>BJBW01000418.1:0-373009 GCA_004320125.1 Scolopax mira
GGCCCCCCTACACAAGTCCCAAGCGCCGCATGAACCACCCACCACCCAGCGAACGCGTTCAAGAACCCGGCCCGAGCCCCCCCCCCCCCCCCCCCCCCCGCCCGGAGGGGTGACGGCCCCCCCTCTGCTCCCCAAAGAAAGTGGGGCTCTTCTGAGGGAAGTGGGGCCTGTTGCGTTCGTTCTGAACGCCTCTGCGACCATTTTGTCGCCCATCTCCTCGCCCGCGGAGGCGGTGGGTGGGGAGGGGGCACAAACGCTCTCGCTGAGGTTTTTATTTTAAATTTTTATTTCATATACGCAGCAATGGGGGGGGGGGGGGGGGGGGGGGGAAGGAAGTTTCCAAACCAGGGGAGAAATGCGGAGTACAAGCAGGAATATTTCCCCCCTCCCGGTCGAAAGGAGGGGGCTGGGGTCCCAGCATCCGCGGGGAGCCCGGCGGTGGGGTCCCTCCGCCCCCGCGGAAGGCGGTTTTGCGCTCTTTCTCCCGCGGCCGGCGCAAGGCTGGCGTAGCGCACGGGCAGTTTCGGGAGCAGCCGGCTTTACACCCCTCACCCCCCCCCCCATCACCCCCTAAAGTATACGGTGGGGTCTGTGGGTGGGCAAAGGCTGCAGCCGCGGGTGGGGGGGTATCCTGCGCGCCCTGCCGCGCAACCAGCGGGGCGCTCCCCACCGCAGCGCCGTGCCCGCACCCCGGAGCTGAGCGGGGGATGGGTGGGAGGGATGCCTAAACTTCTCATCTCATTCTCCTCTTACCTCCGCGCACCCCCTCCCTCTCCCCCAACCCCAATCATCATCCTCATCCCCCCGAGACGCGCAACTCCTGCGGAGAAACCGCGCTTACCTGTTGGGGGGGGGGGGAAGGCAGGGAAGAGGGGGCGATCCCGGCTATTTTACAGCGCGGCCACCGTCGGTAATTCCACTCCGCGGCTGGGGCAGGGGGCGGGTGGTGGTGAGGGGAGGTTGCGGTGCGGTGCGGGGAGCGCTGCGCTGGCGCGGAGCTCGGCGCGCGCCCTCAAGTCGGCGGCGGCAGCGGCGAGCCCGCGGGGGCGGAGCCCGACGTCACGGGGAGGGGGCGGGAAAGGGGGCGGGGCGAGGAGGGGGCGCGCGGCGGCGCCGCTAGGGGGCGCAACAGGCGGCGCCATAGCCCGGCCGGGGCGGGGGAGGGGCGGCGGCGCCTCATCCCTGTGGAGAGTCCCGGGGGTGGGAGTGCGTGTGTGCGCGAGCCTTTCTCGGCTGTTTCTTACTCTTTTCCCCCTCTTTTTTCTTCTTTTTTATTATTTTTTTTTTTTTTCGGCGGAATGGTGGCGTTGGCGTTGCTGGAAGGGAGGTGGGTGCCCCCTCGTCCCTTCAGCTCACGACCTTTGGGTTCAGCCGATGTCGGTCTCCTGAGGGCGATGGACAACTACACCGGGAAGTTAACCCCGGCCACCCTGGGGTTTCGCCCCCAAAATCGAGGCTGGTCGAGAGTGGCACAAGCGGTTTTAAAAGGAAAAAACTCATAGACTGATGTTGCTTTCCTTGGCCCCTACAAATCATGGAATCATGGAATTGTCAGAGTTGGAAGGGACCTTCTAGAGATCGTCTGGTCCAAGCCCCTGCCAAAGCAGGGCTGCCCAGAGCACAGCACTCAGGATGGCATCCAGGTGGGGCTTGAAGATCTCCAGAGAAGGGGACTCCACACTCTCCCTGGGCAGCCTCTTCCCGGGCTCTGGCACCCTCACCGTAAAGAAGTTCGTCCTCAGATTTGAGTGGAACTTCCCATGTTCCAGCTTGAGCCCGTTGTCCCATGTCTTATCGCCGGAAACCACTGAAAAGAGTCCGGCTCCAACATCTTTTAAGCCACCCTTTAGATACTTATAAACTGAGGGTATAGTCTGTCCCTTCGTCCAGGTCATTTATAAATATGTCAAACAGAACTGGGCCTAGTTTTGACCCCTGAGGGACACCACTGGTCACAAGCCTCCAAATTGACCCCGCTCCATTAATTAGAACCCTCTGAGTCCTGTCACTCAACTGGGACTCAAACGACCTCACTGCTCCCTCAACTAGCCCACGCTTCCTTAATTTTCTAATGAGGATGTTATGGGAGACAGTGTACAAAAGTCTTGATGAAGTCAAGGTAGATGACATCTGCGGCTCTCCCTTCATCTAACCAACCCTTGGTAAATCCGTGCTGACCAATACCAGTAGCTTCTTGATCTTCAATGTGCTTGGAGATGACATCCATCACGAGCTGCTCCATTATTTTCCCCAGGACAGAGGTGAGACTAATTGGCCTGTAGTTCCTTGGGTCCTCCTTCTTGTCCTTTTTGTGGACTCGTGTGATATTTGCCTTCCTCCAGTCCTCAGGCACTTCTGTTCTCCAAGATATCTCAAAAATGATAGTGTCTTAGCAATAATATCCAGTTCTTTCAGCATTCGTGGATGCATCCCAACAGGGCCCATGGACTTATGGGTATCTAGTTTGGCCAAGTGGTCCCAGTGAGTGAACGTCGTCCCCCAAAAGCAAGGCCTGAGCCGTGGTGCCTTGACTGAGGCATCACAGGTGAGAGCAGCCACTTTGGGAGGTTTAGAGGTTTCCTCGAGGTGTTGGCACTTAATGCCATTTAAAATCAGCCAGTGGATAGGCGCTGCCTGATTTTCGTGCTCTGCTTGGGCTGGTGCTCTTTTGGAGATACCTTATTGTGTAAGACCCAAGATGGAGGATGAGTGAGTCCTGGTTGTTCAGGGATTTTTCTTTGGAAAACAAACTTTCTACTCTTCTAACAAAAGTAAATGTTTGCAGTAGTTAGAGAACAAGCTAGAAAATATATTGCCCAGGTGTTTTTTCATGAAACCTAGTTCCCATTATTTATAGCTTGCTAGCTTACACTAGTAGCATTGGCTTTGGCAGATGCAGTTGATGTGTCCGCGGTTGTTTTTTCAAATTTGCCATTGAAATGGGGGTTTCCTTCAAGGCAGACAAGCCACTGCCTTCACAAGTGTTTTGTTCTTGTTAGCAGCGCATAGGTGGTCCTGGTCTCCACAAGTAGCTGACCTCCAGGGCAAGTCAGAATCTCAAAAACCACCTCTGCTGGCCCCTCTTGTCCTGCAGCACCACTTTTTGCTGGTATCAGAAGATAGCAAGGCCAAGCTTCATTAAGTCTAAAGAGAGCTTAATTTCTTTAAGGCCTACAGAAACCAGCAAAAAGTTGCATTTTCTGCATAAAATTTGAATATGTAAATTCCATTTTGTTTACCTTTTGGTGAAAACAAATAGACAAACTAGAAAAGTGTCAAACCTCATTCTTTCTTGACAGGAATTTGAATAGGTTTGTGAGCGCTGCTTGATGTATTTGGTATTTAGATGTTTGAAATGTTATATACATGCTATATTTATTCAACTAATTAAAAAAAAAATCCTAGATTGATTTTCTTTGAGAATGAGGGAGAAAGATTTTTTTTCTCGCTATCACTTCAATTCTAATCTTTCTCTGAGGAGAGTAAAAATTAATAAATTGATATCAACTTAAGGTACAATTGTCTGTACAGATAGTCCTGGTAGAGTGAGCTGTGCTCTAATCAGCTCAGTATATATAATTGTATTGCACATACATTTTAATGTATATATAACATGTTATATGCATGACTGTATGGATGCATATGTATATGCACTATACAAATACAGTTGTGCTCGGTATTACAGCCTGTCTGTGTCTCGTCATGTGGGTCAGAACAGTGAGCTATGGCAATGCAGAAGGCCTTTTGAGATGCAGTTAATATCCTGTAGATTTTTCTTTTAAAATTGAGATTCTGTTAAGAGTATAGTAGCATTTTTTCAAAAACATCATATATTTGGTATTTTTCTTTCCTGACTTAGTTATATGAGTTAACAGATTCCAGCTTTTTGTTGCTGTGCCATGTTGCTAAGACTTAACATACATCTGTGGGATATTCATAAAAGATGTATATGATATGCATTCAGCTATCTTTCAGTTGTATTCCAAGGATGGCCCAGTACTTGTGGCACCAGTTAGAAATTACAGTAGATATTCCTGGAGAATTCCAATAGGCATGTGAGAAATAATTAGATTTTATCAGGTCACATTTACTGAAGTACTGAAAGGTCTATAATGTGCTGTTGCAAGCAGATTTTTGACTGCATTTTTTAATGCAGGCTCCCTAAATATACTTCTTAAGAACATGAGTAGCCTTTAAAATACTCTCCAGAGGAAACCTGGATGTTGAGAACTTGACCACGTTCTCCATCTCCTTAGAACATAACAATTCAAGGCCTTTTGAGTTCCAGGAGAACGGAAGAATTTTGTTAATACTGATGAATTTACTCATATATGGGGAATAAAAATATGCATATGTAACAGAGATGTATCAAGCCTTAAGAATATAATGAGATATTTTAATTGAATTTTTAACTTTAAATAGTCTTTTACCTGTATTTTGTTTGGAAAAGTAATTAACGCTCGTGACATGGAGATTAAAGTTCTTGTCAGACCCATAGGGAAATTACCTTTCGAAGACATGGCAATCTTGTTTAATGGGCTGAGAGAATTTAAAAGATGGTAGATGGGAAATGCAGAGTACTTGCACTACATAATGTGTTTCAAAGAGTTTTAGTGCAAGCTTATAACACGTAACTTGCAAGGTACTATTAGGTCAACGTGATAATAATGATGCTTGGAATTGTTTTTTTTCCTGAGCACCCTGATGGTATGATAAGAATCCCAGTTCTGGAAACTCCCTCAGCCAAAGGTTGACCTGAGTGACTCTCACTATGACTTCAGCAGGCTGTTTGGATCTACTTTGTCCTGCTGTAAATCAGGTTCCAATCATAAACGTTTCTGGGCAGGACATTTATGAAATGTTAAGAAACCAAATGCATTGACCAGGAAGAGAAATTGAATCTGAGATCACTCATCCTCAGTGCAGAGGAGAGAGCCCTCTCTTCAAGCATCAAAACAGAAGCATTGCTTCTTCGAGCTTCCCAAGGACAGATTTCTTTTAGATAAAGCTGAGAGTAATAGTTTGATATTCAATGAAATACCCTGAAATAAGCGTTAGTGGTTTTTAGCTCTAGGCTTTTATTAGGTTATATTGATTTTTCAAAGCAGGCTGTCCCAAATCCAAGCTAGGCATTGGTTGATTTGTAGAGACATGTAAGAAAAGGAAACGCTGTAATATATGATCTTTTGGATACACGTCCTATAAAGTTTTCTGATACTGACTTAAGTACAGTTTCTCAGCAAATGCTTATTGCAGTTTGTATTAGAGTTAAATCTTTAAGTGATCTGAACCATTTCAACATTAGAATCTGATTTTGGCTACATTCCTTCAAAAATAAATGCCTGTCAAATTCAGCTTTCAGCATTGTTGTACGTACATAGAGTACCATGTCAAAGTTAGTGCAGGGGCTGTGTATCAAATGCAACAAAAATGAGAATGTAGTCATGCAAGGCAGTCCACAGCAGAGAAAAAAAGGTATGATAAGTCTAAAACTAAATACTCATTTAAAAATAGGTGGGCTTAAGAGCCCTGCTTTTTTTCTCCTGACAGAGGAATGTTGCAGAGGTAATTGTTGTAATTGTGATTATTCTTTTGTTCTGTCTGTAAGGGACAGGAGATTAGACCACTGCACCTGTGTTTTCGGCTGTTCCTCTCCCTTCTCTCCATGCTCTCTCCCTGTTCTTCTCTCCAACTCTCCTAAACAGCCCCCGGGAAAAGACCTGTCAACTCAGAAACACCCCTGATGCAACCACATCTCTATTTTTCCTAAGGCAAATAAACAGTTTTGCTTATCAGATCATGTGCTATTGATAGCAAAATTAAGTAACTTAATGGGGTACTTGAAATTGCAAAGCGTATGAGTAAGGTATTTATCTTTTTTGATTTACAGAACATACAGAAACGGATAAAGAAAGTTGACTGGGTAACATAAAAAAAAAAAAGTTTGCTCCTAAATGCTAATTTTGTATTTAGAGGGTAATTTCCTTTGTTTGCCATGAAGCCACCATGGCAAAGTTTTTAGGAGAAACAGAGATAACTCTTTCCCAGCTGTGAGGACTATGGAGTTTTTGATGGCAAACTTGACCAAGTAAGCGATAGACTTTCCGTATGCCTGAAGTGGTTTTGAAAGTGTGTTAGAGGAAGGAAAAAGAGTGTTACCTGAAGACAACTTTGAAAGCTTAGTGATTGTTAGCAACGTCTAGTATGTGCAAGGAAGAATCCTGTAGAGGACAAAACTGCTGTTCTTCCCTGAGGGTAGTTCTTGTATTTGCAGGTGCAATGTTTTATGGATGCTGTCTATACCGAGCCGACCAAAGCCTCTGTGTAAGGACTCTCAGTAGTAGAGAAATACCAAAAAAAGGGAAAAAAAAATTAAACCTCCTGAAATGGCAAAAAAATTTATCATAATTCTAGTACGGGCTCCTTTTCTTGGAGCTTTAATAGATGCTTATGCGACAGCTGCCCAAAGGTAGCCTCCAAGAATAGAGAGAAGGGCAAGGCGGTAGTGATTTGTGGCTTGCTAAGAAGGAACTTGGGATGGGTGACTCCTTTCTGTCCATGTTCCTGTTCCTGTTTTGCCTGTTGGTGTTTGTGAACTCTTCACTGCTCCTACTATTGACTGTTTGGATACCAAGCAGGTATCCATTTGGTGAAAGGTCATGTTTCTTATTGGATTCTTTGCGTCTAGCGGGTATATATCTATTTGAAGATTAAATCTGCTTTCTCTGTTACTGGAGGAGTTTGGCAGTTTTCAGGAGACTTTCTGGATGAAAAATGCTGGAAGTTAATTAACAAAATATGAAAAAGTTATCGTAAATGCAGTTAGATCACAGGATACCTTGAAGTGTTAGTTACCTAGACGTGAGGAGTATTTGACCGAGCGTGACTGCACTTTGCAAAATTATGACCAGTTCTCACATTAAATATCTTGACTCAAAATGAGGTTCTCTCAGACAAAGAAATATTTTCATGGAGGAGTTAATGTTCCCCTGGTGATGTTTTTTTATGGTGGAATTTCCCCTCTTCTGAGGTAGAAGTTTAAACAATGCCTGTAGCTAAAAGAACAGTTGTACTTCCATCTGCAGTCTTCATAAATCTTAGTTCTTCATAGCTATATGCTGAAAGCTTGAAATTCCCATTCTTTCTCACAAGTTTACTTTTAGGCCACCAAAAGGGTTCTTCTCCCAGTCCTTTCTCTTTGTTTTGTTTTGCTTCTGATAACCCTAGAGTCTTTGCTGCCTCTCTCTTCCCTCTCCTCATTGTCAGCCTCTCTCTGCCAGGCTTTCTGCATATGCCCTGCCTCTTACCCACCTTCTCTCTTCCCCTCCTCCTCCAATGCCCAGTAGCTGTTCTTCTGCACATGGAAACCCATGCAGGAGTCTTTACATTCCGGCCCTTTGTGATCGATCATCTGCCATGGGGATGCTGCTTCTGCTGAACTGTCTCCTCTCCCTCATTGTCCTTCTCCTTTGGCCCTCTTTTACATGTTAAAGAGTTTCCTATTCTCTTTCCTTCTCCTGTTGGTTCCAAATTAGGCGAGCAGTTTCACATTGGTCTAATCTTGTGAAATTACAATGGCCAAATTCCGTGCAGATCTCTAATGTATTGGTTACTTGATTTGAATATTTAGCATTTTTTGTAGACTTGAAGCAATTGCATGGATATAGTGCTGGTGAAGGCTTTAGGTGGTGATCTTCTATCTCTAAAAAAATGCACACCCTCCACTTTGCATGCAAATCAAATCAAAGCATTCGCATGTTATTTTGACCAAATGCACCACCCTAGTTGTTTGCCTTGTTTGTGTCTAGTCTGTGTTAACATCTAGCAATAAACTGGAGTCTGTGCATTTGCTGATTTGCTTGTGTAATATCTGGGTTTGAAATTATGAAAGGCTACGTGCCAGTGTTGAATACATGAATAACTCAAAAGGGAGGACTAAGTTCACGTTGTCTGAACAGATTTGTTTAGTCATAAGTAGGGGAGATTATTCTGTCTTTGTCTATTCAGCAAGAGAGGGCATTTCAAAAATAGCTTTGCACGTTGATACGGTGATTAAAAATGAGTTAACAGGAATTTTGAAACTTCCCTGGCCACGAGGAGTGTAGTTATATTTGATGAGATTCTGACTCAGAAAAAGGATATATATGCAGAAACTTTCTCTCAGCTGAGAAGACAAGCCGCTCTTGAACGAGCATCAACTCTACCAGCACCATCTGTGTGAATCAGTGTGGAGCTGGCTTGTCTTCGGCATCTGCTGGCTGTAGAAAGCTCTTTGAAGCCTAAACAGAAAAAAAAAAAATAAAGTAGTAGTTCTAGGGCATATATGTATTCTTTCACATTTTCTTTTCCTAGTTATACATTATTAATACTGATTTTACTTTTTACCAGTGAAATTTTGTCTAGAATTTACCTGGAAGGTAAAGGAGATCTCAATTCTGAAGTGTTGGCCTGCTCCGTGGGGTCACACTGTTTCCTTCAAGTCTCAGAAGCACATTCATATTGGAGGGTTTCCCAGGTGTTCCTAGAGTGATCCCTCTTCAGTTTTCACCTTTGTTCCAATTTGCAACACCTGGAGAGAATGACTAGGAATGCTGATGGGTGGAAAGAAGCTCTCCTCTGCCAGGTGTCTGCTTGGAGCTTACTGTTAAGCATGGAAGCGAGGAGAAGGCCTGAGACCTGGGAATTACTTTGAACAGGTGATGGGTACATATTATTTCGTTGGTGTGCCTTGCTGCTGCTGCTGAGGATGAAGTTCCTTGAAGTGGTAAAAGAAAGAAGTTTCATGGGAAACAGGATCTGAAAGTCATTTGAAGCTTAGTATTTGGAGCACTGTTTTACTTTTTTTTTTCCTTCCTTTTTTTTCCTTAATCCATCTTTAATCTCATTCCTCAAAGTTTTTGTTCTTTGGCCTTTTGTGAACATGTGCTAATAGCTTCTGCCAATCCCAAGGCCTTGGGGGAAATGTTGGGAATCCTGAAGTGAAGCAACCTGTAGAAACATATAGGAGACTTTCAGCTCTGTGGCTTAGAAAAATTAAGGTATTTTGTCAGAGTTTAGGATGGATGTGGCTGTGCATGAGGCACAGCATAAGAGAGATGTCTTGTTCTGAGAAGGTGACAACAGTGGATTTGTTACTGAAGAAGTCTTACTTGTTACTGAAGGCAGGATGGAAATTTTGAGGTATGGCAGCTGTGCATTATATGCATGCTTTCATCAAGGTTTTGTATTTTCTTTGAGTTTCTTGTTTTTCCTCTTACCTTAAAAGTTGAGGAAAAACAAACCCCGGCTTTTTACATCTGTAGTTGAGCCTGTTTTTGTCTCCCCTAAGAGTGGTCTACATTATAGTAGCTTTGTATCAAATTAATTAATGGAGAAAAAGATTTTCAAGGCTGCTTCAAAGTCACTGTCCCACCTGTTCCTCTATCCTAAAACACACACCTCTCCACTGAAAACTTGTGTCACCAATGCCAGAGGCTTTATCTTCATTCCCCTTGGAGAGGAGTTGAAGGTCAAAGGCAGGCCTAGGTCTGCCAACCCAGCGGGGAGAGGGAAAGGCCTGTAGTACAGTCATGACAGTGTAAGTGACGCCTTGGAATAGAGAGATCAGATATAGACTATATCAGATATATGCTTTTGGGTGGTTTGGCTTTTCATTTCTTTGCTTGGTAGTCTAGACATAAAACCAGAATACAAATCAATTTCTAATTTTCAGGTAGTATGGCAAAACTTGTAGGTGTAAAACTCAGTTTTGTGCGTTGCTATAAAAGCAAAACTTACTTGTTGGTATGACAGGGCTGGTTGGAACTGTGATCTGAATCAAACATGGCATGTTCGTGGTCCTCTTTAAAGCATTAATGTGTCTATTTCTAGTTAAGCTGGCTTTCCTATACAGTAACACGTGTGAGGAATATTTAATTTCTACTTATTGACAAAAAAAAAGTTAATCTTCACTTGAATGTGAGAAATAGACCAAGTCCCCTAATTAAAACTGGAGTAGTTCTTGACCTTAACAATGGTTCTTTAAAATCATGCATTTCTAGAACCACCAGAGGCACCTGAACTAGCACATTATTTATAGTTGGTTTCACCTGATACATATCTCAGTATGTCTTTCGATAGATTAAAAAACATGCAAGATGCTTGCTAGCATAGCAGCATCGTTTTATGCATAAAACTTCAAACCTCTTACAAATAAAATAACCATAGTGTCCTCTGAGATGCAAAGTATGATTTTTTTGGAAGTAATGCTTGAAACATTTGTTTTTGTAGTTTTAAAGCACTAAAACCAGAAGTTTGCCTTGCAAATGCCAGCAGATGCAACACCCAAACTCCAAGAGAAGCTCAGGAAGAGCTGTTAACAGCTGCACTGGGAAATTACCTTCATATTTAAATATGAACGCATCTAAAAATAACCCCAATGAGAAATGAAAACTCTGTTTGTTGTTAGCTTGCCTAGCATTTGTCTTTATTTCCAGTTTATTTCTAGTTTATGTTATTTTACTTTATTGTTCGTGGATATAACAAAGCCTATTTCATTTCTTCTTGATCATTTTTCCCAGGGGATGCAGAGAGGCTCTGATTGCAATTGTAAATTCTTGAGCGAACAAGTCATGATTGCTACGGATTGTTCAACCACAATCATTTCAGGCCGGGGCCGGGTCAGCGCTGTACTCTGTGCTCACAGTGGAGCCTAAAAGCCTGTAACAGAAGGGGTTCAGGTTATGGAGTTCAGTTCCCTCATACTCCAGGCAGGAGCAGCTAGAAATGGGTTTGAACAACACAGCTGGGCCGTCGGAAGGGCTGGCTGCTACCACAGAGGGCAACCCCGTCTCCGCTTTTGCATCAGCGCTTGCATCTGGCCAACCCTTTAGCGAGCTGCGCTGCCAGAAAATCACACATCCCCTCCAAATAAAATACCTTCCACCAGTGCTGCTTTTCCGAGTAGCTCGTGATGGAGCCAGACAAGCGCCGGTGCCATAAAAAGGGAGCGGGACCATCCTCTCCCCCGGCAGCCTGGGGTTGGGTCGGGCGTGCTGCGCTCTGGAGCTCGAGTGGGCTTTTGTGGTCGGCTTTAACAGGGCTGCTGGTAGGCTCTTCAGAAAGACAAAAAGTCAGGTTTCAAGCCTCGGTGGGGCTTAGTATCTGCGGATTTAGTGGAAACTCTCTGTGTACGCGTTGTACATGGAATGGTTTCAAGTAGAATCAAAGCATCAGCTGGAAGAGCAGATGATCCAGTGACAGTGCACGTCACTAATCGCTGCTGGCTCAGTTTCACTTATTTGTTTATTTACTTCACCATTCTGTGCTGCCTGCAAAACACAACTGCAAAGCCCTGCTGCCTGCTAGTTAGTTGTGGTCTTCCACCCACCGTCACCATTCAAAACTGACTTCAACGCTGCATCTGTGAACTTCTGCCTTGGAGCTCTTGTATAAGCTTGTTCTTAGTAAACATGAGAGTTTGGCATATGAAGCTATCAACTTTCTTATGGTTTATGTCGCCTGTCATGTTACTATAAAAACAGTTTTCTTCTTTGCTTTATAATTTCCGAAAGTAAAAAATACTCGGTTCTTTCTGTAACCTGTAATGCTGCATCTACTGTATTTTTGAAAACGATACATACTGTAACATGCTGGGGCTGTCACTGTGGAATTACTTTGTTGTTTTCCTGATGGTCCTAAGGATTTTAATAGGCTGGCAAAGTGCCTCATCGAAGGGATTGTGGTATTGGCATGGAAACTGGCACTTCCATCAAATTGCGTGGCAGCTGTTCACTTTGTCATGACTAGCAGCCCTTTGCTCTCTTGCAATGTGGTGCTTATGTTACTTAAGATTTCGACTAGAAACAGTCGCTTGAAGCTATTGATGGAACGTGCAGCATTTATTCTGGTGGTCACCTGAGCAGTGGGGCTGCTGCTTGGTAGAATCATAGAATTGCCTGGGTTGGAAGGAACCTTTCAGATCATCTAGTCCAACCATCGACCTAACACTGACAAAAAACATCACTAAACCATATGGCTAAACACCACGTCTACTGATCTTTTAAATACCTCCAGGGATGGTGACTCAACCGCTTGCCTGGCCAGCCTGTTCCAATGCTTAATAACCCTTTCAGTAAAGAATTTTTTCCTAATATCCAATCTAAACCTCCCCTGGCTCAGCTTGAGGCCGTTTCTTCTTATCCAGTCGCCTGTGACTTTGGAGAAGAAACTGACCTCAGCTCCTCTACCCCCTCCTTTCAGGCAGTTGCAGAGAGCAAGAAGGTCTCCCCTCAGCCTCCTTTTCTCCAGGCTGAACACCCCCAGCTCCCTCAGCCTCTCCTCATAAGACAATAAAGTTCATTATTCCTATGTAGCCAGCTATGAAATTCAGCTACCTTCTCGTCCAAGGGTGTTTTGGGTTCTTTTCCCTCTTAGATACAAAGAGAAGTTATTAACATTGGCCATTAGTGAGTGGTGGAAAAAACTGTCTGTAACCAGTGTAATCCCAGGAATGCCATGGAGAAAGGCAGGGCGTTGGCAGTTTGTCCTTTGCTATGAGATCCCACCCTATAGAAGACCGTATGCCAGAGAAGCATATTCATATATGCTGGGCCAGAGAGTCAGGAGGATAGGGGTTAGTTTTACATTCTCATTTCAGCTAGCAAACATCTTGCTGTGTTGTGTTTGCGGAAAAAAGCGAGGTAGATGAGAATGAAGGCAGCCAAACCTTAAGTCATTTACAAGAATAATGATGAGGCATCGCTGTAACAGGCACTGACCTGTTGCTGGCCTGTGAAGGATTGCAGCTTTCCTCTTTGAAGCTATACAAGTTTAATAGTTTTTACCTGAAAACTTTCTCATTTTCTTGGATATCCTTATAATCCCATAGTTAGATTTACTTTTTTTTTTTTTTTTTAATTTCATCTGGTGGCAGGAATATGTTACCTGGATTACAGGCATCTTTTTGAAATTGCAAATTAATGTTCCTTTAAAGTTTTTGGGTTTGCAGACTGAGCTAAGCCTTTTCGAGATTGTTTCAAAAGTGGGTGTTGTAAATGCAGGCATTAGTGTGGTGTTTAGAAAACAGACGCTATTTGATATCTTCAAATCATCTGACTTTTTCTGGGTTAAGAGGGAGAACAGTGCAGACAAAGAGGACTTTTAAGACCTGTGCTGTCAATTTGTATGTCCTGTTGCCTGCCAGCTCCTTTAGGTAAAGGATGGTTTTCTGGATGGTTTAGTCATCCACGTAGTTAGTGGTGTGTCTTCTTTAATGTCGGTACTTGAGGCCTGTGTTTTGAGTCTGTTATTTCAAATGGAGTTAATAGAACATGCCTTTTTAAATTTTAAAACAATTACTTTATAATAGTATATTGCATGGATCTGCAGCACTGAAAACAAATTGATTAAGAGTAGAGGAGTGAATAATCCAGTAGAATAAGGAATAAAACCCCACATTTAGAAGAATAAAAGAAATATTTTATGGCTTCTAGAACTTTTTTGTTAATCTGGTGTCACTGCTTTCCTCCCTGTCTGTGCTGTGCACACACGTGCACATACATTTTTTTCCTTACATTCCAAATGTTTTTGATCAGAGCAGCTAGTTTCAGGCAAAAATGATGTTAGGAAAATACCAACCCTGGAAACGGCAGCTATTGAAAGATTAGAAGTGACTGAAAACAAAATCTTGTAAAAGAATTTCTAATGTAATTGTAACATAATTTGCTGCTGCTCTTGCTCCTCTATGGCATGATTAAGTACTGAATTTGAATCAGCTTTTAAAAGAAAATGCTTAGTTTCATTCCACAGCACAATTGGCAACTAAATAAAAGTTCAGACTGTATTTTTTTTTCCAACCCTCTTTTCACAGAGAAAGAAAAATGTACATAGAGTCTTTTGTATTTTGCAGAGAGGAAGTGTAGCACAATAGACCGTTGGAGGAAAGCAATTCCGATAATCAGTTTTCTGTACTACTTATTTCAACTGGTCAGGACTGTGTTTTAATTAAATTTTAGGGATAAAGGACAATAGTGTGTGCTAAGGATGGCGAGTCAGCTTAAACTTAGAATTTCCTGGCTTTTATCCATTTCTGTGCCAACTCAGTAGTACTTAAATGTATGACTTCAGATGGGACTCAGTTGTATAGAAAGTAATAACTGTTGAGGGTTTAGGAGTTTTTCAAAGAGCCTCTTTTGACTTCCAGAATAGGTATTTGTTCATGGGTGGGTAATAGGAGTGTGGCACCTGGTAATGCCCCCCTTTTGTGCCAAGCTTCAGCACTGTGTGTTTGTACAGTAAGTTGGCAAGCTTGTTATTATTTCTTAAATAAACTTAAAATATAGTGATTTCAAAAAGGTCGTTTATTAAGAGCCAGTGCTTTTTGACTCTTGAATATTTTGTGTCAGGTTCACAGAGGATGAAAGTAACCTGGTGTGCCATTATGACATTTAACATGACCTTCTGTCATAATGGGGCCCAAATGCATAATGGGGCCCAAATAACCTCTCAACATTATCTTTTTACATCAGAGCTGTGACAGGGACAACTTCAAAAAGCATCTGATCTTCCAAGGTGAAATGAAGAGTCTGCTGCACATCTTAAATATTAACTGTTGCATGATTGCCCTCCAAGCTGCTCTCTCTATTTAAATCTGTTCTCTCCAGTTTGTGATTTGTCTGGCTTCAGTGGCTTTGGACCTTCTCTGTAAGAGGAGTAATCTGCTTGATAAGAGTTCTCATACATTCTGGGGTTTAATGGCTGCAAGTAAATCACTCTTAACCTACTGTTGGGTGTATGTATTGATTACATCCCTCTGCTTGCCCCCATGGAAGCAAATTTTCTAGGTTTGTAATTCCTCCTTGAAGAGCTTTTCTAGTGCTTTTCTAGAGCCGTTAACATTTTTTCCCCAGGGTGGGCAGAGCTGCAGCAGTGATAGCTTCAGAAAACACTCTACCAACAGACCATTTGAATTCTTTACTGATAGCAACCCCCTTTCGAATAATTTTTGCCATACTTTCTTGTCAGGCTGGCAGTCTACAGACCTTTGTTAGCCAATTTTGTAGAATTCTGTTTCTCAGACACAGCTAGAATATTAAAAAATGAAAAGCAAAGTGGGCTGTTTCACAGGCAGTGTGGGATTTTGCTTTTGTGTTCTTTAATAATTGCAAGAAGATCTTAGTATCTTGAGCTGATACTCCTGCTTGTTTATTCATGAATGAGCACCGCTGTTTCAGCATTTGCTTCATGGTATTTATTGGATAATTGAATAAAATATACTACTTTTTGAGAACCCCAAACCATTTTATTGATATGTATTTAATTTACCCACTGTGAAAGAGGACACTGCTTCACAAACTTTCCTGTTATTACTTTTGTGGGTGGCACGCTCACCTAAACTGGGTGTTATGGACGTGCTGTGCTGTACATGTGTATTACAGTAGTTTTTTAGCAATTATATGAGAAATTTAAATCAAAACAACAACATAACAAATCAATACACAAAGTAGATCTTTTGTATCTATCTGCTTTTTAAATGGAGTATTATAGGTTACCTTTATGGTCCTACATGGTATGGATTGGGATACTTAAAACTTGAAAAGCTTTTAGGCTTTAAAAATATGATTGTAAAATAGCTAATTGAATTAATTTCCTTGACTAAATTATAAACCACTTGAAAATGGAGGTGCCTTTGAATTTTGCTGACACATCCTTAAAATGAACATTGCTAGCTTTGCAGTACACAATTGTATAAACAATGTTAATAGGCCTAATTATTAAGACTGTAAATATTTGGATTGATATTTGTCATAGCATTTTGTTAGGGCAAGTTCCTATACTGTATTTATTCTAAGTCTAAGGCATATGCTTCTTTTACACAGATGTTCAAAATCAGTGTATTCAGACTGCTTATTCCCACTCGCTTTCATGAATCATTTGAAAAAGGAGGATGGAAAACACTGACAATTTTATCAAATGCAATCGCAGAAACACATTAATACTTTCTGCACACCCTCAAAAGCTTGAATTAACAATAAACCCGATATGAGAATATGAAAGTGATACCTGCTACCTGTGTTTGTGCTGTAAACGGTGCAGGGAAGGCTATTGAGTAATTTTACTTAATGATGGGTTATATATTGCTTTTATGGAGACCAATTTTCTACTTTAGACAACAAAAGCTCTAGGATTTTATTTTTTTTTTATATCCTAATAGCTGAAAAATTATTTCGGCTGGTCTTGCTTATCATATAACAATAAAGCTTTAGGGCAATTGACCTGCTGACCTTCATTCCCAGGAAACTGTCACATTTCTTCTTTATTCCTTTGTTCAGCCGAACAATGGGACCCAAAATACTACCGAGCTTGGAAGTTTCTCAGCGTTGTAAGGTCAAGCTTTGGTCGCCATAGTTACAGTTCAGCTCCGCGGGTCAGAGGGCAAATAGATTAATGATGTCAGACACCTCTTTAAACGGTTCTTACACCGCTTCGCCATGCGGTAAGCAGCTGAGCATATTTGATATGACAAAGGCCTTCTTAAGTCTTGCTAATAGGAGGATCTTTGGGGACATCTGATGGAAAGGTCCTTTCCGCTGGGCGGTGGTGGGCATCGGCGGCGGGCTGTTTCGGTTCAACACTGTCGGAAGAATATTGCAAAGGGTGGATAAATAGCCACTGCTCCCCTGCGCTTTTCTTTCTGGACATCTGATTCCTTTGTCCAGGATTCAGTCCAGTGGTTAAAAGCCCCAGAGAGGATGTAAAATAGGAAGCTGGAAGAATATATTAGCATTCTTGATGAAAGACATGCTCTCTCCTTCGCAGCGGTGAGGTGACGCTCAAGCCAAGAGTAATGTGGTTTGTGGGCCTGCTTTCTGTTAGCTACTAATAAAAGTCTCTCTTCATACATGGAATAGTTGCACATATATTAAAAACACATCTAGGTCTTCCTCTAGATAATAAGACTCTTTAAATTAAAAAAGGAAATATGGCTCGCTTGATGAGTTATATGGGTTCCTAGTGGAATGGGCCTTGGTGGTTTGGTGTAACGTAGCACATTTGTATCAGAATTCAACAAGACTGAGCAGCTATATGATCATTTTAATTTACAAGCAAGAAGCTTTTTCCTGTATAAGATCTTATTACTCTCACACCTGCACTATTGTCCTTTTTTCCGAGCACGATGCATGTCACGCACAAATGAGACGCTGTGGCTGACCTTACGTCAGCCTAACATAGCTATGTTAGTTTTAAAAAAACCCTAGAAACCAACCCCCACCCCTGCCAAACCCAAGCAAAGTACTTTCTTGTGCTCTGTATCTGAGTATCTTCAGCAAACCCCTGATTTTGAAACACCGTCTCTGTGAGCCATGGCTTTATTCTTGAAATGGAGATCCAACTGATGGCATGTGTTAGTCACCAAAATGAATAAAAGGAGTAAAAAGGTTTATTGTGAAGTATGTAAGCAAAATCAGTATTTTTTCATTGCATATTTACACATTACCCTTCATCAAAACGTGTTATCAATTCATCATCGAGATAGTTGACAGCAGGAAGGTAGGAACCATTGATCTAAAACTAATTGAGTTGAAGAGTGGGGTGAAAGCCTCTCCCTAAGTGAGTGTGCTGATGCTGGTGGATGGAAGAGCAGTGTTGGGCCTGGCAGGGCCTGGTTTACCTGGGGCTTTTTCACAACCTTTACTTGGCATTGGCAGAACCATGTAGTATTTATTTCCTTTTCAACCCACTGGAATTATTTGTAGCGGAAGATTTTGGAAACTTGATGAGCAGCAAATTAAATGCTGATCTATCAGGGCTTATTCTATTGTGCTACATTTGAGGAATAACAAACAAATATTTATGTGCTTTAAAGAAAAAGTCATTAATACATTACTTCTACCTCTGAAAGGAGAATTGTTAGCTTTTTGTGTAGTTTTCCTAAAACTTTTTTGTCTTAATATTTGGTACTTAACAGGTTCTGTTCCTTTCAATCTGAAGATTCATGAATGCAAAGTTGTTTTTATTCTAATACTAATGATGAATAGACTACTCTAATGAGGTTTAAATATTTTTGTTGTTGTTGCTGTAGGGGGAAAGAAGGGACTTCTTATTTTCCAGTATTACTTTTCCAGTCCCTTAGGATATAATACAACCTCTCTCTTTATGGCTCTCTTGTTGACTTGGCCCAGTGCTACGTTTCCTTTTCTTCTGCAGAACACTAATGGGGCACTTGGGGAGGTGAGGGCTGTCCCCCCCATTTCTTGTGTCCACGGCACCCTTCTCCCCCTGCCCAAATTGTTTCCCTGACACTCTCACATCCTCCCCTGTGAACGTGTTCTGGGTTAGCACCTGCTTCTTCAGCCTGCTCAGAAAGTAAGTTTCAGTTCCTTCAACTCTTCTGTTGTAGAAACTCTTGCAATCCTGTTTGTGTTTTGGAGGCTTTCATATGTCAGCTGAGTTTAAGAAGTTAACTGGTATTTTTAAAGATCATTTCTCTTAAAGAGTATTTGGTTTGTCTTGGCTTTGGGAAGGAAAACTCACGTACGTATGCCTGGATGTACTGTCCTCTGGGAGTTGTCAAATACTTTTGCTGGAGTTTGATTTGGCTGTAATCATTTGATGATCAGTAATGACACTATTTTTTATGGCCATTATTTTGAATCAATTCTGTGTGATTGACAGAACCACATAATGAAGAAAGAAAAAAAAGCCCAAGCTTAAACTTTAAACGCTGGCTAGCTACCATAATGGGCTTGTGATGTGAGAAAATGTCAGCATTACATCTTTTTGTATATGGATTGATTTTGATATTGAAAATGTAACCGAAGACCCCTTGACTTCCAGAGCCTTGGAAACAAGGCACACACAGAGCCGTGTGTGCTTCACTAGATAGCCTATTAGTATTGTTAGGATCTATGTCTAAAATCGTATTATGATTGTATTACACTGGAAAAGAAAAAGGTAAGACTTAGTTTCCGTGTATTAAATGGAATGAAGTGTATTAAAGGGGTTTGCATTGTCTTGATTGATGACGATGATTCTCCGCTGGAGGCAGACTATTGGGATATAATAAACGAATTGTAAACCCGCTAAAACAAATTCTATAAGAGAAAAAAATATATTAGGGATCTCTGGCTACAAATTTGTGTGCCACATCCTTCCAAGATAACCACTAAAATCAAGGAAATTTGCTACTTAATAGTGATTTTGTTTGCTAGATTTTAATTCACATGTTTTGGCACACGTTGCAGCCACATGTTCTGATGGATTTTTTTGGGTCTTCATTAAACACCCGTACCCTTCACTGGCTTGAAATCATCCATGGAAATGTGCTTTCCCTCTTAGTCTGTGAACAAAATCATGTTCCTTTTTTTTGCCTCTACTTTTATTATAGTTCCATGAAGCCCCTGTTTCTCTCATGCTCTCTACTGGTGCCCCATCAGTAGTCCCTACATCCAAGTTTTCATTTATAGTGAAACTTGAGGCACTGTTACTTCCCCTATCTGAAAATAATTCTTCTTCCTTATGGTGTCTAGGACAGGCTGTGCTAGTCACTTCAAAGGTCTGGTTTCTTTCAGGGAGCTGGTTGATAGGGATGGAAATTTCCAGAATCCTTTCCTGATGTTAAAAGAGGAGCTCTGATTTATGAGAGATACAATTCTTCTAGTTTTAAGTTTTATAATTAGTGAAGTTGTTTTTGTCCAGGGTTTTATTGGGTTAGGTATCCATTTTCTTAATAAAAAACTTGGATAAGAGGAAGCTCAACATAAAGATTCCCAACCAGAAAGGGAACTGCTTAAAAAATACTGAATATTGTAATTATTTTTTCAGGATATTTGTTTCTTTACTAATTTTACTATGTGATATGGGATTGCTTGAGCCCTGCTTCCAATGAATTTTAGTTCTACTTCTGAAGAACAATTATAATTTAATGTGTTTTAATTAAGTAACTTCTGATATCTCTGTGTTATTGAGTATTTTGATATTATTTTTTTTTGACACAGTGAAGCTGATTTTCTCTGCTTCTTATGTAAGAAACCACTGCTCTCCTCATCACTGCGTAAAAATAAACCTGTTGAACCTAAAGTTTTCACCATTTGTGTGTCTCAAAAAATTCATTTGGGAAGTTGGAAACAAAGAGTTTTATTTTCAATGCAAGGCCCATTATAATTGCCCTGGACTTTAAAAGTGGCACAAAACTAGATTTTTCGCAGTGATTTCCTAAATAATGAAGCTCGTGCCATTGCACACAAGGTGTGCATACAGGGACAGTTGTGTAGAGCAACTTTTAAGCTGTTTACTGACTTAAGACAAATGTGAATGAAATGGTGGGGAAAACTTGTAGTATCCAAATATACTGACATGCTGCTTTTTTAATTTGAAGTTTAAAAAACCCCTTGAGTGTCATGTCTGATCTGATTGTCTGCCATTATAAATGGTGTCTGGTAGAGTGGATGTAATTTGTGTACAAAAATGAAACGAGCGCTTAAGGGTAGAAAGTACTGTAGCTGTTTTAATATAAACACAAGCATAATGCAGGCTGCTGGTTGAGGCCTCTCTTTTCTCTATATTAAATCTCATCATTTACTCTGCACTGCTACTTAGGTAATGTTTCATTTTAATTCCACTTGCAACTAACATCTTCATTTTTGTTAAGCATCTGAGATTTCTTTTTGGTCAAGAACTCTTTTGAAGTGCCCGGGAATACTCTCTGCAGCTGCATAAATGGTTTTCCACTGCAATTATGATCCTGTTTCTCAAAGGTATACAAGGGGCGAAACAAAAGGGGGCTTCCCCTAATTCTGCTTACATCCAAGAATGACAAAACCAAATCAGAGATTAAAAAAATAATACTGGCAGATTTAGAGGAAGTCAGGAGTTGGCAAGGAGTTGCAGGAGGTACATTCCTCTGGAGATGTTTAAAGTGGAACCTAAATAGTGTGACACAGATAGTGTTGAAAAAATAATATTTAAAAAATTGATAGAGAAGAATAATAAGAAAGAGGGACGTAATTTTCCCTTGATAGAACTGGAGATAGGGTAATCAACTTAGAAGAGGCTTGAAAATCAAAATGCATAAACAAAGTTCAATTTAGTTGTACATGTGTATCCTTTCAGCTGGTAGACCAAATTATTCTGATTGTTCCTCATCAGATTTTAGTCCTTCTGTTTCGTGCTGTTTATATTAACTTCCATTAACCTACATGTTTTGAGTGAAAGTTTAAAATGGGCTATGAAAATTGCTTTCATCACTTTTCAATTTTAAAATAAGCATCAACACTGGATTACTCTGTTCCTATAATAGATTAGTTTTAATCCACAATAACGTAACCCAGAATGACTGCATGCTTTTAAATGGAAATTTAAAAGTTTAATTTTTTATTTTGGTCAGTGATTTTAATAGATTTGCAGCACATGTAAGAAATACTTTTGTTTACTGAATGCTAGAAATTAGACATTTAGGAGGTTTATTCCTTTTACAGTTGAGATATCTTGTTGCACTTTAATGTAATGCACTTACAATAGTAAATCTATAAAATTGAAAAGCCTGAACTTGCTGTTTCTGTGTGCAGGTTAGCTTTGAGTTTGAGTACCTTTGCTGTTCTTTTAAAATCACCGGTGATGAATATAGTCTAGGGATCCAAGAGTATATATATATATATATATATATATGAATATATCTTAAGCATTGTTGCTCGCTGAATAATTCATGTGAAAGCTGCTCATAAGGCTTGGCTAGTAATGTACCTTTGAAAGGTATTACCATCAATATCTGACATGACTTTGATTTCCACTAATGATACGTAACCAGGAAGACTGCTTAATCTGTCACTGTGCATAAATCACTGCATTTGGGTGGTCAAGGAGACCCACTGTATTTGGTAGTTTGGGAATGTGAAATCCCTAATCCATCACTGGTAAACTGGATTTCTAAGTGCTGCTTTATATGTTCTGTTGTAGGTCTTTGTTTATAACATATTTGATGGGTTTGGAGCTAGTAAGAGGTGAAACTGAGCAGAAAAGCATTTATTTAATGCTAAAATCCCAGCACGTAATGCTCATTTGAATAAGGAGAACTAAAATGTAGAGCAACAAAAGGTGAATAAACTATAAATGAGCAATGAACTACTAACCAGCTGTTACGTTCCGTTTTAGAAGCAAAACAAATTAATGCAAAAAAACCCCCACGGAGAACAGAAAAGGATTTCTGAAGCCAAACACAAATAAATGTGTAGCACCCAGAGTGAAGCGGGAGGCCGGCTCCGTCAGGAGGGCAGGCACGGATGCAGGCACTGATTGTTTCCTAACACCTGGCCCATACAGGGCACACACAGACACGGGGTGCATGGACGTGGTAGATTTTATCCCCAATTCTCAGCTGAAGGAGCAAAGATGCTTTACCCAGTGCTAAAGAAAGAGTCGATACGGAGCTGAGATTAGAATTTAATTTGATCAGAAGAAAGCGTGGGCAATGAGATGGTGCTGAAGAGCCTGTCGATACACCTAGAGAAGGTTTTGCTGGGTGGAAAAATTGTTCTTGTGTGGTAAATGACATATTTGGGTGGCAAAATATCACCAACTTTGCAAGAAATTAGTTCATAATTTCTTACAATTTTGGCAGTTATCTTCACAACCACATCGTAGGCTGAATTCTGTGGAGGAAAGCAGAGGAAATGAAAGGGATTAGGATTTCAAGTTTTATGAAGAGTGAAGAAAATAGCCTTAATGGTTTTTATCTAGTGAAAACTGTCTTTAGTTTCCAACTAAATATAGAAGCTTTTGGGAAAGAAGAACGAAGAAGCTAGAGGATAATGGAGCTGTGAACAGTAAGTGGGATGAGCTTGAAATAATTCAGCATTGCTGGAAAAAAATATGTTTTGAGATTGTTACAAAATATTTGCACAGAGGATATGGGATAGTCTCCATGAATCGAAGCCTTTTGTATGTGTCACACAAAATAAGCATCCTGAAAAATAAATTACTGTTAAGTGCTTGTTGACACTCCCCAATGTATTGAAAACTGATTAAAGAATGAGGAGCAGGCTAGTTCAAAACAATGCAGTTAGTTGATGAATCAATTGGTCATTTACATTTTATGGAGATTATCAGTATACGTGGCATTTTGTTGCATCAGGCTAAAGTGATGGGTGACGAGCAAACTTGTTTACTTTGGAGATAATACTTAGTTTGTAAGAGTTCAAAAAAAGCCAATGTATAAAAAGAAGTTAAGGAAAGAAAAAGGAAATTATTTTCATTTGTGGAAAGGGTTTTGTGCATCTGGGGGAAAGAAGGTGCCCAGTAAATAAAAAAGTAGGGCACCAAGTGGTTATGGTGAAAAGGAACTTAGGTAGTAAATAGTAAAATGATGGGTTAAAAAGAAAGTAAAGATTTAAAGAGTTAAAAAAACCCCAACCACAACTCGGTTGTTCTGTGTAGAATTAGAAGTTGGTTTTTTTCCCCCCAAATAGCAAATGAAGGGCAGATACTCATTATACAAACCTGGCAGCCACTTGCCGCGCTGAGATGAGCTACCGAGATGTGCACAGGAGCTGCCCTCCCTAATGGGGCCAAACTTCTGCAGCATCCCCTCTCTCACACCCGAAACACCAGGCCATTCAACCGTAGTCCCAAGATCTTCTGTACAATCTTGTCTCTTCTCCCATCTCTCCGCAGAGGGAGATAATCTGAAAGCAGTATATGAATGGAAAACTGCTAACTGAAGCCTTCTTGGAAAAAAAACCCAGCTTCAGCTCTTGACTCTTTACGTTGAGAACTGAAGTTCTTGTGTCAAGAACTGAGAGTCAGCCAGTGTGAATTTCCCTTCAGAAGTGAGAGGGTGAAGGACGTTAAGCACAGATGAAGTATTGAACAGACTTTAAAAGGCAAAACAACAATGCAGTATTTTAATTGGATCCTATAAAAACATCCGCTTTAGCATGGTTGTTACCCTTTTATCGTTGTTTTTGCAGTTTCTAGGGCATTACAGAGAAATAATATAATTTCTATGTTTGCTTGAAATGAATTAATGCATAATGCTAGGATTTCTGGTTTATGACTTAAGTTATTGCTTCACTGTATTAAAATCCTCTCCAAGTTCTTTAACTAGCACAGAGCTGTTGACAACTGAAATCTAAGAATCAGCTATCTATACAGAGAAAAGGACAGATAATTCCCCCCTCCTGTGCTGAATTGAAAAACTGAAGTGGAAAAATGCTTCCAGTTTTTAGATTCCCTTCTTTTGGTGCATAAGGATACTTAGCAGCGTGCAGGAGTGGAGATTGTGAGGCTGTATATAGGGAAGCAAAACCCAAACAGAAGTCTGTGTGCTTCTCACACCTTTCTGATTTGAAGTGCAATTATTTGCATATCCCAACGATCCAAAAATTATTCGGGCCAGATTTCCTTTGTTTTCATAAGCGAACTGATTTTTAAAGTGACTAATCTCTGCATGTCTCCTATTACAGTCTTAATCAAATAAATACTGCTTTTAAGAAGGCTTTAAAAATGGAATAGCCTTTCCCCCTCTCTTCTGAAGCTGCGTTTGGGGGGGCTTTCTGTGAGGTCCTTGGAGCCCCGCTGGCCATGGCTGACCCCACTCCTTCTCCCCTGTGCGGAGCTCATGCGCTGCTCCTGTTTTCAGCTTTACCTTTGTAGTTGTAATGTGAACTTGTCACAGAGCTAAGAACTCGATTTTACACAGACGTTTGGCTGACTTTCCCCCTCAGTTTAAACACAAACAAATATTTCTTCTGATTTTGGTGACAAGATGCTGTGTATATCATTTAAATACTAGTTCGCAACAGCAATTGCTACTGTATGACAGTTTGTGAAACGAAGCGTGATTCGCCTGGTTTTCGTGGGTTTTCAAATTATACTGGATCACCAGTCACTGCTGATTGTTGCTTTGCAGCGCAGAATTTTAAGAAGAAACAATACAAAGGAGGAGTTTCTTGTAACAGAGAGCTGTGAGCTGCATGAGGTCGTGTTCGGGGAAGGCTGATGAAGTCTTCTGGAGGAGCTTATTTCTGCCCATGATGAGCTGATGAGTTGATTGAGTAGGTGACTCAGTTCTTGATGGCTGTCAGTCAGGGTGGTTGTTCTGAGCCTCTGTTTTGCCTCAGTGATTTTCTCCTCTGATTTTTCTGTTCAATATATTTATTTTTTTTCTTCATCTTTTCTCCTTTGCTCATTCAACTTCTGGTCTCTGTGTTGCCTCTTCCTTTTGAGTGGCAAACCTTGCATTGCTTTCCTGGAATCCCCTCCAGGGCAAAGATATAAGTAGGGTGCTGTTTTTCAAGTCTAAATTTTTTCAAAAACATAGAATCTGCAGGAAAGCTGATGTATTTTAAAATCTGAAAAAGCAGTCTAAAGATGAATAATGAAGTTTCCTTTGTCCAGAATGGCTAGTACAAGGTAGATAAAGATATATATAAGAGATACCTCAGTTGGGAAATGGCTGGCTGAGAATCAAGATGAAATTGTCAGAATGAATATGTGTGTATCTGTCCAAGCAATTTTTAAAATGCACTTTGACCATCACATAAACTGAATTTCACTGAATTCTTTTTAAGGAAAAAAAAACCAAACCAAACCAGGAGAGGGATGTCTCTGAAAGTTTCCCTGAGATATAGCCTGAATTACATTTCTTGTACACATGAATCGTAGAACCTGCTCTGCAGCTTATAAATAAAGTATTGGTTTTGTTGCATCCAGTTGTGAATTATAAATAGAAGTGCCTAAAAACTGAAAAGCTACAATACTTTCCAGACTATTGACTGAAATTAAAGATGTTTAATACTTTATTTTTTTTTTTTAGAATGACTCTCAAGGTACTGTAGTAGATTAATCTTGCAATTTTTTTAAAGAACTTAAATCACATACATCCTGGCATTTATTGTCACATTGTTTGTGTAGATAACCCTACTGAAATATTAAATAAATTGTAAACCAGGAATAAATTTCATCCAACACTAGAGTAGTGAAGCCAGAAGGCCTCGAGTCCCTCCCCAGCTGTGCTGTAATTTTGTGACCTATTGCGTGCAGTCTGTTAACGTTTATTTCCCTGGTTCAGGAACATGTGGGTAGGTAAGGAATGTACTTACCTAACTGGGAAATTTTATTAAATGAGTAGCATGCTAGTAATTATGTGTGCATATTATAATGTTAATTTTTTTGTAATACTTTACACTCTATTCTGGATGAAATTTGAATGTTATCAAGAGGGGAACCGGGCCATCACCTTTTAGTTAATCCCTTAAAGTCTGTCCGTTTTATTAATAATAATTTAAAGAGAAAAACCTGCCTTTTCTATTGCTGCACACAACACATCAGGCAAAGCATAGTTGCCCTACATTTCATTTTGAAGTTCAGCATAATACCTGGTCTGGTTCTGTTTTAAAGAAGATGAAATTATCAGCCACAGAAGCCCCCCTGTATTTGCTCAACAGTTGAGTATGCAATTTTAAAATTGCAATTGCAAAAGTATTCTGTTGTAAGCATGACAGTATTTCAAAATTAATGGAAAACTCTTGTACCTTTGGAATCTTTGAGGTGGGAAAGGAGATTTTATCTCTCCTCCTGTTCTCATGCTTATGCACTCCTGTGTGGCACATTTGCAAATGTCTCAGATCCGGTACTGTGTGTTGCTAGGTGGCACAGATGATAAAGGATGAATTTTCAGTGTTCCTCTAAATGATTTTGTTTGTGGTTGATCTGTGTGTATTGGTGACTTTTTTTTCTTCTCCTGGGGGTGGTGTGATGGTGGGGAGGAGGAGAGGTGTTAAATCCAGGTTTATGAAGGAAATAATAAAAGATGTTCACACTTTCAAAAATATAATCAAAATGGTAGTTTTGGCCAAGTGTGGTAGTTTTGCAAATTTTCCTAACCTGTTTGTTTGAGAGCAAAGTGAGGTTTTTTTCTTTCTGAGTATAAATTGTTATAACCAGGATGACGTATTACTGGGATTGCTTTCCAGTATGTGACTACAGGTGATGGTTTTATGATAAGTGATGCCGTTTTCTGAAGGGACGGGCACAGAATACAGGGACTTCTGGAGTCTTCCAGTCCAACCCCACCTTCAAAGCAGGTTGCTCAGAGCTGTGTCTGACCCAGCTTCCAATGTGTCTAAGGATGGAGATTTTACAACTTGTCTGGACAACCTTTTCTATTATTTAACTGCTCAAGTGATGAAAAGTTTTTGCCTTCTATCTCATTGGAATTTCCAGTTACTGGAAATCTGAGGTGGCAGGTGCCAGGACGTCGTGTGGTGGGTGGATAAACGCACACTAGGGTGTTTCTTACTGGTCCAGTCATATTCAGTGTGGCTTGTGAGGTTTCTTGTCAGAGCAATGAGGTAAACGATTTGACATTCCACGTTGAGCATCTGCTCTTTTGGCTACTTTGTTATGGGGAGAAGAGTGGTTGCACTCCAGCTAAGTTGACTAGAAATGTAGTGTCCTTTTTGTTCTTGAAGGTATGACCACGGGGACTTGGGAGTCCTGCATCAGATCCTTGACACATGCTTGCAAGAATTTGGGGTTTTGAGCAGTCCAAGGCTGCCTGCCTATGACAGTGATCAGTTGTCAGATCAGATCATGTTCCTGCTGTACATGCTCCTTCTCCTTCTCCACGCTCTCATTATTTAAACCTAGATGATCTATGTGTGTGTGTTTATAGCAAGATCGTGTGTTTTCATGAAACTGCATTTCCACAGTTCTTAAATAGCTTGGGTTTGCTGTGGAGGATACCTTTCATCTCAAACTCATGCTTTTGGATAAAACATTTTAGTTTGAGGTAAGATCCATCTTACTTCCTTATGTGTCTAACCTTTAAACACCTGAATGTGAGTTACACATCTCCTGGCTTTCTGTTACAATCAGTGGAAAGAAATAAATCACACAAAGTGCTTCAGGTTGATCAAATTAGGAATTGAGAATGAGTTAGAGTAATTGCTGTCTTAAGCCATTTATTCCTTTCCATTGTCTGTAGGAAACTTTGACAGTTAAATGTGAGCAAGATACATTAACTCGTGGAAACCTCACCTTAGGTGACTGAAATCCCACCTTCCTGTTATTGTACTGCACTTCATATATTCTGCTTCCTTAATTATGGATGCTGCTTTTAGCAGACATCAGTTCTGTCTGTTTAATGTCACAAATTCAGTGACAGATATGCTTTGCAAAGAGATTTCGGGGTGAGCGATGTGTTACGATTTAAATGATTGAATGTATTTTGATGTGACAGTAATGTTGTCTAACTAGAAATCAGTATTTTCAGAGTCATGAGGAAAAATATTCTGAGGAAGGGCAAATGCTAGCATTGCATAAAGGTAGCTGGCAGCCGGCACACGGTGGTCTGAAATTTCCAGACACAAAGACTATGCAAATTTTGACGAGACATGAAATTAAGTCCTTGTGAAATATCACACTTGCTCTGGATAGTAATAAGACCAGTTTTAGCCAAGCTATTTCCACTTGAAGCCAGGACTCGATGTCTGGGAAGACATTAGGTGACCTGCAAAGAGACGATGTTGGGGCTTTTTCGTTTGGTTGGGTTTTGCTTCTCTTTTTTTTAGGCGGGTAACCTTCTGAACTTCGGGTACCAGCTGTCAAAAAAATATTTGTCTGAAACATGGAGACCGGCCAGTATTTTTGAGTTATGAATAAAGGCAGAAATAAAACTTAATGTTGAAGGCCAAATCTATTACAAGTTGATTATTTTTTGGTTTTTAGGTTTTGGGGTTTTTTTCATAATGTTGTCGGCTTTGTACTTGGTGAAGAAGATTGATAGCATGGAATCTGTTTTGTCTAAGGAGTAGAAAAAATAAATTAGATGACCAGTTGTTCCTCAAAGGTAGAAAGAGGGACCTGATGAAGATAATTTATGAGATACTTCCCTGCAAACTCTGAACTGGAACGGAATACCTGTACTTTGAGATCAGGGTAAAGTTGCAGCAACGCTCAACTGTTCAGGAGGAAAGAGATTCTGACTTGTGGTTGGAATTTGATGTTTATTTTAGAGCTCTTCAAGAGCACGATAGTGTTTGGAAGATACTTTAATAGCAAGGGAGGCTGTCACATATACATGATAAAATGCATTTTATTATGTGCTTTTGCAATTCACCAAATGGATAACCCTATGTTAAGTGTAGAATTTATAGATAGAAGAGCATTGCAAGAATACAGCTCAATATTCAGAAGTATACCATCTATAAGAGGCAATGAAAACATGCCTCTGTGCTCAGAATTGCATTCATTCATAGTTCATCACCAGCAATTGTGAAAGTAAATTTTACTAAAATACTCAGATTTTTTTCCATATTGGATATAAGGCCTCTTAAAGTTTTATGTTGCTTCCATTTCTTTGAGTTTTCCATTCTGCCTTCAATAGCTTACGGGGAGTAAGTTCTTTTTCTTTTCCTCATGCATGTTTTCTTTCACTGAGAAGGAAGTGTTTTGCTCTCAAAATGTTAACCTTTCCAACATCCCTGAGAGAGATTTGCGCATGAATATTGTCTCGGTCCCCAGGGACGTTTTCCCCCTGGAGCTACAGGAAGATGTTGTAAGAACTTGGACTAAAGCTCTCCAGTCCCTTGTTGTAAAGCTCGTGCTCAGGGAGGCAGATGATGCTTTTCTATGCAGTGACAGGCTCTTTTGCTTGAGTCAAGAAGTGCTGGTCCTGTAAGAAGTGTTTTGACTAGAAACAACTCCAATCAGACAAATGTCTAAGAGCACAACTGCGGTGTTTCTGAACAGAGAATGATCAAATAAAAGCTTACAGTGAGGTCTTAATTTGGTCCATGACTTCAGCATCCTCTGACTTCACTGAGGACAGCTTACATTTCAGATACTGAAAAGCTGTCTAAAAAAACGTACCTTTTTATACATTTTAAAAAGTCAATTGTTAATAATAAATGCGTTTCTATCACCATATCAATATAAATTAGAGATTAAAAAGATGGATAGCGTTTCCCTTGCAGGTTAATATTTGAGTAACTCCACAGATTTTTGTATATATAATAAATGAAAAGTGTTGTCTGAAAGGTTCAGCTCGAGATCTTTGTAGTTACTCGGTGTAAGTTTGCTATACTGTATTTAATATTGGAAGAAGAGTCCTGAAGTATTTTTAAGGAGTATCTGAGTTTTACATTAGTAAGAGAGTGACCTTTCACTGCTTAAAAGAAAATAAAATAAAGGGAAAGAAAACCCCTACCTACCACGGGAGAGCAAATGCCATCTACTGTGTTTAGATATAAGTGTTAAAAAGTCATGCGGGTAGAAAACAGCCTTCTTTCTCCTCTTGGTCTGCAAAGATAAACAGTTGTTAAAGCTTCCAACAGCAGGCTCTCTGAGTTAGGCTGGTTAGGCTGGTTAGACCTTCTCAAATCTGAAGATGGTGAAGCATATTATCTTATGCTTATTCCTTCCTGACTTTGAATGATGGAAGGAAGTATTTTTATTAAAAATTGAAGTGTTGATTTGTTGTTTAGTTTCTTTATTGGAGTTTGTCTTGTAAACTTATAGCTCAAGATGCTTTTAATTTACATGTTAGTGAAATCTGAATCTCGTTCTGCCTATGCATTTCCAGATTACTCTGACGTTCATTTGGCAGATTTATTTTGGAGGAAAGACGTATGTACTCCTTTGAAACAACACACGTAGCAAAGATTATTTTTTATTGACTAGTTGTGCAAAAAAGAAAACATATGCAGTTTGGTATATTAGCTTGGGTTTGTAAACACTTCTGGGCGGTGAAGGCTGTGGTAGAAGAGTGTTCCACGATTATTCTTGGGGGAAGATGATGAGCTTTGGTGCCACCTAACTCACCTTTTCTCTTCCAAACTCTCGCTAATATCGTTTGGTTATTTTTTTGGCTGTATTTGCCTGTTTTCTGGAGGTTTTGCTTGTTTGTTTTATTTGTACCCAGTGGAAGCTTTTCCCTTCTGTTGGTAAGAGGAAGATGTTTACTTTTTACAGTGTTTCCATTTATCTCTTCAGCTCTTGCCTGGGGGGGTGTGTATGTGTATATTCTTTTGTAGATATGAATTATATTTTCTGTCTAGAGATCATAAGGTTTTTTGAAAGTGAAACAAAATGATTAAGCTGAAGTCAACTACATTATTTGAAGCTGCTGTATGTGTTTATCTTCATAGTGCTTAATCCTTGACTTTGCCTCCGGCTACTAACCCTGGCTGGTTATTAGTTCCTTAAAAATGCCTTGAGCCAATGTTGCTGCTATTATAACTTGTTTGGGGCTGAGATGAAGCTGACGTTTTTTCATAGCTGCAGCATCTTGGTGCTGTAATGTCACAGGATCAATTGGTTACAGCAGAGCTGCTATTTCACCATGTGCCTCGAAAAATTTACTTCTCCTACAGCATCTGTTTAGATGTCTCAAGTTAACGTTTAGTCTGCCAGGGATGTAACCTATTTTGATGAACAAATTTCAGATCTTTTAGAAATACTCACACTATACAGCTCCTAAGTGGCCTGTTATGAAGAAACCAGTGTTTGTACTATACCTAACAAACAGAAACCGTCGGCAGGATTGGAAACTAATTCATTATGCCATAGGAAGAGGAAAACAGTGAAATACAATACCGATTGAAATATTATAAACTTCTTTCTGTATACATTTTTGGGCTGATTTCATAAACTACCGTAAAATGCTCCCAGGGGAAAAAAGTTGGCCCAGTGTGTGTGAGTCTTGAAGATTTTTCCGCTCCTGAATGTGTGGATGAGCTTCTTCCAGGCTGGAGCGTGGAGTTTTCTGTTTTGAAAGAAGCCTTCCTCTAAAAATCGAGTAACGTGCTGTAAAATTGCAGATTAGCTTCAGGAGCAGCAAAACAGCTTGGCAAATGCTCTCCCCTGGCTGAAGCCATTTCCTTGCCCGTCAGCTGTCGGGAGCTGCGTGGTGGCCGGTGTCGCGCAGACCCTTTGTGCTGCCGGACGCCCAGCTTGACTCCCACTGACGGGGGGAAGGTGTCAGAGGGAGGGTGAGTCTGAAGGATGCGATGGTGCGTGGAGTTTCTGCTCTTCCGTGCCCGGCACGCAGCCGAGCTGACGGCCTAGGAAATTCCTGCTGCCGTGGGAAGCCCGTGGACCTGCATGTGGCTCTGTGAAAGCCAGGAGAAAGGAGCATTCTGCCAAAATGCCACCATCTCTTTGCTACGCCTTTACAAACGTACACTTTTTTTCATGTGTTAAGCATCTTCTGTTTCCATGGGTTCTTGGAGGCATGCTCTTGTTTTTCAGGATGAGGTGAAGCATAGAGTGGGGAGATTGCTTAAATACCTTCAAAATCCCAAACATACTATCCTTTACCCCGCCCCAAATTTTTCCTTAAGAAGGAAGTTTTGTCTTCAAATTTCTATTTCAAAAGTGAAGTGCCTTCAAAACCCACTGCAGAAATAAAATCCCAAACCACTTCTGCTACCTTTTAGGAAGCCATGCCCAGCAGACATCTTGGGAGAAAAATCGCTGGGATAAAAAACAACAAGAGAAGGAGGCTATCCCCTGCCATCAGCAGTAATATTTAGCAATCTATTCCTTCCTTCGTCACAGAATTCCAAAATACAGAATACTTTTAAGTCTCCTGGCCTGTGCAGCCACCAGAGCACCTTCCAGCTTGTGTTCTAGACCAGGCAGGTAACTTGGTGCCTAATCCTCATGCAAGGGACAAATCAGAAGGTTATTTCAATGTGTCTTCCTATCAATCGATAAAGAAGACTTAAATATTTGAATAATCTAATGAAAACCTTTAGTCGGATACGTTACATTTATTATGTTTCATTGACCTATTTGTGTCTTGTTCTATTTGTATCACATCATCGTGAAGCTTCTTCTGTTCTTGTAGTGCCAAAATTTTTCAAATTACCATTTAAATGGTAGAGTTAATCATTATAGATAATTAAAGCAAAGCCTGTGTGAAGAATGCTGAAATTCTGTGAATATTAAGCCAAGAAATTATTTTATGCAAGATTACTGTAATGAATATAATATGAAATAATTTCACCCTTGCTAAACAACCCCATTAACTCTAATCCACCCTTGGTATCTCACCACTTCCCCTGTTACTGTACTTGTGGGAGACAAAGTTAACCAGACGGTCAGCAGTCTCTAATTAAGACAGAAGTGGCCCCATGGCGTGGGACTTCCCAAGCAACTATTTTTGAGTTGGTGAATATAAATTATACTTCTAAGTTTGTTTTTAACTTACTTATAATGTTCTTCAACGGCAGTATAATAGCTTACTGAAGTCGAAATGCGAGATGCATAATGCTAGTGGTAGTGAAATTAAATGGAGACACCCAACTGCCTTTTTCTCCAGGGGAAAGAGGAAGAGTGGCTCCTTTCGTAGCTGCATAAATTTTCCTTAACCAGAGCAAGTTACTGCATTGCATGGGAAGAGAAGGATCTGTAATGCCTCCTGAAAACCCTTCTTGCCCAGCACATGGCAAGAGCTGGTTCTGCCACCGCCATCCGGCAGCGAACTTCCTCTTTTGGATGTTGGCGATCCCAAAGCAAATTACATTGGGGAAGCCTGGATCGATGTGATACGGTCTGCAAAAGCAACGGAGAAGCTAATTCAGATAAGTGTTATTTCTTATGCATTAAAAGCTGCGAATTAAATGCTGGAAATGAAAGATCTTAATCTTGAGAAAGTGGAACAGATTTAGTTTCAGTGTTGAACTTGGCTCTCCTGGCTGCACGGAGAAATCTGTGAAGATTTTGAACATTTAGCAGAATTGGGCTCGGCGTCAAGGCAGTCTGGAGTTTGACTCGAGCAACGCTGATCTTATTTCGGCGAAGTTCCCGGCCACAAATGGAGGTTCAGCTCCCTGAAACGTGCAGCACAGCCTGTGACACGGGAGGGAATCAGCAAAGGGTTAAGAAGCGGGAGGGGTTGGTTGGAACAGAGAAGATTTTCATAGCGCTGCTTTGTGTTTTCGGAGCCACATACCCAGTGGCTCACGCTGGGTGGGAGAAGGAAGGCAGGGAGCTACTGGCAGGGAGACAGCAAATCACAGCTATTCACAGTGTCACCAAACTCTGCACGGCGTATGGGGGGCACACGTCGCATTAAAGATCTGCTAGTCAGGGGGGGAAAAAAGTGAGTCACATCAGTCCCGTGTGTCCCTCACAATCTTGTGCCCCCCCGCCTCTCTGCTCCCATGTTTCAAGCGCAGCCCTGGAGGCACAGTCTTCTTGTTTCCAGCAGGGTTCTGCTCTGGAAAATGTTCCCTTTCTTACTTGGTGGCTCTGCCAAAGATTATTGAAAGCCCATATCTGCTGACTCCAGTGACAATTTCTATTAAGTTTTCCACCAACAACTTCTACAGTGATGCATGAAACAAAAAAGAACAGAGCTTGACTTTCAGCTCCAGAGCTATTTTTTACAAGGCTGGCTGTTAAATACAAACAAAAGAAAACATTTTCTTTCTCAGCTGAGCATCTCTGACATTGAAGGTCAATGAGAGATAATACAAGCAGAACTTTGATGTTTATGCACACAGTTTCTTATGGAGAAAAGTAAACGATTCAATGACCTGATGACTTCCTCTTCTATCTTTCCTACATGAAATATAACCCTCTTCACCCCTTCGTGTGCCTCTCAGCCCGTCCCTTCACCCAAAAACCCTTGAAGGATTTTGTCTGTAAAATCCGCCCCTTCCATTACCCTTGCCAGGTGCAGCAACTGGAATTCCTGAGATGAGATTCAGGGGTGTTGTGTGACTGCTGCTGCCATTACACAGATGGTCATTTATTCCCTTGCTAATTAATATCAAACAACTAAGAGAAAGATTAAAAGGCACCGTGTGCCTCAAAGCCTTTTTTTTTTTTTTCCCCTTATATTATCTGAAAGAAAAAAAGAAAGAAAGAAAGAAAATAATCCTGGAAACTAGTTGGTCAGGGAGATGCAGAGGGTTAGTATCTATTGATGCTGAGAGGCGCGTGTGAATCTAGCCTTCCGAGGAGGAGGAGAGGGAGGAAGGGAGGGAGGGAGGGGGAAAGCGAGGTGTGGATGCTTTCATCAGAAGGTGCTTTTCTCACGGTGCCCAAGATAAAGGGACTGACATTCCTGCAGCGCTCTGATGGGAGTGGGAGAGTAACTGGATCCTGAATTAGGTGGTTCACTAATGTGCATGTTTTTTCCAGTCCAAGTAGTTCTGCCCAGCGCCTCGGGCTGCTGGAACTCTGCTTTTATGCCACTTAAGGTCTCAGATTTGTACTTTTCAAACCAAAGAAGATGCGAGTTTTGTAATTTCTTCATCCTCCCCCCCTTTTTCTTAAATACGAGGTTCAATCCAAGTGATGGTTTTGATTTTGGGGGGATTTTTTTTTGGAATCAGCTTAATTGTGATATTATGTGGTTAATTTTATTTGCATGGAAATAATTTAATGCAGCACATAACGTATTGAGATCCTGATATTTTTATTTTTTTTTTGTCGAGTTTACAGTCTTTTTTCCAATGTGGGTTGTGGTTTCATTACAGTAAGTTCCTGCTTTGGATGCAGAGACTTACGTCAGATTCACCAGCTGCTGCTCTCTCTAAATAGGCAGGGTGCCAGTACCAAGGATTAGCTGGGTTACTCTTTGTCCCACCAGTTGTTTTTAAAAGCCTTAACATCCTCGTGTCTCGTCCCTGCAACTCAGTGCCTGATGCCCTCCGTTCCCACCCTTCTTCTTTTCTTTTTCATTTTTATTTTTCCTCCAGGTGATGTATTTTGCTTGCACTTTTGGTATGGAGTTACTTGGTTTGGAAAGTACTTCTGTAAATGTATTTGTGATTTATTATAAGCTAGCAACCTTCCATTTAAATATTTTCCTCTCTTGTCTCGGATGATGGCTTTTTGGGAATGGGTTTCCTCAGCCTAGCACAATGGCTCCAGCATTCAGATACTGTCGTTAAAACGCTTATCAGAGGGAGAAACTGTCTCTGCTAATCCAGAAGGAGAAAACAGCAGCAGTAAGCACTGCTTACCTAAACCACCCTTTGCTGGGCTCCGGGAACAATTTTGTCAATAGAATTATCTCCCTCCTACAAGAGCTACGGCTCGGAGACAGCGGCTTTGTGCAAGTCCATCTCAGCCCGTCAACTTCCCTAACGAAGCTGAACTGAAATCCTAACCTGGCTCCTAATTTCAGCTGAACCACCGCGTCAGCGCTGCTGAGCAGCGTGAGGGGGGGGGATCTGCCTTAGGGGGGCTGCCCGAAGGACCGAGAGGGTGTATTTCCCCGAGGAGCCCCGTGCTGAGCGCCTGCGTGACGGTGCTGGGAGCAGAGCTACACCCCTGTTATTGTTTGCACACTATTTTCTGTGCTCCCACGGGAGCATCTCGGGACGTATCATGTGTTCCAACCGAGACGATTTCTGCAGTCTTCAGCTCTCCCCCTTGCCCGAGTTCATCGTGACAGTTTTGGAGCAGGGATGTCCTTTAGGGCAAATAGCGGGGAAGTTATTGGAAGACCGTGAACACTTGGATGCGTCTGCCGCTGTGCTCCTTGCAAAGATGACAGGTTTTAGCCCAAGTTTAAAAAATAAATCTGAGTTGCAGCCAGCCTGGCCTGACGTGTACCAAAGGCGATGGTACGGGACCAAAACACAGAGGAGCTAAGGTGAACCATGAGCTGAGGGAAGGGAGGCTCCAGCGCTGTTCCTCTGCTCCAGGGCAGCTGCTTGCCTTCAGGCTACGGGATTTAACTTCATTAACCCTCCTAGGTTGATCAGAGCCTGTGTTTTAGGATCTACAGAGGATTTATTCTCAAAAGGAGGAAGAGCGTTTTGAGGCCTGTGAGATTCATGCTGTGAGTGTAAAGAGGAGAAGTGTCTGGCAGCGGCAAGAGAGAAGGTTGGCTGGGGAAGACAATATGGCAGGTTTAATATAATAAGATAACGGTTTCTCTCCTTACCCCTAAATACCCTTCAGGCAGAACAGTGTGGGTTTTTACTCCCAAACCCTGTTATTTTTTTCCCAGCACACAATTTTGCCGCGTGAGTACAACTGTGATGAGAGGGGTGTGCGGTCTCAGTTTCAGTCTTTGTCAGCAGCCATATGTCATAGTGGGATGTTTTTCTGTTTAGACTATTAGCGTGTGTGTGTGTGTCTCTTGAGTGAATGAATAGGGAAAAACTTCTGTTCTGAAAAAAAATCCAGCATCCCCTGAATGCTGCAGCTATTGTCAGCTCTTCAGAGTTGCAGATGAGAGTGCCCTGGCAGCGGGTGGTTGAACCAGCTGTAGCATATACGTGGCTGTACAGGCCCTTCTGAACATGTCTCCCCCAGTTCTTGGTGCCACTCGATGTGATGAGCTCTGCTGCTGTGTCACCTGCTGCTGCTGCACCGCTCATCTGCCCCAGCCACGCTGTTTCTCTTCACAGAGCTCCAAGCCTTCCCTCCCCATGCTCGTCTCTCCTGACTTTCAGCAAAGAACTCAAAAACATCATTGGATGATTTTCTTGGACAGATAAACTGCACAGAATCACATGGGGTTGGAAGGGACCTCTGGAGATCATTTAGTCCGATCCCCCTGCCAACACAGGTCCACCTAGAGCAGGTTGCACTCTGCTTCAGTGCAAGGAACTTGTCCAGACGAGTTTTGAATGTCTCCTGAGAAGGACACATTCCAACTCCAGAGAAGGAGACTCCACCACCACCTCCACTTCTTTGGTTATCTAATGGATGTGCCCCCAGGACTATGCACCAGTGTGCCATGAGTGCCCACACAATTCTTAAACATGCTTCTTCGGCTGGATTTAAGATCACCTGAGAACACCAAAGTGATAATCACAGGAAGAGAAAAAAACCCACCCTAGTTTTACTCTAATAAACTGTGGACTTCTATAGTTTTTAAAGTGGATATAAATATTATAACATTTTGTTAATATGTTTTTAAGATGGCATTACTTAACCATTTGAAACCTGGTCGTTGCCAAGCTATTGAAGATTACTTAATTGGGGAAATAAGTGCAGGGATATGTCTGATTTGAATTTAAATTAAAATAAAATTATAAATGTTTTCTTAACATTAGTTTCCCAAGTAAGTCAACCTTCTTGTTCTCCCCTTGAGGGACTCTTACGTAGTGCACATGCCAAAAGATTCCGGTGTTGGGTTTTTTTTTAAACTCAATAGTGTGTTTCTTAGTATGGTAATGCATAGGTTGTCAGTGCCCTGAATGACAGGAGGAAAAGGTGATTGGCTTTGATGCTCTGAGAGCTGGGAGCTACTTAGCAAGCATCCTACCTAGAAGATATTCTTTCCTTTGTCAACTGCCATGTTTCATTTTGTAGATGACATATAACTACAATGGCCCGTGTCTCGTTGGCTTTCCCTTGAGATAGAAAATGCAAAATCCTGCAATTTTCTGGAAGCATTTCATTGTCCCGTGCACTGATACTGAAGACTGTATAAATGATTCCTGTTTAATTGTTGGAGAACTGACATGGCTGTGCCACTAAAGGATGTTCTCTGTTGAGGAGAGCAAAATTATACTTTCTGACCTTAATGATGTAATGGATTACCTTAAAAAATCAACTGAAATGACGTCAAAAAGAAGACAGTCCTAAAACCTTCACAGTCGAGGGATTGAAAATTAACTTTAATGGCAGCCTGGGCTGCGGTAGCTGGATCAAGATAGTTTGTGTTCAGGTGCCAGTTAACAGCATGATCTCGAAAAAATGGTTTTATTGTTCCCCAAACCCTATTTTTCTGGAACTGTTGTCTGCGGTTGGTAAGCTGCTCTATGGGTGATTCAGTGAACTGTCATAATGGCCTCTCGTGTGTCTGTACCTGTTTTTTCCTGTTTTCCCGTGCCGTCTTCTAGGGCCGCGTTAGCACACAGGTGATCAGCAGCAGATTCAGTGCTGCTTATGGGTGACCAACTGTGGGGTAGGACCTGATCCAGCAAACCATTAAGCATGGACCTTGTTTCATTGACGTCAGTCGTGACTAGATGTGTTCTTCAAGGTGAACATACGCTTTTGGTGCTCTAGTGAATCAGTCCGCAATGATGTTTGTAAGTTAATGTCAGGGTTGTCATAAAGGGGAAAAGGGTGGCTTTTTCTTAGCAGCTATTCTTTGGTGGGGTCCAGCAGAGCTTTTTGGAGAAACTGACTGGAAATGGTTCTGGGTTTTGTTATGGGGAAAAAAATCTGGCATATTTTCTTGCAGGTAAGATTCATGATTCCAATTTGACCTGACTCAAAATTTAGGAAGAAGTGCCTGTACTGGGCTTGGACAAACGCCGCTTTGTCCTTGGTTGAGGTTTGTCAAATTATTATGTGTGCAGAGGCCCACGAGAGAGGGTCTTGCTATTTGTGGTTGGACTCATGCTTCTGTATAGAAAAGACTCTTTGCAAAATATGTGGCTAGTCCTCCTCTGAAAGAAATATTCCTTGTGTTACCAAATTTCATTTTTACATTCTTGTAGCGTTACACAAAGTATTTTCTATCTGCTCACATCACGTTTGTTAAAAGGAAGTATTCTTCTGTTTAAAGGTTGGTGCTGGTGTTCCTAAACTTTCTGTGCAGTGGGTAATCAAGGTGGGGCAGCTGGCTAGTCTGCTGTCAAAATGTGTGTTTCTTCTTTAGATTTGAGAAGGTCGGGGAAAATGATCCTGTGTTCCCATTGCCTTCCTGGCTGCTGTATCAAGGAGGTTAGAGTTAGGCTGGGTGCTTAGATACAACGCGCTTCCTGAAATAAAATGCACAGAGTCATTAAATACTAGAGAAAGAAAAATGGTGCTCGTTGTATTGGTATCACTTCAGTCTTCAGTTTATTGTGGTTATGAAGTTAAATCTCTAGTATCAAAGAGTGTTATATTAATATGCATGTATAAAAATATGCATAAGTTAAATTATTTAATTGTAATTTTCTGTTATAAATGTTATAGATATCTTACTAGTCTTGCCTAAGTTGTCTTGCTTTTGACTAGCCATAAAGACAATTATATGTGAGTTGATAGAGAAAGGATTATTCAAAGCATAAGGATTAAAAATAAATTCCTTCTCAAATGTTTTTAAGAACTCGGACCATATGTATTTTACACAATACTTTACTAATATGCACCCTTTTGTATGAGAAGTCAGAATTTGCCTGATTTCTTTTGTTTTAAAAAAAAAAGTTAGCACAACTGTAGCTTTTTAAAAATATAAAAATATAAAATAAGCTGTAATGTTGTCACATATTACAGATGTTAGTACACAAATGCATGAAAACAAGAGAATCACACTTTTAAACTGAAGTTTATTGGTTTCAATATTATTTGGAAGTAGTGCAGATATAGAATAATGGGTGATCCGTCGCAGGGTTAGCTTTAATTGCTGCAATCTTTCTCATTATCAGTTCAGTATTGAAAACTGCAGAGTCCTAGAAAGTTATGGCTTTCGGAAAACCAGAGTGTCTTGTCTTGCTTTAATCTTGTATGCAAAATGGTTATGCTGATGAGTTAACTGCTTTGAAGATTCCCCAGTTCCTCTCTCAAGACTAATACTCTTAAAGACCAGATGTGAGCAAGAGGTGCATTAGCTGACATGAAGGCTCCTTTATAAATAACTACTAAGACTGAAAATTCAGGCTAGTAACATGAAAGGGAAGCATGAAATGGTATGAAGAGACTATTCTGTATATAAGAAACAATCTTGGTATTAAGCTTGTAGAGTTTATATAAAAGCCATAGCTTCTTCGATACTGCTGCTTTTCCACCTTAATAAAACGGCGTTACTATAGTGAGTTAATAGTACCAAGTGAACTTTTTGAAACAGCACTTGTAAAAGCCACGTAAAGACAATCCAGGTGAAGATGTTGAGGTAAATTTTGGGTTTCTTTTTGCCATTCGAGTTGACGATGGTAATTAATGCAGTCTTCTTGATCTTTTTGCGTTTAGTCATTCAGCATAAAGCATGAAGCTCTCAATTCAAGCCTCCATACAGCCAGTGATTGCTTCCTACTCTGCTGAATAGGGCTGTTTCTGAACTGCCACTGTATCTAATCAGCAGAGAGTGGGCTGACTTCACACCAGTTATTGAAAACACATTTTTGTAAGGCTTCTTTGCTGATAAATATCCAACCAGAATTCTCTTATATGTCATAGTATGCATTGCTATTGAGAAATGTTTAGAAATGTATGTATAGTATCGACCGTACAAATATGGGTTTGTAATACTTCTTAGCATATTCATTATGAATTCTCAAAATGTTAAGTTATCTCTGTCCTACAGTATATCTGTGCCGAGCAAACCGTGGCTGGGGGCCAAATCCATTTTACAGCTATCCAAAACAGTCTTGTGGCCAATCAATCAAGTTTACACTTATAAAATGCCCATAGTGTAAGCACCTAAGGCACTGTGCATAATCCATACTAAAATAAATACGATATACTATCTCTGAATAGTGAAGTCAGGTGAAATTAGACATGTGCCTCTGAGGTTGTAGTAGATAAAGGAGTCCGTTTGTGTAGGAGGAGATGATTAACACGTGGTACAAATGCACACAACTCGTAGGGCAGTCGCACTTTTGAGATGTGAATGGAAAATTGATTGAATGTCTGAAGGGACTGAAAGGATGGTGAATAAGAAGGTTTTATAAATGGGACACAATCAGGCCATGGAAATTTCTGCCACAAATTAATGTTCAGCTCTGTGGAGAAGGCTATCTTGTCCTCTATCACAATCACAACTCCATAAACTTCAACTGCTACTAAAATTTACCTGCTGTTTGGTCGGGGGTATTGACTGGGGGAGAGGACAGCCCTCAGGCTTAACAAATTTTGCAATAGGAACACTGCGTGTTGGTGAAGTGTGCAACTTGGCAGAGTCTTACTTTAGAAAAAATGAAACTAACTCCACGTCATGAGTGAAAAACGTTTTAAAAAAAAGAAGGAGGGGGGGAACCCCCTACAGTTCACAGTGGGTCTGGATATTGTGTTTTATTTAAGAACCAACGAGAGGAGAAGCTTTACCCTGTTTGATGGTCTGACACTCACATTGCACCCTCCCAGCGTCACCGTCACCGGGTCCCTGCTCCCCGTCCCGGCAGGGAGGATGGTGGCCACGGGAGGTGGGAGCGAACGGGGGTTGATCCATGCTGTGCCACTGCTCACTGTTACCTGTCTTGGGCATCACTGGCCAAGGTCCCTGGGTGGCCCCTGATGTTTGCCTTTGTATGTAAGCCTGACTTCCAGGATCTGTCCTCCAACCAGCCTCTTCACCTCCTTTCTCCTGCTCCCCAAAGACCCCCGTTTTTCCCGTCCTGTCTCACATGCAGAACCACCACGCGTGATCTGCCTCTTAGTTTGCTGTTCTGTCTCCTGTCCATACCAGCTGCAGCTAGCAAGTAGCAGGTTTGTGTTTGAGCATTCAGAAGTTCAATTCCCTCCCTCCCCACTCCCCTAATTATCTGCCACTCGTTAGCTTTTGCAATTTAAGTTACTTCTTTTTCTGCCAACGCCACCCTCTGCTATTAGGCTGCTTGTGCAGCCATGAGCATCCAGCCGCTCTGTGTGCGCTCCAGCAGTAAGGATCCAAAGAAAGGGGTGCTTTTTGAGAAAGGGTGAAATAGTTTAGATGGTGCAGAATTTATTCTGCTCCGTGCCTCCAGTACTTAACGTGCAGGTAGAAAAAAATTGCTTCCTGTTCTGCTAATCCTTGGCGGGATAATTGACAGCCTTCTGGATCTTCATTTCTAGCCTTTTCAGCTTTCGTTGATAAAGATGCAAAAAAGACAGACGTGTACAAAAGGACTGTATATAGTGTATAATTCATTTTGTAGAGCTAGAACATCTCGCTGAATGTGCCATTGATTTATCCTGGCACTAATTCCTAGTGAGTAGCTCATTTTGAAAGTAGCTACAAGTTGGCATATTTGCAGGAGCATTGAATTCTGGCACGCAGTCACCGTTGTATTAAAACATGATGTGCAGCGAATCTGGAGAGCCTTTGAAAGTGAGATATCAATAGAAGCTATGAGTTGCATTGTTACTCTCCGTGCAGACCACATAAAAAAACCCCAAACAGAGCAAGCTGTATGTGTTAGCGATAGTGTGAAGTTTGTGGCATGGATTTTTCTTGCAAAATGTGTTAGCGATGTTGCATTTATTAAAAAATTGGACTCAAAGCCAATTTAAAGTCCATACGGTATCTGTTATGATTGCCTTAATAACAATAGCATAATTATGGGTATTATATCTTTATAGGATTGAATGCACAACAAACATTGCTTGTGAGCAGCAAGTTTTCGTAAGAGATGACAGCTGTTTTAGAATGAAAATTATAGTTTATTTATTGTGTGTATACATTCGAGCCGGGCAAAAAATAGTAAAAGAATGAAATCTGCAAAGAACTATTTCTTGCTAAGTGTTAGTTTGCAATAAAAAAGCTAGTTGTATACTAATGAACAATAAGAATGGGTGGGTTGGAAATAACATATTTCTGTAAAATAAGATGTTTCAAAAGGGTGCCTCTAGCTGCAGAATCTACCAAGCTTTTCTTCCCTTTTCTTGGAGGGAGAGGAGGAAGATGAGAAGGGGGAGCTCATTCAGAATTGGAAAACTTTGCTTAATAGTGAAAGGTCGGAGAACATTGGACTACAAGAGATAACTCCTCATCTCTACAAGGCAAGGATGGATCCGTCCCTGATGACAACAGAGGGGAGAGAAGGAAGGAGCTGCTGAAGGTTCATTGCATTTTGTATGGATCTTGTGATGGAAAGTCTCCAGCTCTGGTCTGGCAGGGACAGCACTGACCTCCTACAATTACCCCAGGCATTAGGTTTGAGACTGAGCTGGACTGAAAAGATCGGTTACAAGGTTAACTCCAGAATAGGATACTCTTTTCCCACTTTTTTGGTGTTTTTTCTAAACCTATGTCTGTCTGAAGTGGCGGTGAGGTACATTTTGAGAAATGGTGGCCAGGTCTCTAGGACAGATTGCAAACAAAAGGATTGGAACAAGGAGTATTTTAACTGAAGGGGGTTTTACTTATCTGAGAAATCTGCATCACTGACAGCTTTTAGAAACTTGTTGAAGGTTGCAGAAAATCCCAGAGTTTTAGCTTGCACATTGTTATTGCAGAGACTGTCATCTTCTTACAGAATTGAAGAAATGTGAGGTGGGATGTGGTAAAGCTGTATTGTAGAGGTTGGGGGGAGAGAGGAATTCAGATGGGTGTCTTCGTTGCTGCAGATGAGGGAGAATGTGGTTTCCAAAAAGGTGGAAAAAAAAGTGCAATAGAGATGAACAGGCATTTTGCAGCAAGGCGTGTAAAGCATTAAAATTCAGGCACAATTACTGTACAAATAAAAACCAGGGCTCTTGCATATTCGTAAAGGAACTTCATTCCCTGTGAAGGATCTTGGCACAAAGGGATTTTTCAAAATATTATAAGATTGTTAAAAACTGGTTCCCCGGCATAAATTAATATTAAATTTCTGGTGTGTGTTGTGAGCGAGTGTCCCATTGGTCGCGGCTCACCGAGATCTGAAACTAGGAACAAGAGTGACAGCTGAGATTTACCCTGCGGTGATACTCTGACAACACCATCGGACAAATTCCCTCTAACAGAGGAGAAAGGTTGATCAGAGATAAACCAGGCTACAAAAAGCAACTTCAGCAATTCCAAAAATCCTGAACGCTGTGAGGGAAAAATAATTGCAAACAGAAATTTAGGTTGTGTATTGTTTTCTTGTAGGTAATGTGTCTGTGGACACACTGGACAAAGGGCTGTTGCTTAGAAGGCTGCTGGGTTGTATATCATGGAGAAATCCAAGGAGGAGTGATGAGGAAAAGGAGAATTCAGGGCGCCAGGAGGGTTTTGAGTTGCTTGGAGGTATCATTTCTGGCATGGGCTCGGAGGCTGGGCTCAGGCTGCATTCACCTCTTGGGTTTTATCCAGATTTAAACTCTCCGAATGCCCCCCTGGCATTTGCTTTACTTGTGTGCAACTGAGTGCAATGGGGGTCTTGGTTCTGAGGAGATTTCTGAGAGCTGCAGCCACGTGGAGTGCTGCTGAAGGCTTCTGATAGAGTGCCTGGCCCTTTTCACAGGCAGAAGTATCTTAAAAAGCTCATTCCCGAGCTGCTCCCTCCTGGGACTCTGCTGCTGCCGCTTGAAACCCGCTGGGATCCCCCGGGACCACGCAAGGAGCTGGCAAATCCTCAGGAGTCTCTGTTCTGTGTGCTGCTGGTGCCTGCCCCTCGTAAAAACAAGGGTCTGCTTTGAAATCTGGTGGCAAACCAAGGGAGTTTTGGTGCTCTGACAGTTGACACGAGCAGCACGGGGATGTCTCTTATGTACGGAAGAGGTTTTTCCAGGTGGGGTTGTGGAAAGAGTGTATGATGTTTGCTTTGAAAATACATCATAAACTCAGAACTCAGCTTTGTAAAAAAAAAAAAAAACAACAACCCACAGTTTTAGTTTGATTTTGTTTTGTTTTGTGGTTGTTTTTTTTCAAGATCATTTTAAATATAGTGGGATGCCAAGTCCTTTGAACAGCAAATACTGGCAGATTGTATCATATCTCTTTTGTGACAGAAATTATTGTCAGCGGTGTGAAACTGGGATCTTGACTATTTATGCAGTGATAGTTGTGTTTAAGTAGCTTTAGACGGTGTAGATCTTGTTAATCTTTCTGAAAAACCATTATAAAATGCCGTGGAATTTAATGATCTTGGGTTTTATTCTGTGGCTGCATCATTTTTTATTTTTAATTTTTACCAAAGCTATGAAATGATTGTTGGCCTCATAATTTTATGGAAACGCTTTGTAAAATAATAACGACGTTACTCAGTTTTGTCTGTAGTCTCTGATGTGATTTAGAGCAGAGTTTTAGAAAACAGTTTGCAAATTGTCAGAGCTCATTACCTAATGCACTGAATTACAGATGGGAAGAAATGCTGCAGCGGGTTAATACAAGTACGATGGCTGATCCCACTGGGACCAGGCTGCAGTGTCTTTACAATGTGTACACCCTGAGTATGCAAAGGTGGAATTTCAAGGCCCTGCTCCTTCCAGTGTTGGCATTTGTGTGGAATTTCTTTTACTAAATTCCAGAATGCTCAGCAAATAAGGTTACATTAGACAGGAAAAGTGATTATTTTTTTCTTCAGCAGTAAAATCAACACAAATTTTCCAGGAGCATGGAACCTTGTTTGTAATTTAAAAGACTGAAAGACTACTTTTACTTGAGGAAAAATATTGTGTGATCAAAACCTTGAAGTTCTGATGGAAAGAAAAATAATTGGAGTTGATGGGGAATTTTTGCTTTGGGGCTGGGGGGGGAAGTCTCTTTTTAGCATGAAACGTTTGGATCTGGAACAGCTCCCTAGTTCTGATTTTTGCTAACATAAGCTTGTATTAAAATATATATACATATATCTAGAACATAATGTTTCACACTGAAACTGAAAAAGTTTTTTTCTTTTCCAGAAATGAGTTGCGGAAGCTTGTGATTGTCTTTTGGCTTTTTTCCACTTCAGGTTTAGATGTGAAATATTTGGCATAACAGAAAATATCATTCCAACTGAAATCTAGTCTTTGCGAAGCTGACAGATAAACAATTATAATTTGATTTTAATTTTGTTAATTTCAGACTTTGTAAGGTGCGTTGCACAAAATGTGAAAGAAGCGTCTGCTAATTTGGGTGTTCTAATTAGGATTTGAGGTGATAAATTGTGCTGTCTAAAAAAGTTTTGGATTCGGAGGAAAATTACGTATTTCTGAGACGATATGGCAGGTTTGCTGGATTCTACCCACATCTGTTGGGCACTGTTAATGTTCAACAGCACTTTGTCTGTCCTGATTTCCTAACTTAGGAGCTACTCAAAGACTCCAGTAGCAATTATTGCTACTGGAACTGCTGCTGGTTGCTTGGGGTGGAGCTGGTGTTTGTGAGTGAATGAGCTCGCTATTGTGATGGATCTTTCGAAGAATTATTTTAGAAAACAGTCATCAGAGTTATTTTTAATGACGGAAGTGACTCAAAGAGGGAAAAAAAATTCATGCTGATTACATCTGTCCAGATTTTGAGGGGCATAATGTAATTCATTAGGCTGATAAAGGTTTCAATAGGGTTTCCACTTCAGCTGGAAGACTTCCTTTCACTTAACTGGACATTGAATCTACTACGAGTAAAGGCTCCACAGGTCTGTAATTAAATGAGTTTAACACTGAGCTGTCTTTTATGTTCTTGTCTCAGTCATCTGCATCTGAGCCCCATCCGCCTACTCCGTGGTGGTGAAAATGGGCTGATTTCTGCCACAGTGACACAGCAGCCCTTTATGCCAACCAGAAATGACATGCAATGGGATCAGACCAGACTTCAATTACAAAAAGACACTCTTTCGCCTGCAGTAAGAGACCCTTATGCAGAGCTAGGATCACTTCCAAAGCAATTCGTTATTTTTCATGTTTGTTTGTTGAGTCCCAAACATTACAGGGGAAGTTTATGTTATATAAATTGCACTGGTTATTGGCAATCAGTTGTCAGGTAAGTATTCTGGTACCAAATCTTGTCTGCTCTTAAATTCTGGCGTGTGTCATGGAAAGTTCTGGTAGAACATGAAGAATGATATTGCTATGGTGTAATACATATACCAGAAGGGATTTGCACTGAAATAGTGGTAACCACAAAGAGCAGAGAATTTTCCTCTCCTATTTCCATTGTCAGGGATGGTCCAATAGAGATTTCAGGGGAGATGATAGGAGCTGAGTTTTGCTTTTTGCCTTTGTGGCTCAAGATCAAACCAACAAGTCTCTTGGCCTCAAGAAGTAGATATTGCAAAAAAACCCCAACAAAACAGTGCAGAATAACATTTTCTGTTTCACTTTGTTTACTTTCAGGTGAATGAGAAACATAAAATTTTAAACTGTTTATCATTTAATGATCAGAATAATCAGTTCAGTTGAAATAGCATGCTGTTTTAAGGCCTGTTTTTTAAATCTAACCTGTTTAGGCTAGAAAGGAACTGGAAAATAAAACAACAGCAGAATCTTAATGTATTTACAGACAAACACCTGCATATTCCCACTGAGCAATTCTGCTACTTAAATATTCTTTGCTCTTCTGGTTCTGTATCTGCCTGTGATCTTCGGGCTGATTCCTTGGGGATCAAGGAGTCAAGCCAACCAATACAAATATCAAAGTGTTGACAGCAGAGGAGCAATCTGCTTCTTTGCAGTCTTCATCTTGGGTTTGTCTGAGTTTCAGCATTGTGCAAACAACAGTGGGGCTATGACCACTGGGTTTTTTCCCGAATGTAACACTAATGTGAAAGTAGGAAATGATATCTTGAACTACCATACTCCTTTGCATCATTCTTTCTTACTTCCCGCTGGTTGATTAGGCTATCCTTATTCATTTGACTCATAATAATAATTTTAATAATTAACCTGTTTCTTTCCGTTTCTTATTTGTCCAATCTGTAATTGGAATACTTTTGCTTTGCAAGAGAATGTAGACACTGCCAATAGAAATGGATCTTTTAATTGCTTTCATCAACTTGGCTTTGCCAGAGAGGCTGGTAGCCCATAAACACTCTGGGAAAACAAATCTTTATAACTTTTTTGTTTCCCCCCAAAAGACACAGAATCTTGATTTGTTACAGATGAATATACAAAATATTTAATATAATCTAAATAAATGGCATATTGAGAACCGCAGCAATGCATGAAAAAGAGTTGTACAGAGTAGAAGTTATTTATAAATAAGTAATATTTTGTAACGAAAAGTAATTGTCTTTTTATGTTATTCTGCGAGTCTCATGTTTAAAATTTGTATGGATATTCAAGTAAGGTTCTTTAATATGTTAAGATTATATGTATATAAAAGTCTCAGCTCGTATCTGTCAGCTGAAATTTGTTTCCTGCAATAGGAAAATAATAGGAGTTTTCTTAATTAAGTTACATTTTGTTTGGAATAAATTCTTATTCAAATTCCTTTGTTTTCATTCTGGCATCAATTAAAGAAGAGCTTGTAGAGACAAGTTGCATATCTGTACGCCAATTTTTTTTTTTGTTATAAATATATTCCTGAAAATTCCATCTACTTTATTCTTATCAAAATCAAATTATAGCAAATACCCGAGATCCTCTGTTCCCCAAGAGCCTTTCAGCATTACTTTTAACATTACCTAAAAATACTACTGAATTTTAAAATACCGAGGGCAGAATTTAAGCTGATTACATTTAGTGGCTTTTTCTTTTGTAGGTGACTCAGGCTCACTTGTCTTTCTTTAAGTCGAACATTTCTGGAGGTTTTTCCATTTGCACACGTTGCACGTGATGCCTTCCAGGATAAGGCCCGTGCCATTGAAGGTTTGTCAGATTTGTAAGGAAAAAGCAAACTTTTATGTCAAAGCTGAAGCTGGAAAGGATGTTAAAAGATCCCTAATATATTTCCTGTAAATAAGAGACATTACAAAAAAAGTCTTGTTTATGTAAGGTCAGTGATTTGCTCATTCCTCTCTAATGTTGGATGGGGATATAAAAATTGATGTGAATGCTCCCCACCGAGCTTCATTTTTCTACTGCCTTTGTATTTTATTTTGGTTCTGATTTACCATATATTGTGGAAATCCATGTTTATGATCCTCCTCAAGCCTTTTGAAGGATTCTAAAATCGATCACTTAAATCAGTAATGAGTTTGTGAAACGTGGACAAAAATAAGTGATTTGAATATTCAGCTGTGAATGATTTAAAGGACTTTTTGGGGGATTGAGACTTTAGATAAAACTGTACAAAGTACAAAACTGTTTTTCACTGGCTTCTCTTAGCAAAACAAAAAGTGATGAAAGTGAGACGAGGTGATTGTATTCTTTAAAAACAACCTGGCTTTTCTTTTTCCTGGCCCCATGAGAAATCCACTTGCTTCTAACTATTGTAGATGATAACCTAAGGTTTGGCAAAATGGCTTTGCCTGGACTGGAGGTGACTACTGATGTCTCACATGGTGGCCAACTGAAATAACATGCAACTAGGAGAGGCAGAGCAGGGAATGTGGAAGCTCCACCAGGGAGGATAAGTGACTTCTCTGTGTCTCTTGCAGAAATTGGAGACATTCATGCTTTGGAATACTTTCTTGTTAGAGACTTATAAGTTAGATAAAACAAAGAAGATAAAACAAATGTGAAAGAGGTGATGAAGCAAATGGTCAAACCTGGGCAGTGGCACGTTTCCAGGATGAAAGTGCTCCAGAATGAAAAAGGTGAATTACTAATGGTATAAATGGTAATATGGTTTTGATGTGTAAAGTGGCAGATGGAATGGCATCATCTTGAACACAGCTTGGGAAAGCTAAAGACTGCAAGCCTGCAAGCCTTGTATGTTCTGAATAAGTTATTAAAAAGTGTAATAAAAAATAAAGCTTCCAACACCTGCATAAATATAGCTAGTGCCAGGTTCGGAGTGTGCAAAAGCCAGGCATTCTATGCCACGGGCACTAGGCATATGAGACTTTCTGCCACAGGGTATTGCAGATGCTTACGATTGAAAGGTAAGTTCATGGACAAGAAAGCCACTGAGGAGTATTTAGAAACTACAGCCAACTGGGGAGTTCCCCGAGCTGAAAGCCTATAGAGTATTAACAGGAATAACCGTATTTGGGAATATTGTGCTTTGTTATCGTGTTCTCATACTTTCTTTGATCATCTTTTCATGACATCTGTTAGAAGTAGGATCTTGGGCTAGGTGGATCTTTACTTTGAAATAGCACTGCAGTTCTCACGGTCTTTCCTTCCAGAACACCATCTGCCATGTATGAAAGGCTGGTTACAAATTAAACCAGCAAATGGCAGAAAACGCCATCTATTAGAAAATTCCTGAGACGGTTTGCGGGAGGAGGTCAGTAGAGCAGGCACGTATCCATCATGTTGTCTCACTGTATTCCTCTCCTTCCCTCTGCAGAACAATGCTGAGTTATCAACAAGAGGCCAAAGAAATGCTCCAAGGGAGATGAGGGCAGGTCCTGTGCTCGTCTGGAGGGCTGGAAAGGATGGCACAGTCTGTTTCTTATCCCGTGCTCTGGTTTACAGGATGAGAGGCCTGGGTGGGAACATCTGGAGGGAGTGGGAGCTCAGATAATAGTAGTATTTGGTTTTGTTTAGTCACTTGCATTCCTTGCTCCTGATTACCTCTCTCGTGAAGCCCCCCGTTTGTGCGTGGCTGCTCTCTGTGCCCTCTGAGCAGCTTCAGTGCTTTCTCTGGGGTTGGGGTTACTCTGCTGGGTTCCCAGGCTGTTGTATGGAAAGGGAAGAGGTGCTGCTCCTGAGGGCAGGACCTTTCACATCTTGTTTTGCTGCTTCCGTATGAAGTGGCAGACTGTCTTTTTTTTTTTTTTTTTCTTTTTTTTTTTCCTGAGAGGAGCGGGCACAGGCTTGTCAGCAGGAGTGCTCCTTTCCTGGAAGCAGGACATGGAAAAGGCAATTGCAGGCAGCAGGATAAAACATGATCCAGTAAGAAGTTGTATGGAGAAAGCAGTGTGGATTCAAATTCTCCCTGATCTTCCACACTACTACAGAATAAGCCTCACTGAAAAGAATGAAGTATGCAAAGTGGCTCATCCTTTTGGGAATATCTGGCACACGTAGCCTCATTTTTACTTCAGTCAGTTGCCTCGTGATACTGGCCCTCTGACTTGGAGGACCTGAATTTCTAGAGGCAGGCTAGGTATTGATGTCCTTTTCCTGTCTTCTAGCAGGAATAGGCTGTATTTTGGATCTTTTTATTTTCCAGTTACTGAGTCTGTAAATGAGAGAAGTGTTGTATGGAGCTGGAAGTGCAGAGGTCTTTAACTTCCATTTGTCCAGCCATTGGAGTACCAAAACAGTGCAATTAGGAAAAACCCTGTCAAACTTTCCATATTAAGATATTGCATTCATATGACTTTGCAGATTTTTAGATCGTATTAGATTAGAATTTTTACAGAACCTGTGTAGAATCCATATTTCATTGTATAAGAACAGCACAGTGTGATACAGCCCTTACATCAGAGAAATACATGTCTAAATAAGCAGGATGGGGAAAGGGTGGGAAATAGACCACAGATATTATGTGTGTCCTCGCCATTTAGAATTATGGGAACAAGCCTCCTGTGGGGGCCACTGTGGCACGGAGGCATCATGAAGTGGTCTGGTGGCGCTTGCCGAGGATGAAAATGTCATCTGCTTTGTCCATAGATGCTGTTCTGGGGATCTCTCTTCTTGGTGGAGGAGCAAGCAATACAGTTGCGCTTGAAGGCTGTGATTCTTTTAATTGTAAGCATTAGTTTTGGCTTAGTTTTTTTCCACATCAATTTTTGGCAGCCTGTTAGGACCATTAATTTGTTTAGACCTTTAGTTAGTGACAGAGGAAGCAGCCACATTCGGTCTGACACAGGCAATTAAGTATTTTATTTTCAGTATTGCAAAGGCAGGGTTGCTTTAGAAAGAAAAATCAGAGGAGAAATATGATTACCAGGGAAGGCTAGATAAAGCTTGTAATGCTTAAGATATATATGCTTGGACAATAACTTCTATTGCAATGATTTATGAATTTATGATTTTTTGTAGAGGTGAGTTATAAGCAGAGTTAGAATCGTTATGTTTTTAATTACAACTGATAGCACTGAAGCCAACAGCAAAATAGAGTGGAAAAACAAGTCATTAGGGCCTTAAAACAAAACCCAAACCCAACGCTCTCCAGAAGCAATATTGTTAACCATTTTTCCATTGTTACAGGGTGAGGATTCAGTTTTTAGTTCATAATAAAAGATGCTGAAATAGGCTTCCTAGAATTGTGTGTGTCAATAATCATCCTCAATGGCAGTGAAAGTACGGGGGAATATCTGTTCATAAAAATTGCTCATTCTCTGGCAATCAGTGTTTACTCATTTTAATTAGTGAGAATTTGAGGTTGACTGGCATATTTTCCATATCGTATATTAAGTTTAGGAAAAAATCTTAACAGTTTATGCACATAAGTTACACTTTTAAATTTCTATCTAATTTCTGAACTTCATTTTTTAGAATCCTGACATTTCCTCAACAACGTTTCCACTGACTGTGATGAGTCTCAGTTGATAACTCGTTTAGCAACTCATAAATATTGAGTCACTTGACGTTAATTGCTTCTTTAGGCACCCAAGTTGGGTTTCACTGTCTAGTTTTATGCATGTACATTCTGTTAATAAGAACCGAATACTTCTTAAATATACTTGTATATACTTCTTAAATACTACTTAAATACGTGTAAATACTTTTAAATAGCTGGATTTTGAGCAGTATTACAGGCATGAGCTCTGGAATATATCCTTCATTGCCCGCAGTATCCCAGATGTGGATAAAGAGAAGAATATCCACCTCGGAGCAAGAAGTTTTCTCTCTCCATGTCAAAGGAGAAAGAAAAGACACAAATTTAAAAAAAAATAAAATAAAAAATACTCACAAACAAACCCCAAAAGCTACAACATAGGCAGTGGGCAGTTTCCTAGGAAGGCTGCTGTGGCTGCTGAGATAAAGGTGCTTGCCAGTTCCTTGAATCATATTCACTTTTGAATCACCTGGTTTGTGCTAGGATCCTTATTCAGTTAACCAGCTGGAAGAAACTGTCTGTCTCTGTATTTTCATCTCAATCCTCATCTACATTGAAAAAAACCAAATTGATTTTGGACCATTAGATTTTTCTTTTTACTGGAATAGTGGACCTGTGCAGTTCTGCACCTGAGCATCTCTTCCTGAGCCTGAGGTAGTCAACAAGTGTGTTTTTCATTGACAAAGGGATAAGACAGTGTGATGGTATTAAGAGAAATGGTCATTAACCTTCTAATCCTTTCAGAGGTAGTGGTTTTGAAATTCATAGCCTTTAAAGTCATGCTTTTTGGAGCCAAGATATCAGCCAGGAATTCATCCAGTTAATGCTTTCTATTGTTTATGGTTATATTTGGGAAGTACCGTGTTTAGTTAGTGCTTTGCTTTGGCTTCCCAGTTGTTTAACCTTTGTTTCAAGTGAATGAGGCAGTTTCATTGCTGTTGCCAGATGCAAGAGGCGTCTTTTTTGTGTTTGTTAAATGGGGAGTGATGAAGTGCTTTAAGTGCTCCAAAGGTTTCCCCTTTTAATTATGTAAGACAAGAACTATAACCAAAAATAGCTAGAGCTGAACCTTTTAAGCTTTTTTCTAGCAGTCTTAGCACTGGAGTGAAAACAGCTTTGTTTTGTATATGTGACTAAACTGTTGTGGTTTTGGGAGCTGGAGGAGGAGCTGAAGACTGGGTGGATCTTTTGCTTACTTTTTCTGTTCATGGTTTATTCCTCATCGTGGTTCTTCGTGGCTCAGAACGTGTTGGTGTTTCAGTAACAAAGGTGATTGAGATTGCCATGTTTGGCTACGTAAAATTCATAAAATCAAGAAGGAGAAAACAGGATGAAGGAACGAGTTTTCCAGTAACTTCTCTTCTTAGTTTCGAGACACTCTGATCACCTTTTCCACGCTCACACCCTATTGACAGAACAAATTCCCATTAGACAGTAGCACTGAGGAAGAACCAAACTCTGGTAAAATAATTACTTGGGGCTGCAAATCCTGCATGGAGCAAACATGCCTAACACAACGTCTGTATCCTCCGTCGTGTCGTGGTTAATTGGTGAGAGTTGGTAGTGCTGTGGGAAGCAGGAGTTAGCGTGGGCTCTTCTGTGACTTGCCTGACAGTGGCTTGAAAGCCACATAGAGAGCCCTGGCACATGTCACCAAATACTGAGTTTTTCCCTCTTTCTGTAAGCTGTTGCCTTTCTGTCTCATTTTTTCTCACAAGTGGCGTTTCGAAACCATTGTATTTTGTCAAAAGTATCTGAACAGTTTTATTTCTGGGTGGTTTATTTAAGGGAAAAATACCTTTATTCTACCCATTGTAGAAAAAATAGCTAACATGCCCACACACTCAAAATAAAACTACTTTGGTGGATTTGAACTGGGCCACATAAGTACTTTCTTTTTGAGGTAGAGTACCTTTCCCATAATCATGATCCGTAAGTTCCTTAGTAAGAGCTGCTCGTGTTTTCCTTCAGAAGAGCTTCTGGGCTCTCGAATACCTGAGCTCTGCTGATATCCATGACCCACATCTGCTGTGGCCTTTGGAGGCAGACTAGAGGGGCTGGTGATACCATATTCCTACCTGGAGCCAAACTCTGTGTGTGCTGTTCTCTGCAGAGTTTGATTTGCGCTCTTAAGTGCTCGGTATTTTCTTTACCTTCCTTCATGTTTAAGAACTGTCGGACAGAATTATTTTTCCAATATGGTTGTTCAGTCTGTTTTCCAGATGACGTATTACGGTGTTAAATTCTTGGTTTAAACATCACTTACAATCTTAACCACATGCTCGTGGGGCCCAAGTTCGCCCCGAGGAGTTCCTGGAGCACAGGAATTGCTGACTGGCAATAGACTGGCAGCTGAATTGGTGTCATAAAGCCTCCCAATCAGTCATTAATTCAGGTTTCGTCTCTCTGCTTCTGCGGGTAGAAACTAGATGTTGCCATGGGTATTCCTTCATGAAAACACATCATGAAAATCAGAGAAATGGTCATGAGTAAGAAAAACTCAGAGCTTTAATCTAAATATTAGTTTTCAGTTAATGATAGGAGAAGGGTTGTTTGACCTACTGCAGCTGAAATGCAATTGCGATACAGGATTTTGTTGGTTTATTTGCTGTTAATCACATAAACAAGTGGAAGAAAGGATGGGGAGAGTAAAGTTAATTTGAGAAGAGATAACTCTGCTGAGACAAATCTTAAATCTTGCTGAACCAGGGAGGTTAAAATAGTATTTACGGAGCACTAAATTTAACTTGTTCAGTATTTATTTCCTGTAGGCTGATTAAATTTTCTGGTCTCAATGGAGCAAGTGTTTTTTCACATTGTGATAATATCCAGTTTCGGTTGTTTGTTTAATTATTCAATATTCATGATTAATCTTGGTAAGTGAAACTTTTTGCATATACATCTCAGTTGTAGTTGAAAAATGGCTTAATATCTAATCTTAATAGTGCATATTTACATTTATACCTTATGTATTTCTGTTTTTCAATAAATGGTATGATTCTGCAGCACGATTGTTTACAGTTTCATAATTATACTGCCAACACTTATGAGACACTGAGGGACAAACTTTAAATGATCTGTATGACCTTCAATAAAATATTCTTAAGAGCTTTGTTTTTGAGAGAAAAATATTATCATAACCTATATGAAAAGATAATGGCCAATCTTCACTCAAAATACTTCCCGGTCTCATGTGACCTTTTAACTCCCAAGCTGTCAGATAAGGTTTTCTAGTTAGCAGCTACATTCCCTCTCAAGAAGAAACCCTGATAAATTAATTTGAATCTAAATTTTTCTTGGGTATCTTTCATGAAGTAAGACTCTGAAAGATGGAAAGCAGTTGGGAAGTTGCAGGCAATATGTATTGGAGCAATGAAAAAAGGGTTATTTTCTCAAATTTGAATATTGCTTGGATGAAGCCAGCTCTATGCATTTACATCTAATAGCTGCTTCTTTACATATTTGCCTTCTTTCGAACTTAAGTCACTTTAATTCTGTTACTGGAAACTGTGTGTGCTGAAACTGAAAGACAAAATGTCATATTGCAGTAGGAAGCTGGACAGAAAAGGGTGAGAGGGCAGCTTGATGGAGAAGCAGATGGGGCAGAGGGGTGTAGAAAAGCAACATGGACCTGTGAAGGGAGAAAGCAGCTGGGAGAGGAAATGAAGAAGTACCTGGCAGAGGACGTGAGCAAATGTCATACATGGAACCTTGGAAAGAGAGGAGGAATGCAGGGATTAGGTCCGGGAGGAAACCATGGGAGAAATGTGAGAGGTGTGAGTGCTGAGGTGGGTCGGCTTCCCTCAGAGAGACAATCTTGGAGACAAATGCTGCTTGTTGGCCCCGATAGCAGCATCTCATTCAGGCTCAAGATTATTTCTTTGCTCAGGAACAGCAATTCCCAAAGGGTTGCTTTCAATTAAGTACTACAGGTTGTGGTATTTTGGGCGCAACTGTCTTTATTTGAACATATGTGCAGTCATGGAACGGTGAGATGGCCATATAAGACAATCCCTTGCAGGAGTCTCAGGCCAGCTAGAAGTAATGAATAATGTGAAACTACAGCTGCTAACTTCATACATGCTAACTTCATACATGCTGACTTCAACTTCTGTTTGAGGATGAAAACCTGGGCTTGAATCAGTCCCACTCACTTGTGACAGTGTCTGCCGAGTGCTCGAGTTCTCCCCCTGTACTTTCCTCTGCATTTTGGCTAAGGGCTCACTTAATTTCTAACTGTGGATTTCTCCTTAAGGGTATTACTGTGGGTGAAAAGCTGGACTTTCCTACTGTGTTGTCTGACTGTATTGTACCAAAGTGAAAATGCTGACATGCTCCCAAACTGCTGTAACCTCTTAACTCTTCAAGACTTTGAAAATTGGTATTGGCTGTCCCTTAGTCTCCTCCAGAGTGCACATTTCCAGCTCTGAATGCCCACCATGTGAATGCTGTAAAGCTTGTAGGTCACATGCTGTTTCTGAACCCGAAGAAGGATACTCACAAAAGCTAACTAGGTCCGTTGTACAGTTGGTGCAAAGAAGGAGGTTGCTCCACAGGATGGGAAGTTTGGTAGCTACATCCACTATGTGCTCCAGCTTGCTTTTTAGAAGGACTGATGACTACACAGGGAACTGAGGAGAGCAGTACGTTATGCTAAAATGATTATTTGTGAACACTCTTTGAAATATAATAGTCTGAACACTGTCGTTTACAAATTCCCAATTTGCTTTCCGCTCATGTGGCTTCAGCAGCATTAGTTAAAGTTGGCTGGTGTAGCAAACATTTTTCGTCATTACATATACTTGCTATTACATTCTTCAAGTGTAAATCATGGAAAAGTAAAAGCATTAAGCAGTTGAGTAGTAATAAAAATATCTCAACTTGATATTCTAGAGATGAGCTATATACAGCCATTTACAAAAGGAGAATAAAATGGAGGAAAGAAGAAAGGAATATCAGTTCCTGGCAGTTTTTAAAGCTGCTATAAGTTTTAGTATTTTCTTTTTCAACAAAAGAAACTAGTATTTTTTTTTCAATTTAATGAATTTAATAAGTAGGTGATACTATAGAGATTTTTTAATAACAGCTCTTTTTTAACTGCAGCTGAGTGAATGCGCAAAGTATTTCTTGCTTAACAAAATAGAAGCTGATAATTTAGCTTTAAAAAAATATTTCTTTGAGATGTAGAGAGTTTTCTTTTAGTTTCTAGTCTTTCAGAAGATGTCCCATGAATAAACAATATTTTCCATCTTTTCTCATGGGCTCTACTCTTTCTGATGAACTTTCAAAATGATGTTTTAAAGTGGAATGTGCGATCCATTTTCACTGTTATTTTTTTAATAGAGTGTTTTCACATGTGAGTATAATACTGTTCAGAAATGGTCATCGTCCATTATTAAATAGATGTTGTTAATAGAAGCTTCTTAATGTATTCACCAAGCATCTTAATTAATACTAGTAAAAGGTGGTTTATACCTTGGGAAATAATGGAACATTCAGTTCCAGTGTGTTGGCTCTTTATCAACCTGGCTTAAAGCTGCCGGCCATCGGGGTCTTACGCCTCCCATTCCTGCACTTAGGGTTTACCTGTTGAATATGATTTTGATGACAAATGTAATGAAAGTTCATATATGGAATAATAATTTTACACCATGGCAACGGTATCAAAACATTACTGCTCTTCCTGTACTCTTTTTTTTTTACTGACCAGAAAAGTGGTTTGTGACTGGAGGCTCTGAGAGACTTGTAAAAGCAGAGAACTGATTTTTGTTTTGTTTTGTTTTGTTGTTTTTTTCCCTTCACTAGATCTGCAGGCTCAGTGTAGGTGAAAAGTCCCAAGACAGAAAGTAAGCATATATTGAAATTAACTAGAAATACCCCCAAATGAATAAGCAAAACCCCCAAATAACCCAGCTTTGACAGAAAGAGATGTTAAAGCTACTTTCTCCTCAATAGTAGCTCTACTATCTACGCCGTTTCTAGCATAAAGCTTATCCTGCCCTGGACCCCAAAGGGTAACTGGGAGCCTGGTTTCTCAAGGTGCAGTTTGGGGCAGATGGGTGTTGGCCGTGTCCCGCACTGGGCTGTCACAGCAGATCTTGGCCAGCGTGGCCCGTCCCTTCCTGGCCCTCGGGGAGGGTGCTGGGTACAGAGAGCAGTGGAAGTTGTCTGACAGCGTGAATAACTGGCTGGAGGGGGAAGGTCAAAGCATCTGATAACTGGGGCTTCTAGTCCTTTCCAGCAGTAACTGCAAAAGGTATTAATTTTGTCTGTCAAAACAGACTAAAGCCGTATTTAGGAGCTGAAGATTATTCATTTAAATTATGAAAAGGCTAAAGTTACAGTGATGGATGTTTCGAAGGATGCAAGAGGGGACTAAAGTTATATTTAAATATGAATCCACTGTGAAGCTGTCATAATATCCCTCACAGTAAAAAGTGAAATTGCTGAGCTGCAAGATTTGTTTTCTGAAACTATGCTTAGGGCATATCCACTCTTCTGCTTCTCCGGTTTTTCTCAGATTAGGGAATTTAGTCTTTTTAAGCCTGGCTGTTTAGTCAGTACTGACCCTTGTGGTGGTTGTGGCATGAGAGCTTTCCCCGCCGCTCTGAGTTTGGCTGGGTCCCATGGGAGGAAGTCAGTAGGTTGCATGAAAGGGGCTTGAACCTCCAAATGGACATTCTCTAGAATTATTGATTGTGAACAACAGGAAATACAGGTTAAGTGCATTTATTCTTCTCAAGAGTCCTTTGGGTCCAGCAATGGTTGAATTTATCTTTATGAAAGGATGTTCTGCACACCGGATGCAATGTATTTCACATCTCACCTTCAATGAGATGGCAGTGATAGAGTATATCAACATTTTTCCCTTCATTTTAGAGAACTATCTTAAATGCTCCAAACAAATACAGTCTTGTTCTTTTAAAGATGAATTTGGAAATTGTAGTGGTGGAACATATAACCTGATTGCAATAATAACAGTTAACTTCCTCCTGCTTCATGAGATGCAGTTAGTGTGGCTCTCAGTTTTCTTCACGATGGCAAGGGCGCCCATGCTGATGACAGTGGTATCCCCTACAGCTGGTTTTGGTGGTGTTTCTTGTAGGACCTATTGCAGCTTTTATAGCCATTCTTTTAAAAAGCGTCTTACAGATACATTTCAAGAGGTGTACTTGAAGTTTGTAATGTGAATTGAAAATACAGATACATTTGTGCATCTTCTGGGGGAGAAAAAGGACGTGGTTTTTGACAAATGCTTTTTTTGGCACAGCCTTGCCTTTATGTGCTTCCTCGTAATTAATGTTTCTTGTTTGTTGGGTTTCTTTGCCTTTTGTGTTTTGGTTTGGATTTTTTTTTCCTGTGGTTCTTTCTTCTTGTTCTGTTTTCTATTTGTTGTTCATGCAGAGGAAAAACAAATTTCATCACAAACGGAGCAGGCAAAAAAGCCATCAGCTAGTAAGAAGTTACTGCTAATAGATCTATGCTTCTGGAATATTGAAATTCTTTCCCTATTTTATTCAGTGGGGGTTTTATTAGTGCTTCTAATGTCAGAACCCTGAGGATTTGCATGGTACTTCTCTGCAACTTCCCCCACCTTCTAAAAGAAGAAGAGTCTAGGAGGAACTTGGGAAAGGATTGGGAGTAGATAAGGACACATGAGGACATCTTATCTCAGTCTGTAGCTTTTAAAAGTTTTGATTGAGGTGTATTGTCCTATTAGCTATACCTTTAACACTACACCTTTTAAATGTTCAAAGCTGGGTATTTTTGAACAAAGGCTGTGAATAAATGACTTGGGTTCTCCACCCTGGGAGTTTATATCTTGATATCCTTGATTAGATTATCCCTTCAGGAGAGCACTGTGGACTCAGGTACAGGCTCGGTGGGTTTGCTCAGCAAGATACTGCCACTTTCTGTGGTTCCTCACAAACTAGGGGAATGTTTAAAGACTTAATGGCTACAGACATTTTCATACAGGAGACCTTGTAAAAGCATATGTGTTGTCTTGCAACACAGTGGTCTTTTTAAATAAGACTCGACATATTTCTCTAAGAAAATGCATGGTTTGCCTTTTGGTAAAGTTTATTTAGTTTACCTTTCCATGTTTCTGTGCAGATTTCAGGATGCTAAGTACTACTGTGGTATCCCCCCCACCCTGTTCCCATTATTAAGATTGGTGAAAACAATTAGTTAAAAGCTCGTCTTGGATTTCACAAGTTGCCTTTTCGGAGAAGGATTAACAGTATTTGTCTGTGGCAAGCCAGAATTTCTCCTTCCCAGCATGCATGTTACAAAAATCAAAGCTGGCTGATTGGTGAATTTAACAAAAAAAAAGTAAATTGTTCCAATATTTTTAGACTTTTAACTGTTGGTATTTCTCTTACTACCACCGATTTTTGCAGTGGCTGACAATGTCTTCCTGTAAGAGTCTCCAGCATACTCCTACCCCTTTAGGAACAGATCAGATGGCTTTGCAGTATTAGTAGAATGTAAACTAGCAGTTTAAATGAGATTACTGGGATTAGTCATCTGGTCGGAGCGGATTTAAAGTGGCCTTGCTTGAGGTCCTTAAAATTATGAAGTAGATAGTAAAATCATTATAGTCAAAGAGGAAAAACGATAGAAAGAAATTAAGATGCAAAGAAAGAACAGATTTGTTTTACGGTTTGTGTATTTCAAAAGAAGCATAGGCGTGATGTTACCTTGTATTTTTCTGATCAGCATAGAAATTTCCTTCTGGCAAGAGATAAGAGAAAAATACCATGAAATGATTACTTTTTTAAAAGGGAGTTTCATAACACCAAGAAATACTTTTGCTGTGGAAATCAAGTGGAGGGAAACGCGCATACTTACTTTCTTTAAATATTTCTCCATAACTCTGTGTGTGTCTAATAGTCTTGTTTAAGATACCTTTCATCTCAGTATTTTCATATCATATAAAATACCACATTTAAATTAGCAGCTTATACTTTTTCTTTAGTTCTTTTCTGCTTTAGGGATTCCTTCCCTAAACAACTTAGTTTTAGAGACATGGCAGGAAGAGAGTGTGGCTCCTAGTGTAGTTCTCTCTCCACGTGTATGACATCTCTCCTGTGCCTGAATTATTAGCTTCTTTCTTTTGGTGGGAAGAGAGAATTAAGCCATCCCAGGTTGTTCCACTGCTCTGCGCATCAAGCATTTAACCAAAAGACTGAATAGGAAACACAGTTTAAGACTCAGTGGAGCTACACAGGTCCTCTGTAATCAGGGCTTTGCAATGCTCATGTAATAAACTCTTCTTCTGATTTCACATCTTGGAAGTAGTCTGGTGCTGAGCTTTACGTGGCTGTGGCTTGCCTTTTCCACCTCCTCAGTCTGATGACTGTTGTTTAATGAATATTAGAATTTGTCTTTATTTTCGGTCATTTCCTCTCCTTTACATGCAGTATCAAACTATTGCCTCCCAGAACTCTTGTGCTACCATGTGCAGCTTTTCTCCTTTGTTCTGGTGTAAGAAGTAAGGGGGTTTTTTTGGTTGTAATTTTCAGTAATTAAACTGATTAGAATTAAACTAGTGGGGAAACTGCATTTGATTACACAGGCAATACAGAGGAGGTAAAACTCATCTAACTAGGTTCCTTTCCAGCCTTTAGGCTTTTAATAGCTAAGTTAATTTCCTAGAGGAATATGGGCTGATTGAAGGAAAAACTATAATCATTAATTGTGGTAGATTTAATTTGTTTGAAATATAAAGAAAAACCTGTCTGAGACTTTAGGGGAAGAAAAGGGTCATGCTCCTGTGCAGTCACTTCTTCCAGTTGGAATAGTATTTTTTTGCTGCCCATAACAAATTCTGGTAAAATTTTTGGACTGTTTGTGGGTTTTACACATATTGGTAGGAGCGATATTCTTAGATCACAACACTATTAGAGATAAATTTACTCGACATCTTTTCTTGCAAATCATGATTATAAACTAGGGCTATGCATTTAGTAGTATAGGTTTCATATAGTGATCTATCTACCTGATGCTTCGTAAGATCTTTCCTAGTTTATCCACTGAACCATTTTTTTGCTAATGTGGTTATAGAATATGGGATTGCTGCCACCGCTCTTTCCAAGAGCTTTCCAATTTTCCATATTCAATAAAGTTGGTTTTTTAAAAAATTGTCATTTCATTTATTTCTCCCTGATGATTAGAGCACATGACTGGTGTTTTGAGGCCTGTCTGTTAATTGCCACTAGAGAAGCAATTTTATATAGAGCTAAAAGATGATTCATCTTTTTATTTTCTGAGCAGCTATAAAAACATACTTTACCTGCCTCACAGATGTGCTTATATATAGCATAAGATGCCTGCAATATCCTTTGACATTGCTGGTCTCTGTGTTTGTATAAGCAAGATTTATACTTTGCCTAATCCTGGCTCTGTTTTCTCTAATACATTTTTCAAAAGTACTCAGCTGACTCATAAATCATGCTCATAGTATTTGAATAATGAAATGAAGTGTTTGCTGTGCACAAATTAGATTATGGTATCCCTATTTGTGTTTCCTAAATATCAAATAGATCACTGTGACTTACATGCTAATCCCAGATGCAAAAGGCCTATGTGAAAGCTTGGAGCATCTTAACATTTTTAATTTTCCTGATGTAAGGTAGAAAAGGAATGATAACTCATTAAAATACAAACTTACTGAGAAAACAGATGTTTAGAAAGTTGCTCTAGCTAGTTGGTCTCTGTATGTTGCAGCATCGGGGAGAAAAATGACTAAACTTGGACTGAATACATTCATCCTAGTATGGTTTTTGTTCTACATGTATTTGTCTCCAGTTTTGTCTTAAAGAAAGACAGGTAAAACCAAAACCATAGAGGTGCTCTTTTGATCAACACTTTAAAAATAAACTAATAGACAAAAAAAGGAGCAGCATGTTTTGAAGTGATTAATCAGCTTTCCCAAATTTATCTTCAGTCTAATTGTCTGTAGAAATTGTTTGTAGGATTATTTCTTTGGCTTTATTTCCTCTGCTTTAAGCTCTTATTAGCAGCCACAGTTCTTTTTATTGAAGCTTTCAGTGAGAATACCTCTGACAATTAGGTGGTGTGGCATCCAAAAAAGCTTGTGATTGAATTATGGCCCAGGCAAAGGGTCAAACTTGTTTGCTTAATTTTTTTATCCAGTGATACTACTCTTGGACAAACTGTTTCTAGAAGCAATGAAAGAAAATGTTAGCAAAAACAGCAAGTACAAGCAGTTCTTGCGGTTTTGGGTAGTGGTTATAGCTGAAAGGATTTGTGGTGGAAGTGCTTGTGGTAATGATGGTAAATTAACCACAAGCATCTTTGCCACAAGAGGGTGAATTCACATCATCTGTCTTGGGTTCCCAAAACACAGATGTCCTGCAGTGCTGCCTGACAGTGGCCATTAGGGAAATCAGTCTTCTACGTGCGGTCTTCTGCTTTGCCTCCAGAAGATGTGGCTGCTGCAGACAGCTCCAATGTATTGTCTAACTGGGAACAGCCTCATGGGACAAGGTAGCCTTGAGTCCTGTTTGGCGTGGACAACATTTCCATATCGAAACTTGACCAGTGGAATTAGCGGGAAGCAAGAATGGGAAGTTGTAGGGATGACGCTGGTGCACATAGGATGAAGTGGTTGATTAGGTGTTGCAGGGATTTTGGGGGTTTCTCTTTCTGCATGGCATTATCGGTGTGCGACGGTGCAGGCACCCGACCCTCCTGTTGCGCTTCAGAGAAAATGAAAGATTCTTGTCCAGCCTAACCTCAATAAATATTTCATCAAAGCCTTAATACTGCTTCTGCCAGATATTATCTGCTTGAATGCACAGTCTTATAACAACAGTGTCTATTTACCACTTTTTTTTTTTTTTAATAATAGCTTTAATCTCTTTCATCATTAAGAAGTGCCTGTAATCTTAGTGTTAAAGAGGTATCTTGAGAGTATAATAAAACTGACTCCTTGCTTTGCTTCTCACGCAGCCATGGGGTACCCAAGGAGCAGGTACCCCACACAGGAGCCGACACACAGGCAAATACAGTGCAGGGCAATTTTTGGTAGGCAGGTGACTGATCAGTATGGCTCCAACCTGATGATTGTTGAGATAAATCATGAAACATGAGGGTCTGCAGCCAGGAAAGATGAGAAATTCCCAACAAGCTGACAGGAACAAAGAATTGTCCCACACCATCTGAAATCCTGTCATTGCCAGGGATATCATCTGGGCTCTTGGCTTTGTCACACCTTTAAAAATATCTACAGGTCTTCGCATCATATTGATTACTTGTGACCCCCTTTTCTTTAAAGTTCCTGAGTAGAATTTTCAGGGCATGTGAAAATGGTAAGCTAACAGTAAAAGTATTTATTTTTCTTGTATTTTTTTCAAACCTTATATTTTATTTCTTTGTTTTAAGACATACCATGCATTGTATGTTCCAGAAACAGGAAAATGTAGAGGATAATCTCTCTCTGACTAAGCTGACTCACTTTTATCACAAAAGGGGCAATTTCTGACTGCTCTGATAGACTAAGTTGATGGCTACACTTTATTCTTAATATCTTTTCTGATATTCTAAGGATAATTTTTTTTTTTTTTTAGCTTAGAGATGGTAACCTTTTGAAACAATCAGTCAAGGTGAAGTGTGGATAGTATATTTGACAACACTATATAGAAAGATTTGAGGCAATATTCTTAGGGACAGTGTAAGATGTCCAGCCTATAATTTACTGTAATGTGTTATTCCTGGTTTGACTGAAATACCCAGGTTATTATGTTCCACTTTCCCTTACAAAGGAATACATGACCGTTGTTATACAAATATTTAGCCCTATAGCAACAGTTTGGGCCTATGTTTGAAAACAGAAAAAGTACAGTAAAATATTCTCTGTTTCTTCTGTAATGTGGCTCACACTGACCACAGTGGGAGCTGCTTCCAATTCCAGGCTATATAAAGAAAGGATCATTAGAGAGGTTACACAACGCGTTCATATGCAGAGCATGTTACATTTGCACAGTTGGATGTATTTTAAAGTAGACCTTACTTCAGTGCTTTACTTGCAGGCTCTTCAAATCCTACATGTCTGCGCTAGTTGCTTGCAGGAGCTTGTAATTCATTGTCAAAATCTTCCTTCCAGGCTGCTCTTGCAAAAACAGTGCAATAACACCTTGCCTTCCTCTAACTTTGCGGCAAAATTTGCAAGTGAAGTCTTGTCTGCATAGCTGGAAAAAAAGCACCAGGGCTGTTTTGGTAGGGCAAGGTGTTTTTTTTTCAAAACCAAATGTTGTTCATGAGTATTAATACCCAAAGAAAAAGCAGTGGTGTGGGCACTTACTGCTTTTACTTCAAAACACTCCTGCTGAGGCCAAGCCCTACAGCTGTAGCCAGGGCTGACCTTGCTCCCAGGGCCTTGGTGTAAATGGGAAGCCCCACGGGGGGTACCTGCACCTCAGGGTACCTCTTCCTCCTCTTCATACCCTGGGGAAAAACCCGCTGTGCTGCTGCCAGGGCAAGGCCCCAGGTCGCTGCTTTTCAGCAGTGGCCTTTGATATTTATAGCAACTTAGGGTTTTTTTAATGTTTTGGAGCCTGAATGTTGAATATTAATATTTCAAGACTTCATGACATATGTTAGTTTTTATCACTTTTTGATTTCTTTTTGATTTCATGGCCTCATTCAAAATTTTTGCAATCAGACATTTTCCTTCTTGAAATCAAGTATTATGCAATTATTTCCTATCGAAGGGAATCGAAATGAAATCTTGTGAGTAGTTACACCGTAAGTACCACACCACTGTTTAAAAAAAAAAAAAAAAAGACAAAGAACTTCACTCTATTTTTTTTTCTGTTTTCCTGATAACATGTTCCAGTACATTTGAGATACTGGAAAGATGCGTGAATTATATAAATTTCGCTAATTATTTTGAAATAGTTACTACCAAAACTGCTTTTCTAATTGTAGAGGTAGAACCTAGGACTGCTTCTTACTCTGTTTTGCGTAGGCTGTTAAATATTGATGATGACTCTACTTAAATGGATTAATTATATACTGCAGCACTTTGATTCCCTTTAATGTTACATTTACAAACCACACAAATGGCCCAAATAATGAGATGAAGAATTGGCTGTAGTAGACCTGAATATTTTTTTCCTCATTATTCTGCCCTGGAATAAGTTCCTGTTGCTTTACATTTCAGCTTGGCTATATTTTAAAATACCTTGATCTAGAAGGCAACTTTAAGTGGTTGAGCAAGCCACAAATTGACACACAAAATGGATGAAATCTTAATTCATAGCTTTCCCTTTAGCACCGGGTAGCGTGGGTATGACAATTCATCAAGCTGTGTTTTAGAGTGAAATTATTCCCGCTTTGCGCCTTTCTCACATTTGCCAGAAAAATTGAGAGAAACGTGAAAAATGAGTGTGCCTCCTGCAAAGGGGCTCACGTAGAATGTGATGATGGACGTTCCAGTTTTAGCCCTTTCTAGCTCTGTCCCTTCAAGCTGCAGCTTCTGATTCAACAAGTCTGTCGTCTTCTCCCTCCCAAGGATGAGATCAGCCGCATCAAACCGGTTCTTAGAGCCCTTCACAAGGCCCTGGCGGGAAACCTTTTCCTTTTGCATCACTTTCTCTCCTTTGCTTTGGAACAGGTGTTTCTGTCTGTCTGAACATAATACCGGTGGATGGGCATGAAGGGTATGAATTTCAGGGGCATGAATGTGTGAACTGCTGGTTTTGTGGGATTTCACCTGGAAATGTTTTGTGGAGTTGTGTTTGGGCTGAAGATCTCCTGATGAATACTGTTCTTAAAAACGAGTTTGTCTGGTTTTTTGGATATTCTTCTTCTGCTGTGGTTGACTGACTTCCCCGCCAAGAAGCAATTGCAGTGATTTGGAGTCCTCAGGCTACTCTAAAGTTTAGGCACCTTTTAAAGTTGGAGCCTAATCTTTAGACGGTGTGGAAGTTTATACAGCAGCATTTAGGAAGTACTCTAGGCCAAGCGCCTTCTCTCCTGCTTTTTTCTCAGTATGTGTTAATCAGCTTCAATTTCTGTTCATTTTCTCTCACTCTGCATTAAAGCAATTAGTGTATTTCACTGTAAGGTAAAAACCTGTCATTTTGCTCCTTCTACTTTGAAGGTATGGCTCCAATGTACTCTAAATTTTCAATGTCAGACCCATAGCTGTGTGCTTATTTCTGTACTGCTGCTGACTGCTGCCTCGCCTATATTGGGATTTGTGGGCTTGGTGCTGGTTTGTTTTTCCTACTCTTCATATCAGATTTCAGAGATGCTTTGCATATGACTGATTAAGCTTAATGGGTGTAATACATAAATTTAAAAATAGCTTTCTTGCATAAATGCACATTATATATTGAGTTGGTAATGTATTAGAAGAAAAATAATTGAAAAGTTATGACAGTTATTGTTTCCTTATTGAATTCAGAATGTTGTAAAGGCAATTTCCTTGACAGGATCAACTCCAGAGCACTTACTAGTATGCTGATTATTTTTTTTCCTCTTAATCTACCTCTGAAATACCCTTTACAAGCTTGAAATTGGAGTTAATGACTACTTTATTTGCAAAGATGGCAAGACTTAGTTTTAACAATTTGTTCTCTATACAGAATTTGTGAGGGAGAAATAGAATAGCACAGGCTGTATGACAAGTAAACCACAAAGCCATTTTATTATTTTCAGTTACAAACCTGTATTTTTCGTTGCACAAAACCTTCTGTTAGATTTTACTTATCTTTAAAGCAGGAGAAATTTGTAGTGTGCACTTTCAGTATCTGGAAAAGAAAAGTAAGGCATGGAAAATTCAGTCTCTTGTCTCCCACGTCATCTGTTTTGATGTCACAGATGATGGAAATTTCTTAAGATGTATTTTTTTTTTGACTCTGGACATCTTGGCCTTCTAGAAAGAGAGCTTGAAGTTAGTACTTTTTACTAGCAATAAAATAAGACTGGGTAGACGTTCACTTCTATGTAGTGAAGTATTTTATGGGCGGAAAAGGAGAAGATTCCTTAATACATGGAAGCCCAGGTCTCTAAGCATGTATCAAGAATGTCTGCTCTTGATCACCAAAACTATTGGGCTAAACTCAGGAGCATCTTAGGAGCCTTCAGGAGCAGAGCAGGTCTTTGGCCAATGCAGGGATGGCTCCAAGGAGCTGTGGCTCCACGGGAACCGGCCCAGTGCCCTTGCACTCAAGGTGCAGCCATCTCTGTGGGGCCCCAGCCTGTATGTGAGCCACGGGAAACAATCCCAGTCCAGCCCTCTGGTGTGAGTCCAGAGGGGCAAAAGCCCTTTTCAGGTATAGAGGGAAGCAACTTGCTTGGAGAAATCTTCTGCACAGTAGAAAGCAGTAAAGTAAATTGCTGCTGCCTGTATTAGGGAAGTGTTTCTGGTGTATGGCTGCAGGCAGGTTATCATCATACCCTCCATATTGAGTAAGTATCTGAAGGCTGTGTTTACAGAAGGCATATAGGCATCTGAAGATGCTAATAGCTGTGCTTATTGATGTGCCTAAACATTTCAAGTCGATCTTATTTTGTAGCCTGGATGGTTTTCTAATTTTCAGTAGTCTCTGCTTTGCACCATTAGGCACTTACGTAACTTTGCAAATCTGGCCCAGTCTGTTATTATAATGCTATTTTACCTCTCTGGATTGCTGTGGCTTTGTGTGCAAGGAAGTATTTTGAGTAAAGTTAATTATAGTGGTGACTTTACTGTAGTATACTGTACATGGCTGTATTTTATTTACTATATATACTTCGAAATTACTTCATGATCTTTAAGCCTAAAGCTTTTTACTTTAAGGCACCGAGGCACATCTCGTGTTAAAAATGATTGAATGCACAAGGTGCAGTTGTTAGCTCACTCTTCATTGTTCTCTCTGCTTTCTTGAGAAAAGATCAAACAAAATGCAGTGACAGGTAAGGATGTCTCACAAAACACGTAGAAGAAATGTAGCTTCCTGTTCCATAAATTACTGGTACTCTGCTCACCAGCTGCCTGTTATGATGTTTTATTGATGAATAAAAATGGTGTCTGAGGCAATAGAATGTCTTGCATCTTACAACACTGCCAGTTATAAAGATGTCGTCTTGAATAAATTTCACAATTAGAAAGTATTGACAAAAATATTTAATCTTTTTTACATCAAAATAAGCTCAAGCATCTGCTGCCAAAGTCAGACAATATCAAGTAATCTTTTAAAAGTATATTTTTATTATACTGACAGATGCATGGCTGCATGACATAGATGTCAATTTAAGTTACTAGTGCCATTAATACTTGACAAAGACATGCTCCCAGAAGAATTTACGTTTTTAAAATGTTGTCAGATGAGTATATGCCAACAAAAAGTAACCAGAGTTATTCAGCTATGTTGTTAACAAAGCTAAAAGCATGTTATCTCCAGAGACATCACAAAAATTGGTATTTGCATCTTTCCTATTTTCTAAATTCCACAGAATTGACAGCAGAAAAAAATAATTTTGTGTCTGCAAATGTCTGTTTAAGCAACCCATGCATCCATCCTTTTTCATTTTTTATACCTTTTGGCTCACAGCGCAGAAAGATTTTCAGTTTCATTGGAGGTGAACTTCTTCAGCATTTATTTGCTGTCTGCAAAATTTCAAATAATCCTACTTCTTGGCAAGGACACCATTGTAAAGAGAACGTTGAGGAAAATGTTGAGACCTGTGCAGAGTTTCTGGTCTGCTTATCCAGTCAAAAAAGTGTTGGAAAGCTGTATGACTTAAGTCATTAAGAAGGCTGAGATTTAAAACATTCATGTCCCGTTCTTAGTTGTCAAATATGCTGGTGTTCTCATTATTTAAATTTGTACATTTTGGTAACCTGAGATTTCATTGTAGGTATTCCATAATGAGAAACTAAGCTTGCTATAATTTTTTTTTCCTTCCAGGTCTTTTACTTTTCTTTCATATTCTTTTCTTTTTTTTTTCCTCTCTTCCTGCAGAAGTGTTTTGGAAGAAATTTTGTTTCTTAGAGCAAGACTGGCGTTTTCATGGTAGACCAGAGCAGCGTTGATGAAGTTTGTTCAGCAGCACTGTCCTGGTGCTGCTACTCTGTGTTAAAAAGCAGCAAAGTCTAGTCCATTGAGGTGCCAAGTCATTTGAAGTACTGAATTTCTAGTTGGATCTGGGATCATAAACATCTCATTAAGGGCTAAATCATTATACGTGGTGATTAGAGACTGTTTTTTCTTTGAAGTGGATTTTTTTTGAGAGTGGAACTTTTCTTAGAGATGAGCCTGAACTTTGCAGAAACAACTTTTATTGCTAATGCTTCTAATGTATCTAATAAAAAACCCCCTAGAACTAGGGGGCTAAAAGCCACATTACTACTTCTGGATGTATTTCTCTTTGCTGTAGGCAAACTGTGAGGCTGATTGTGAAGGTGAGATCTGTGCCTCACAATGCAAAGTTCAAGACTCCTTTTAAAGTAGTGATGATGCACAACATCTCCCATCTGTGATTTCTCTCGTCCTGAATCCGCTATTTAAAATACACCACAGGAACTGATCCCCAAATATGGCTGGTGGTTTTTATTTTTATTATTTTTTTATTGAAGCCTATGTTACTGGTGCAGGTAAAAATATTTAAAATTAGGTGAGCTCTCCCCTCTGCTGCTGCTTGTGGGCCATTACCAAGTGAGATGTTTTGTATGGTGCTTTTTCAATGTGTGTTATATTTCAGTTTGACAAGGAAGTACGTAATCTGCTGGCTGCTTGACCACTCTGTGGCATCACTCCTCTTAGTATAAATGGGTATATGTTTCAAGGTTTGCGTTGTGAGTGAATTTTCAGAATTAATGCCCAGGAATCTATTGCTGACTGTAGGTTGTAAGGAGGCAATTTGAGAAAGGTTGGGCAGGTTGACTTGAAAGGGTGGGAAATGAAATGAAGTGCAAGAAGTCTTTACCTCACGTTTCTGTGGAGCCTCTCTTATGTTTGTTTGTTTTCTTTAACTGTTCTTTGCCTTGGTAGCTTGGTAGCAATTCGGTCCTCCTCTTTCCTCTCACCCCAAGTCTTCTATGACTTAAGAATCTTGTGCAGCTCTGGAATAGAGAAATGAGGACAAGAGGTTAGTCAAGGTGGATTTACCAGTTGCCTACAGATGTTGTAAAGGGTATTGCCTGAGGCTGGGCAGCCCCAGAGTTGGGGTAGGGAAGGAGTTGTACATGCACACAGTGTTGTGGTGCAACCTGGGGAGCAGTTTGGTCTGCACCGAGTCTGCAGGCTGAAAGCTCACAGGGTCCCACCACTGGTTGCTCACACCTACCCACAGCTGAACCTCTACAGCAGGAGCCCCTTTCAAAATGTGTTGGAAGACTCGGTCATTTGGGAGCACTGATGGACAAAACGCAGCTGTAGATTAACCTCCAGAGACTGGGAGGAGAGGCAATACTGGCTCCAATGTTACGGGATGTGATTATGGCCATGGGGCTGTGATGACCTACTCCCTGAATCTGCATGAAAATCCCCAGCTCTGGCCAGGGAAAAGTGTTCTTCAGGTGCTAAGTGAGAAGTTACTTCTTTAATGGTAAGGCCTTCCCAAAGATGAAAAGAGAATTATATTTTATTCAGCCTTTCAGGTGTAGTCTGAAAAATCTGAAAATAAAAACGTTCTTGCTTTTTGAGTGACATATTATCTTCCTGGAAAGGGGGCTGTAAATATAATTCAGCAATGTTCTTTCTTGTTGTCATAGGAAAATGGTTTGATTTCCCTCCTAATAGTCAAGCATAAAAAAAGGGCCTATGAATTATTATTGCAATTTCAATAGCTGTAATAGATGCATTGCAGCCAAAAATCTGCTTAAACTGCTTCTGCTGTTCCTATAGAGAAGTGCGTGATGCTGAGTTATACTGCACATTATTAACAAATTTTAGAAAGTTATTGGAAAGATGAACATTGTAAGGAAAAGTTAATGAGAGAAACATAATTCTCTGAGAAGCCAGCAAATGAGGGTTTGCAATGAAGATGTTGGCTGGGTATCAGAAGAAACTTTTTTTAGCAGAGGAAACTTTGGTTACAGTGAGGTATAGCAGGTCTTAGCTGTGTCTCTTAAGTCTCTCAAACATAATAACTGAAATCCTAGTATCTGACTCATTGAAGAAGTAGAATGGTAATTGTAGGTGCATTCTACAGTGCCAAAAAAAAATATCTTGAATAGCAGACTTATAGCAGTAGATGACACTTTGTTACTTTTATTTTGTTCTGATACAAAATATGCTGAATTTTGTCTCAGATCTACTCTCCTTACTGCAGGGAAGGTGGTGTTACCTGTTACAGGAGGCCTTTGGAAGCTGCTGTGGAAATACGTGGGGCTGTTTTTTTAATTTGTGTCTTTCTTTAATAGTGAATTTCAGTGAGGGCAAGAGCAGGTAAATATAGAAGGATTGAAGTTCAGTGGCACTCTTTGCAGTAAGTGTGCACACATTTATTATTGCTATCATTATATCTTTTCAAAGGCAATTTATATATGGCAATATTTGTTCCCCGCTAGCATTTATAGAGGATAGCCCAGAGTCTAAAGCCGTCTCGTTATGCTGTGTAAAAGCAAAGTAACTGTGACAAGTGATGTCCTAGCAACGTAGTTGATTCATGGGATATAGACAGATGAAAGTTTTAAGGATCTTGAGCTAACATAACAGTATGTGACAGCCAAAACGGAGGATTTGCACTGTCTTCTCCAGACGTGTTGCCCCATCTTCCCTTTCCTAGGCACACCCTTCTGCCATTTGTGTATCTCTCCATGAGCCGGTCCACCTAAGGAATCAATCAGAAATCTAAACCAGAAGGAGTAGTGCATAGTTTTCAGCTGTTTTCTGAGTTGCATCTGAAGGAAGAATCCAGCCAGCAAAAAGGAAGTCAGGCACTTCTTTGAAATTGGCTACAAATGGGTTTGTTTTAGAAAAAAAGATCATTTATGACATTTTTCTCTATCTAATCTTCCAGAGTTTTAGACCCAGACTTGGACCAGAAAGATGCACAAGAACATCCATCTAGGTGATGGATAACTGTCCCTTTCATTGACTGTTTATTTTGGTTTGATTTTGTCAGCTGTGCTAGATGTAAAGCTGCATATTTGTTTCTTCAAAGAGCATTGCATATTGAGTAGTCTAGAACTACTTCTTGAGTCACTATAAGGCAGTAGTGTTAATGGCATATGTTGCTCTCAAAATTAGAGATTTTGCAAATGATACTTTGATGGAAAATCGAGCTTTTCGGTGAAGACAGTTTCACTATCAGGAAAAGCTGGCTGAAAATGGTTGAGCTGAAAGGGGATGTTAAATTGAAGATGTTTGTAGAATATCTGAAAAAGGTAACTGTTGATTACTGTTGATAACTGTCTCAAGAAAGTGATGGAAAAAAACATCAGCTGGGAAGTTTGCTGTTTACAGTCTTCTGTTTAGGAAGCAGAGGGAAATCATAGAAACAATAACATGTAACAGTAGAAAGTTTGGATACTGGAAAATACCTCATTTATTCTGTGTATCTTGCCATCTACCCGTGTCCTGGAGCAGGAAATGGTTTGATGTCTTGCTTCTGCTTCAGTCATCAGCAAGCAATAAGAAATACCTGTGTCAATCCCTTATACTCTTGGTTTTATACTATGTTTTATCTATATTATAGTAGGACAAGGATTTGTCTCCCACATATCTGAAGGGTGAATACTTAAGGCAGCCTTAGAAGCCTTGGCTTTCCTTCTGTTTTCCCTGGACAGTGAAAGGAAAATGTTTGGCATGACTCCAATTGTGCTAGCTTAATTTGAAGGACCATCTTGTATCACCATACTCTGAAAATTGCTTTCCATAAGTGATTTATCCATTTCTGGCATGGAAAGCTGGACAGTTACAGTATAGAGGTAATTAGGCGTACTGAGTGAAATCCCAACTTAATTGCATACAATGGTAAAACACCCTTTGATAGCAACGGGGCCAAGGTTTCTCATCATCATTCTCAAAAGTCCCACGTCATAGAAAAAAATAAGAGCTCATCAAATGTTGCATCAAAGTCTATTTAAGTTTCTTTAAAATGAAGGATTTTTACCTCATTTGGTAATCAAAAAGGAATGTGGTTTATAGAGTTATAAATTCAAGATTGTAATTTCATAACCTATTCAGCACATTAAGCTTCAATAATTGTATTACTGTTTTATTTATTAGACTACATGTTTAAAGATATTGCAAAATACTGCAAAGGTAAAGATTGCAATTATGATTTGCATAAATGATTGGTTTTGCAATAAATGTTTTTGGATAAATGGAGAGTAGCAAAGTTACTGAAACAACTTGTGAAACATCTTCTATTTTGGTTCCATCTATGTTTAGGAAGCTCAATGCTAACATTTCTTTTTTCTTTTCTTGCAGCCAATTCCAGCCTTCTTGGAGGTGGAGGAGGTGAGTCTTTGCTTAATGCTATATTTATTCTTGAATAATTGTGCCATATATGCTGAGAAGATGTTGTGTTTAGTTGATTATAAAACAATGTGTGATAAGTTCAAAAGGCAGAAAGGTAGAATTATTTAGATGGGAAAACTCACTAAAGTCAATAATGTTTCCTATCATCAAGAGGCAAGGTGTGTGACTGCTCCTGAATCTGTGTTCCCCTCTGGATTAGACTGGATTAGGGCTGACCTGTATATGGGGCTAACTGAAATGTAAAGGAACTGAACTGCCTTATGTTATGTTGTGTTTAAGTATTAAGGATTACTTTGAGGGAACCTTGAATGTGTGCTAAATAAATAGGTTTTTTAAAAAAGTTAAGTAATTAAAACATGGTAAGAACTCATTTTAGTAAATGAATGAGGTTTTATTTGCCCTTTTGTTTTTTTAAACTTGGTTGCTCACCCCATTCTATTTGCTGGAATACTTAAATAGATTTCAATAGAAATCTTTGGTGCATGGAAGAGATGCTACCCCTCAAGATGTGTATTAGTGAGATGGAGAGGCCCACATGCACATAGCGGGTAGTGTTTCCAAATAGATGGGTGCTGTAGATCAATGCTATTTTCCTGTTTGTAATACTGCAGTACTGCGGCTGAAAGAGCTTACCTGAGTGTTAACAATTCAGGGAAAAAAAACCCACAAAAACATGAAGAGCTTGATCTCAGTTTTCTGCCTCCCAGAGGGAAGCAAAAGAGCTCAGTTCTGGAAATTTCACAGTGCGGGAGCAGTACGGGCAGGGACTAATCTTCCTTCCTGGCTAGAGTTAAAAGGACTTGATGATCAGAGCTTACATATGCAAGGTTAAAGGAAAGGGCTCTGTAAAAAGACAGAAGATCCCTGTTGCTTGTGAGGCTTGAGGACAAGTCCTCAAAGCGTCTGTTTTAACAACCTTAACTGAATGGGCCTCTCTTATTTCTGGACCAGGAAAAGGTGCTGGACAACTGCACCCAGGCGTCTAAATAAAACAGTTAATGTTTCTCAGATGTGTGTCTGGACATTAAAGTACAAGGAAGCTTTACCTGGTAATCCTGTTGGATTAATCTGTTTCTTTTGATTCAAGTTAGTTGTTTTCAGTATAGCAAATTTTTCTTTGTTTAAAAGATAATCCTTTAAAAGGTAATCCTCCGCTAGCCATATATGTTCCTGCAGAGCCATCCATGTACCTCCTCTCCAGCTCTTGCTCTCAGCTGGCAATGTCAAAAAAATAATAATAAAATAAATCAATGCAAATGTTCAAATTCCAATCAGGTTCCCAGAGCACCACTGCTGCTGAAAGGATTTGGCTATTGACTTTCCGTGGTATTTATTCATCTGGACCATACTTCAAAAGCTGATGTCCATTCAGCGTGGCACTGGATAACATGGCCCTCCCTCTGTGGCAGATGGGATGAGCCCATCCGCCAGTCAAGTGGGGATTTTTCCTGTATTTTATGTGTTCGAAGTGGGGGAGTTTCAATCAAGTTAATTTATTGGCAGTTGAAAACACCTCAGCCCCCTTTCTTCTCTCCCCCCCTCAACTTCTTGGTCTCCCCCTGACTCAGTGCAGGCTGAGGCAGTGGCAGCAGAGGAGACCGGGGCAACGGGCTGCTGCGCCTTCTCTCCTGCATCTCCCTTCCCTCCTCCTGCCATGGTGTCTTTTTGGGCTTGTACCTCCATTTCTGAAACAATTTTCCTCATCGGCATCGGGAAGCACCTGCAGCAGGTTGAGTTTTGGTGCATGGCGTCCCTTGGGCTCTCTAACAGAGGTCTCCCTGCAGCACCCCACCCCACCCCAAGCCAAAACCCTGTGAAACACAATACCAGATCCTTTAATCTCCGGTGGAAGGATAGCAACGTGCACCCTTGCTTGCAATGCAGGTAAATTACCAAATTTGACTATTTTATGGCTTAGAGTTTGATGGCTATGGGGCTGTGTTTGTGCTCTGGAGGTATCCGCCAGGGTAGGGTGGCCGACGCCTCCTCACAGTGCACTCGCTTAGGTTTTCCGAGTCTTCTGAGGAAAAATCTTGAGAATTTCGTTATCAAAGTACCCCTGAGTTTGGGCAGCCACCATGGGGTGTCTGTGGCTCCAGGCTTGGGTGTGTGGGTTGCCTGTGCCCTTTTGGAGGAGGGAAGATGCATGGGGTCTGAGAGCTGGAGCTTGCTCAGGGAAGCACAAGATGGAGGCGCCCCTGGTTGACCCACCCGCCCGCCTGCCACAGGCAGACAAAATCCGAAGCCCCTGCCTTTTGGAAAAATGACTTGTTACTGACAACATACATTTCTCTGTCGAAAGGATCATTTTGTTTACAGTTGAACAGATTTTAAATTCTGGATTTGGTTTATTTCCTTTTTTCCAAAAGGAAATGGCGGCAGCACTCCATGTAAAATATTGCTAGTGAATTATTAAAACTTTATTATATACGTAAACACCAAAGCCTCCTTTTGATTGCAGATGCTGAATATTTATGACAATGCATAATACTGATGTAGTTTCTCCAATAATAGGATTCAGATCACTTAAGTAAGGCTCATTAATTTAATCTGTCTGTCACTGCTGGGGGTTTGAATACGTATCTTAGTTTTACAGAAAATGAGAACCAGAAATTTCCACTTGTCCAAGCTTATGCAACAGGTTTTGTGATTTTTAATCTGCTTTTGAGCTGTTCGATGTTTGAAATCTTTCCAGAATTGAACACAAATTAGTTGGAAATAGTTATTTGAACACCCTCATCTAATGTTTGCGAATTACTCAGTATGTATGTTAAAAACAACTTCCTTAAGAAAACTGTTGAGGAACCCAATGGGCAACATTATCAATAAACATAGCACACTTGGATGCTAGTTCAGGTGCTGGTGGTTTTGGGCAGCTGCTGATCATCCCTGCGTCACCTCAGAGCCACATCAGGGCATCTGTGTACTTTGATTTCTCAGAGCCAGAATAATGGTTTGTTCTCACATTCCCCATTTAAATGCTGTCTATTCATTTTCATGACCATTTGGAATGAAGAGATAAAAGCACAAAAGACACCAGAAACTATTTTTCACAGAACTGTTTAATCATAAAATCGAGAAACCCACAATAGAGTCTTAGAAGAATCTTTAGTTAAATATAGATGTTGAAGATGTTTCTTTCTGCTTTTCAAATAACTCTGAAGTTTCCAGGATTTCATTATGAGTTTGGTGAGTGAACCTTTTTTCTTTTCATTCTTTACTGTTTTTAATAATTGATTTTTAATTAGAAGGCATATTTCACTTTCAGGTCTAGATTTATCACACATTCAGCTTCTCCTTCTTGCATACTTCATCCTACTTGCATAGAGCATTATGACTTATTTGTGCATCATGTATTATTTGTCCCATTATGTTCAACAGTGCAAAGGTGAAAATTATTAAGAAAATTGCCTGCATTTGGCAAGAGCGAGGAAAAAGCATTTGATATTTTGAGAAAGTGACCCCTTTTAAAAATGTATCCTGAAGTTTTGGCTGTTGAGGAATCAAAAGGCCCTACTTTGCATGGCAATTTTTTTCTTTACATTCTTTTACAGCTGTGTCAAAGAATGCAAGTGTGTGATTTCAGGCACTTTGCGAAGTGTGCAAGAGCTGAGATTTCTCCTCCCCCTTATGATTTTGGATAATCTCTGTGATTTTGGGGGGGGTTGTGCCCCATTAGCCCCACCTAATTTTCAGTTGTTTTCCTTAGGGTTATTTTTAACTTTACTTCATTTGCTGGCTGTATTCAAGTTCTTGTTGCATGCTGATTTCTGGATTGGCTTGCTGGCTTTCTTTGACCTTAAATTGAGGGCATATTTAAAATAGCAAGCTAGGGATTTTTGTGTTTTGCTTCATAGGATTTTTTTGCCTTTGCTGGAGTTTGGGAAGGAGACATCATCATTTAGTGCGTCCTGTTATGAACATAATTTTTGTTAGCTCTGCACTTGAAAATTGTAATTTTGTCTTTAAAAACTTTGAGAGGAGGTAGGTTATATTCACAGGTTTTTTTGGAAGCATTGTTTGGACCTGGTTTAACCTGGTTGCCCCAAAAGGTCTGCCTGTTTTTCTGTTTCTCTCCGTCTCTCTCTTTTTTTGGCCAGTGTAACTATATCTTTTCTAGGGCTTTTGCTGGCATGGAAAAGATGAATTCCTATATAGCCATAAGTATGTTAGCATATCTTAAATGTAGACCAGACCTACCTCTCCAGTCTGCCAAGATACGGTTTGTAGGCATGTCATTTTAAGCAACTGTTATGGCATGGGGAACTTGTATTATGTTCATGATCACAGCAGGGAGCTTGCTTTCTCTGTACTTTATCGGGTAGGCTCCATTTTGAAAGGTGGATTTGCTCCCCACCTTTGTTCACCTTTAGGTCTGTGTTAAATTATAATTGTGACAAAAAAGCACATTTTCTTCTGATAGAAAGAAATTACCAGACTAATGTCTGTCCTGGAAGATGGGTTTATCAGGAGGGAAATGAGTTTGCTGAGTACAGGATCACATGAGGGAGGAGATGGACTTTGTTCGAGGGTCAGTGTGGCATCTCAAAGCGGGAGCAGCTGCGCTCACCTACGACCATCTAGTGTCACATCAACTCAATGGGCTCTCTGAGGTACCGTTATGGATCTGGCAGATAGGACACAGGGCTGTGAGGGGTTCTGCACCTTTCCAGCATGAAACTGGACAGTCACATGTGTCACTTGGTCTGGGGCAGCTGAGGTACCAACAGGTACCTGTGTTTGAGCATCTGGATTGTAGCACTTGGGTCCAAATGAATGGTGGAGATGTTCGTTTCCAGACATGGGTACAGCAGGTGTGCAGCACAACCATCTTGTCTGCTGTTAATGCTATAGAAATATGGGATAACTGCTGGTGGGGTGCTGCTGCAAAGTCACTGGTGTTTGCCAGCCACCCTGTCTATTTCTCAGTTAATTGCAGGCTAATGAGTTCAAAAAGCCAGCGGTTATCCTGTCAGCTGTGGCAGGAAGGAACAGCTGACAGAAATACCTTCTCTTGACATCCCTTCCCTTGGCCAGGGATAAAGCTTTTATTCTCACGAGTGTGACTTAGATTCACTACTAACCATTTGCAGCCACCTTCTGATAGGTAGATCTCTACCCAAAAAAGGGAGATTTTGAGGTTTTGCACTGTCTGAGTAGTGACTTGACATCAGCTTATATGGCAAACAAGTAGTTGTGATGCTGAGTAGTGAAAGTTGTACAAGAGAAAATTGGAGGCAGGAATGAAACAACTTGCAAAGCACCCCGTAACAATGTAAAAGGAGAATACTTCAAATACTAGACTGTCCCTATGCTAGCCCAGTCAAAGTATGTAACAGGAAGAAGGCAAGCCTGTTTTATCCTGAACCAGGATGAGATGCTCTCTGTTTTGGATTTCACAGGGCTTGGGCTTGATATTTACATAATTTAAATGCAAGTGAAGCAAGGGTTTAAATCCAAAGTTCAAATTTGTGCATGACGTGCGCATAACATGAATGCATCCCTTGAGAGGAGAAGAAAGAGTTTGGGAAAGGAGCACTGACAGGATTCTTTCATCAAGAAAATAAGCATTATTATTTTGTATTTTTTTATGTCAGTCTGTTGGCATTTTCTTGTATCATGTCAAATGCGTTTGTCAGATTGGGGTGTGCTTGCAACAAATGGCTTCATGGAACAAATGTGCTTCATCTGGGATTTCAACTGGCTTCTAGCTTCAAAAGCTTTCGGTTGCTTTGTACACTGCGTCATCATATCTTAGGTATTTAGATAATGGCTATGAAGGTACAAAGATTTTCCTAGAGAATAATGATCATGTAGAAGAACTGATAATTTAAGGGAAATGGCCGTTTGCCTTTGTTGCTAATTAATCCCTTTCTGCTAGAAGATTGCTGCTGCAATTCTGTAGGGTTGTTAAAGTGTTTTATCTCTTTTTACTATTTGCATGCTGTTCTTTTTCATCTCTGTAAATAGAGTGGGTTTGAGAGGGCTGCATCCACCAGTTCCCCCACTGTGGCAGTACGTCAGCCAATTAAAAGTTTAATATTTATGCATTTATGTATTTCTTTCTGTACAGCTGTAATACTAGTTCTGTTGGTAGCCCAGTAGCTCAGGCTAGACTGTAACCCTTTCAAGGTGTTTGGTTCAGCCCAAAATCTTGTTACTATTTATGATCTTTTTGTTGAATTAGATCAAAGCAAATAGATTTCTCTGTAATTTAACTGCTTTTATAGAATTTATTCAAACTTCCTATGTAAGCAACGTCTTTCTTTACAGGTCAGTTATTCTTGATTTGTTTTTTTCTTTTTTCTTCAATCTGTGTATGTATGTTTGCTTTTTGCCTTCTGTTATTGCAGTGGATATTTCCATGCAATTTTTAGTTCAGCTTGAATTAAAATTAGTGGGTTTTCTCATTTTGTAGTGTATCTAGAGATAAAGTGATGATAATTCTATAAATAAATCAGCACAGCTTATGTCTTTTGACCAACGAAACCAAAACCACTATGATTGTAATTAAAATGTATTCTCTGCTGTCTAGAATTATTGGAGTTTCTGTGGTTTGGGGTTTTTTGTTGTTTGTTTGTTCAAATATGATACATATTTTGCTCTTTGACTAGATAGGATGCTAACTTCCTTTCTCCATTCATTTTATAAATTCTTATAGTTATGGGTAATAATCATAAACAGGAAGTCTCTGGATTGATTTTAAGTATTTCTTAGTTGTTGCTTAATTGTATCCTGTTAATTACACTTTCCCAGCAGTTACTTAAAAAAAATAATAAATTATGTTCTGCTATTTACAGGAACTGACACAGGTATGTGATCAGGTGTTAAGTTTCAAACATGTACTTATACTTGTTTATGCACATAAATGACTTCCCTAACACTGACTTTTTAAAAATACATGTTTAGCCTGTGTTCCTTTTTAAGTGGTGCTCCCATTCCAGCCAGTGGTATAGGAACACGACTGTATGTTTCTGTCATGAAAGGAATCTAAAATTTAGTGTGTCCATGCATACTTACTCACTGCTGTCCTCAGCCATTTAATATTGCTGCTGTGTTGACTTAATTAGGCATTAGAAGGTGATGTTTCATTTTTTCACTCATCAGTTACTGAGTGCTGAATCCACAACACTCTGAGCTCCTGCTTAATTGAGGCCTTTTTCTTACTCAGATGGATTGTCACACTGACTCCCCTCATGTTGTATAATTTCGTTATGAGGCAATTAGTGTTACGCACAAGTAAAAGATGACCATATACAGTTTCTGCCATGTATATATACCTTTCATATATACATACTTAGATATATACACGTCACTATATGTTTTTGTGATTGAATCTTGCAGTCTTTCTGACTTATATGTCTCACATGTATGTCTTGTATGCAGAAAATACAATTATTTTTTCATTTAGCAAGTTGCTGCTTAGGCATCTTAGGATACTTCTGTTGAGACTCTCCCCTGTAGTTGAAGGTGAAGAGTACAGCTCTCAGGATGAAAATAGTCTGCAAGTGCAGGAAGTGACTCGCGTGGGTGCCTGCTACAATGAGAATATAGTAAGTCAGACATCCGAGGGTATATATTTGCCATTCAACAGAAGACAGTTTTTAGAATTAAGCATTTGGTTAGTTTCCTGAAAGAAAAATCTGTGAATTGGGACACCTGTCAAAGTTGTTCAGTTTCACACCCAACAATCTCGATAGTGTCCCTTTTGCTGAGGTAAGAAGGAAGCGAGCACTGTAGACATGTTTTGTTAGGCTCAAACAGGGGTGGTGGTGGCTTTAAATCCGTTTTTCAGATTTAAGGTCTACAGGTATTTTCCTGGACTTGTAACAGAAGTACTGAATATGCAGTACAAAACACAAAATGCAGTTTAACACATTTATTTATTTTTACAGCTGATATTAAGAAATAGAACAAATGAAATGAAGGGGTGATGGAAGTACCTGACTTGTAGATATAATGGCCCTTTTGAATAGCCAGCCCATTTAACGAAGCTTTGGGCATACCAGCTTTGGGTGGCATGCCCAAACACAAAACAAAGACCTTAATCAGTAGAAAGTTCCTTAAAAGTATCTCTTAAGCCCCAACCTCGTTACTTTCTACATCAAATGTGTATACAGGTGTGAGCGGCAAGGCATGGAAAACTGGCATAGAAAAATGGCAACAACTATTTGCTGATCGTTGTTGGTTATTCTTTTTAAACTGCCTGTGTGTCTAATAAAAGAAAAATATGGCCATTGCATAAGGTTAGCATCCCCCCAGAAGGAGGGAGAAGATAGCAGTAACTATGTCTGCTGAGGGACTTGGGCATGAAAACTCTTTCATTCCCCAAAGGTCAGTGATTAGAGGTTGTCATTGTCCTCAACGCCCCACCTCCCATAACGGAAAGAATTTACAGTAGTTTCTTAAAGCAATTACTTCTTAGTCACTATATTTTCAAAGAAAATCTTCAATAAAACCCAAGATTAAACTATAGAGGCAAGCAAAAAAGCAAGTATTGAAATTACTGATATTATAGAAAGAGTTTACAACTCTGTTCTTGCTGCATAGAATGAAGGATTATGAAATCAGGCCTGCATTCACCTCTAACCTTCTATTTAAAATTTTCTGCTCTTTCCACAGAGCTTCACTACTCATTTGTGAGTCGCTCTTTGCTGATCACATTTTTCCAAAGTTCCTTTGTTCTGTGCAAAATGCTTACAGATAATAACATGCAGCTTTTCAAAAGCCAAGAAAGTCTCCAGCAGAGCAGCTGGCAAGATGGTAGAGTCTTGGAAGGATCTGTCTGTCTTTGTTTTCCATGTGCCTATCTTTCCAGTTCTTTTCCTTCCAGTTTTGAGAACCATCTCTCAAACAGACAGTATAAAGTGGAATGAACTTTTCGCATAATTAAAAAAAAATAAAATAAAATGTGGTGATTGCTAACGAAGCATTAAAACGATTACCTAAGTGCAACTGATTTTTAAGAGACATTAGTGGAAAACCTGCATGTACAAGTCTGTCTCTGCAGTTGCTCATCTTTTCTAATGGTAACACAGCCTCCAGTTGCTAGTTTTCATTCTAATGCCATACGGCAAACTACAAAGTAGACAGCCCCTATGATTTAAGAAACAAATAAAAAAGCCCCCCCCCCCGCTTTCTAGAGCTCCAGGTTTAGCCTGAATGACTTTGTACATTCAATTTAGACTTTATTTTTAAAATCAATTGTAGTGGGGGAACAGTAAACTGAGGCACAAAGTAACTGAGGGCAGGAACTCCCAAAGATGACTTTGCTATGAAGGAAAACACTCAATGAGTCTCATCCATATGAGCATTATTATCACAGAATGTAAATGCTCCACAGACCTTTGGTGCATTTATCCTAATTGCTCTGTAAACAGAGAAGTAATGTTTTTCTCCATTTTATGGTTGGGAAATGAGACAAAGAAAACGTATGTTTTGCAAAAGGTCCAAATAGAAAAGAGCAAAAATCAGCTCTCTGAAGGCAAAGCATAACTCACTGGGGTTTCATAATGCCTGTATCAGTTTTGCAAATAGGGATTTTGATGAGGAATTTTAATTTTAGTACCAGTTTCATGGGTATGATATTTGGATGGTATTTGGACAAAGAGAAAACATACTCTACTGAGAGTAACTTTCTGACAATTAGCCTTAATTGGTTATACAGCAGATTTTCTAAAGGAATGGCAGAAGGACCTCCAACTGGAAATAAGATTAGTGCTAGATAACCAGTGATATGAAGTGTTTGAGGCTACTAGCATTGGTCATTCTCAATAAACACTGTTTCACTGTTCTTATTTGGGGCTTTTCTGTATTAAGTTACAGAAGTTTTCTTTTATTTTGAATATGTATAGTATTGATAACAAAGGATTTTAGTATCTTTTTGATGACAAAAAGACAGTCTTCTGAATGAAGAAACTATCTAATTTTATTTTTTACTAAATCTAGCCTCTTCCAACAGCAGAAGAATTTCAGTGATTCTTCCATTAAAAATGTTACCTCATAATAATGTGTAAAATAGTTGGGTTTTTTTTTATATATAAAGTTGCCTTATTTATACCTTTTTTTTCTTATTATGTAAATGCCTTGCAACTTGTAGGGTTTATCATTCAAGTTTGTCTTGAACTTGATCTATCTTTTTAAAATTTAAAATCTTATTTTTGCCATTTGGACTGACAGATCTGTAGTGTTGTAGTTTTGGCTACATATACAGTAGCAAAGAACAAAATATTTTTTGTCACACTTCTACTGTTACAGTTCAGTCTGTTCCTTTTACTTTATCAGCTTGCTTCTCTGGGCTTCAGAGAGGCATCTGTTTTAATTTTTATTGGGCAGGGCTGCAACTTAGCAAACTCATGGAAGCTTCACAAATCATTCACAAACGTGGACGTTTAAATCAATTATGTCTTGGATGAGTGATCTATGACTGTATTATGCGCACACAATGTTTAAAGAATGTTATTAAGGTGCAAACCCAAGTACTTAAAGTTAGGAAGTGCCAAAAGTAAAGTTGCCTGCAGGCTCACAGTCTGTATGCATATATGTGTTATGATATTGCCTCTAACTGTACAATTGCACTGTTTTTCCAGCTGGAACCTCATCTCAGTCATCCTCTTTGTTCCAACCATAAATTGTGTTTCAGCTTTTTATGTACTTAAGGTCTGGTCTGCAAACCAGTATTTGTTATGGTACTTATCACTGGTATATGACATCATAAGAAAGTTAAAGGTTTCATAGGTAATATATTTGTCTTCCCCAAAACAAAGGAGTTATCTTTACCAAGCGAAAGAAAGGAAAAGAAGAATTTAAGGTAACAATTCTATGCAACAGGAGACTAATTTCTGTAAAGAAATGGAAAACCTTACATTTCAAAAAGTAGGTCTGGTAAATTCCAAGCAGTTCTGCAAACTGGAATTTGTACATTACATTACTCAGGATGTAATGTAACACTATACATTGTCAGACTGAAATTCACCTTGAGATACCTGCCACCTTCTCTACTTCTTGTTCCCAGTCCCACTACCTGCATTTTATAGTTTACTGCTCCCTTAATTGCACCCACTGAAAAATATGTTGGCCTAAATTTACATGTTAAAGAGGGGTTGGTTTGAGGGAGGGTTTTTACTTAGGGAATTTCACACTGTGGTTTTCAAAAAGTTTGTCTTGACATGATGAAGGAGCAGAAAGCTGACTGAGAGAGGAGTGATGGGTGTGGAAATGAGTGCGAAGGGGAAGAGCTGAGTGATAACTTCCTCTGCTGCCGGGCAGATTGTAATGTGAGACCCTTCTCAAACATTTCAGGTGCGGGGAGCAAGTGTCCCCTTTTTAACTTCTTACCCTAATGTTCAGTTCTCAGAAGTAGTCCCCATGTCTAGCTACTCACGGTCTCTCTCTGCTCCAGGCTCACTGTCCCATTTCTTTAGTAGGAAATGGTTCTGTTTTAGATCCAGGCTGATTTCCTGGATTCTCTCTGAATTCACGTGCCTGTGCCCTTTCACTGCCAGCTTCACTCCTATGCTCCATCCTAATCACAGCTTGAGTCACCAGTCCCTTTCGTCTTGAATTCTCCCCTCTGCCCCTAAATGCAGGTAGTGCCCCTTCTCCTTCCTTTCAACCCGTTTTTACTGGTATGAAGGGAAAAAGTGATCTGAACAGGCAGTAATTTGTTGAGCCAAATGAATTCATTCTTCAAGCAAATGAAAGACAGCTGCCAATTTGAGAGTTGCTGTAAGTGAAGAAAAAGTTTATGAAAGCTTGCAGTTACAGTTGTCATCTCTGTCTATCTTTTAATTGCAATTTTGATTTTAAAGGGTTAGCCCAACCTAGCTGCACCGTGGTGGTCACCCCGTCTTCTGTTCCACTGCTCTTAGGAATGAAAGCAGTATTGTTGGTGTAAAGGGATAAAACCCCTGGTGTTACTACCGTCTTTGTATTTCTTCACCCTTGATGTTTTGGCAATAATTTCTCCATGGGGATTATTTGTTCAAGGGCGGGGTCTCTGTTCAATCCAGATATATCCCAGCTGCAGTGGAATTTAGCCTCTTCTCTTGGGTTTACAAGCAATTAGTGCTTCGGTCGGGACTGCCTGCCCTCCCAGAGAACAAAAGATTCAGTAGAAAACTTGTCCCTTGAAATGACAGCTGGACAAAGAATTGGCAGATTTATCAGACAATTATTTCGAGTCACTTTTTACAGAAAAGAAAAGTAGCATGACCTCACCATGGACTGAGATGAGCCCTCTTATGTGTATAAGTTTATATGTAGATAACTAGTGGAAGGGGTGTCAAAAAAATGGATATTCTTAATAACAGAAGGTGTAGATAACAGTCACATGTGAGTTTTGAAGGAAATTTGCTCTGATGACAGGTCAGTTTTTCATCAGGTGCTGGAAAATTGCAAACAGATGATTATTCAAATAAGATGATATCCACAAATAGGATACACTAAGCAAATACTGTGAAGTTCATATGCGATATTATGATCTTTTTCTCCCTTGAGAGTTGATTCAGCAGGAGCAGTTGAATTTTTTTAAACATAAAGAATGTGGATGTTTAGAGGAGATTGTTTCATTATAAAGGGAAAAAGAACTAATGCACATGAAATATTAAATAGAATTCTCTCTTTTTCAAAATTAATTCCCACTTTTGATGCTATAAAATTTTAACAGTTGTGGGAGAGTTCCCAGAAGACCCTTCATTATGTCTCATTATTACAGCATATGTGAGGCCATAGTACCTTTGGTTGCCATAGTTCCTTATTTAATCAAGAAAAAAAATGTTTCACGGCTGCACAGCTGGGTAACCTTGTGTATCTATAGTTTTCTCAAGAAACAATAATCATATCTATGCCCCATGCTATCTTAATGTGAATTTTGCTTCAAAAATTCATAAACCAGACTTCTTATTTTTCATTTCTTGACTACACAGTAAAGTTTTAGGTCAGACCCAATTTTGCCTAGCATTTCTCTGCTTTTTCTTGATAAAGGGAAGGGTTTTTTTCCCTTTTGCAAGGCCAAATGTGACTGCAGACTTTTTGTATTGCAGCACAAGGAAGGCAGAGTCCATGCTGGTGGGTGTGACAGGTTTGCCATCAAGCATATGGTTGTATGTTTTTTAAAAGCAATCTGAATTCTTAATGATGTCATTTTGTTTCACTTACGTTCTTTAAAACCTGATACTGCTTATTGAGCAAATTGTGCTCTGGGAACTGTTATCAAATAGCAGTTTAAATATAATCTAGCTTTAGGTGCTAGCTGTAGTTAAGTATCTGCCCTGCCAGGGGAGACACTGTGAGGAAGGCTTGTTTAGCTTTACAGTTTCAGTGGTAACGTTTAAATAACTTCAACAGGCATGAAATATCCAGGAAGGCTGTTGTATTCTCCAGGAGCTTCTTAGAGTGAATTAATGCTCTAACACTCAGGGAATATTTACAGTTTAATAATTGAGGAAAGGTGATTAAATATACAAAGCATTTAAATATCCATTTTGAGCTCACATTAGTTTCTGACAAATTGAAGTATCTTCAACTTCTAGCAGTAAGTTTGGGCCTTACAGCAACATGCCCATTTCATGTGAAATGTAACATTTGGGTTCAGAAGGCTATGATGGACGTGGCTGTACTTAATCATAGTGAGCCTGGTCTCTCATGGTGGTGGCATGTGAAGATTTGTATCACTCCCCTTAACTAAGATGGTAGAAGACAACTGGAAAAGTTCTTTTCTTATTATAACCATGGGCATAATTTCTTTCCCTCATGTGACTCTGCACACAGACATCAGAGACCTGCACACAGACACCTGCTGATCTTTAGCAGGTCTGTGTTAAGAGTATCCCAACTATTTTAAAACATAGTATATATAATCAGAGGAAAGCAAGGCTGGATGAGACAGTATAGTATCACTTTTGCTTAGGTCACTCCTGGTGGATGCTTGTCAAACTCTTCCTTGTGTTCTTGCTTGTGACTCTGCAACTTCTGTGGCAATCTGTTCCAGTGCATCACTATCTATACTGTTATGCCATTGAAACATTTCCCCCTGGAATCTTAATTTTCTTTTGGTTACGGCTTTAAGCCTAAAATTGACGGATTCCTGTTGCTTTGTGGGGGTAAGGGAAGCTGTCATGTCATTCACAGTGTCTCATCTGTGAGAAGAGCAGGTGCCTGTGAAGCAGCCCACAAGGCTATTGATGAAGGATCAGGACACATAAGAAATTTGTAGTCTCATTAGTTTGTTCCAGGCTGCCCTTTTTGGGGTTTGCTTTTGTAGCTCCAAGTGTCTGTAAATGAAAGTACACCTTCTGAATTTCTGGGGAGAGAGACAAGATGACAGCGGTACTCCTGCCTGTTCCTTTGTGAGTAAATCTTCCCTGGATGCAGTTGCCCTCAAATTACAAAAAGGTGCAAATGGCTGTCTCCTCCTCATCTGTGGGAATAAATCAGACATGAGAGTTGTAGGCTTGGCAGTTAAGTATTTCCATTTGAAGAACACTGACATACTAATGATGGTAATTTTGCATTTGTTACTACATGCCTAATCTAATTAAGTTTTTCTTAGGGTACAATTGTTGTTTTCTGTATTTAATTATGTAAGCACCAGGTGCAAATGTTAACAGGAGCTGAATTCAGAAGGAAACCTTTTATCTTTGTGTTATGCAAGACCTTTTTTTCTTTATCTTTAATTTTGTAGTTAAAAAACTGCATACAGTATTTGGTTGTTCCAAGGAGTTATATTAGCTTTTCTGATTGATATACATAGGAAACGCTAATGAGGCCTAAAAGTTTATATTAGTCTTAGTTTAAATGTGTTTAGAACTATTTACGAGCTCTGCATTTTTGGTTTCAGGTGTTGCAATAGTGCAGACTCCTTTTCCCAGCTACACTGCTGATTTTGAGGGTTGGCAGACTTCCCACACTCCACGACAGATCTGCCCCTGTCTGTTTGAAAAGGTCTGAGCTACGTAGGGGTCTGTTGTCTGAATCTGAATTTTGTGGAGCACTAGTAAAAGTCCTTCTGTGACTGCCAGCCTGGCTGTGAACTTTTTGCCACCATTTCTTCAATGCTTGTTCAAACATTGAAAGACAGTTTTCAGTAGAATTCTTTGCCTGGAATAATAAACTCAAGTATTATTTTTAAAGCTCAAGGACCCAAGCTTTGAAATTATGTAAAAGACTGCTTGGAGGCAAGTAGCTCTCAAAAAGTTTTGGAATTATAATGTTAATTTTTAAAAGTAAACTTTTCCACCTGTAGATTGGTAATTGTTTTAATCTATTAAGTAAAAATAAGTAAAGCTTGTATTTTCTAATTTCTAGTTATTCATTAGTAATCTATATTTACATAAATTCGGCATTGAGTATAATAGAAACATTAGATAAATGTTTGTCCTAAAGCATAAGGTACCCACAAAACATTCCCATTACTGGTGAATGAAAGTTGTCTGCAGAAGCATTTTTCAGCCTTTTCTTATTTGTGCATGACTATACATTTTGTAGTAGAAGTATGTATGGCCTGTATGTATTGTGAGTTTAAGCCTGCTGCCAGCATGTGTTCTTCTCTTGGTTACCTTTTGTGTATTCCTGAAATATTTTAATGGTAGAGATTTCCCCCTTCCTTACCATTGTTCTTAGAGATCTCAGTTGCTTCAAGTTTGGTTTGTTTCTTACCCTTCAGGCTTTTAATTCAAACTCCACTCCTTTGATGGTTTATCACAAAATTTGTTCAGAAGCTTCAATTTTTTAAGGTAGTCTTTTAACTGCTACTGATTATGCATTGCATCAGAGAAAGGTGGTTGAAAACTTTAAAACCACGAGTAAAATATACATCAATGGGTTATAGTAATGAAAGATGACATAATGCTTCTTCAGAAAGTGCCCTTTAGGGACAGAAGAGCCTCTTTCAGATAAGAAAAATAGTAAGCTTGACTTATGAGAGCAACTTGCTAGAGTTAGTGGTCAGCTTTTACTAAATTTACTTAATTTAAAGTAATTTACTTAATTTTAAAAAAATTAAAATAGGTATGTTTAGCATTAGTTCATAGAAGTCTTCAAGTTAATATCAGGATTAATTCTTTCTTGCAAAGTGCCCTGCACATTGGTGGAAATAATAACTTGTCACTTAGTTCCTATACACTTTTTGCTTTCAAATTCATTTTTCCATTATTCCTCTTCCAGGAATTTTGGTTTTTTCTAGGTGTTTTGGTTTTTTTTCCCCCAGAAGTACAATGGTTTATTAAGGTGATAATACACAGGCTCCAGTATTTCAGAAGTTGATATCTGTTTCCATGTAGGGATGCTTAGAAAAAAAGAAAATAAGACTATCCTGCAGAAACTATGCTGGTCTCATTAGGTGCAAAAGTGTCTCAAATGGCCCTTAAGCAACACTTTGGCTTCTCCAGCTTCTCAGCATGAAAACATGTCTAAGTAAGTTATATTATTTCAGGACAGTGAACAGCTTGCTTCAGATCCAGCAACTGTGTTTATTCTTTGGTTTTGTTTTTTCTCCCAAATGAAGAATGTCACTCTGAATTGTTTACATTTACATCTCAAAACAATTAAGTTAAAACAGCTTCATAAGATTTGAAGCTGGCTTTCTCTCAGGGAAAGCTTTACATTTAGTTTCTAGAGTCATGCAGTAAATAGATCTTATTTTTGTTTTTTTTTTCAAGCTGGTACGACTGCATATGTGTTCATCTTTCCAAAGAGGTTGGAATACTGTTGATTTTGAATTGCGCATATTGGCAAGGAAACTTAGCCATAATTTCTGTATAGTGCTTTAATTATCTTTATGAGAAGAGCAACTAGCTGATTTATTATCTTTGCAGACATTTTTTATTATATCTTTGGGTATCTCACTGAAACACCAAATACCTTTTTTGCGAAGAATTCCACTAGAAAACAGTAAAATCTTGCTTGCCTTTGATTACAGGCTCAGGTACAAACTAAATTCAGAGACTTTACTCCTTGTATTTTTCTGTGTCCTTATACTATAGCCATTTGTGAAATATAGTGGGGGTCTGCCACAGGCCACCTGACCAGGAAGACCAAGGGGATGAGGCCCTCTGTAGACAGATAGGTCTGTCTACAGAGAGATCTGGTCCTCGTGGGCAACTTCAGCCACTCCGATATCTGTTGGAGGGACAACACAGTAGGGCATAAGCAATCCAGGAGGTTCCTGGGACTTGTCAATAATAATTTCCTTCTCCAAGCGACAGAGCAGCCAACAGGGAGAGATGCTGTGCTGGACCTTGTTCATACCAAGGAGGAGCTGGTGGGGAGCATGAAGCTTAAGGGCAGCCTTGGCTGCAGTGACCATGAAATGGTGGAGTTCAAGATCCTTAGGGCAGCCAGGGGGGTTGGAACAGGATGATCTTTAAGATCCCTTCCAACACAAACTGTTCTGTAATTTGATGATATGAATTTTTCTAGTCTGAACTGAACTTGATTTATAACATAGTTGTATTGATCTAGTGCTTAGTCACAGAAATATATGTAGGGAAATTCAAACAGATCTAGTGGGGCTAAGTTTTTAGGGAACCATTCTGCTCTCTTTCACTTCTTCCACAATTCCATGTTTCATCAGCCTACTCCTATAGAGTCACGATACATGGTGCATGAGCAATCCAATATTTCTTTGCTCTGGGTTATAATAACTGGCATTTCTTTCTTAGTAGGCAAAGCTTTAAAAGTAATTTTCCCTTAGGGCAAGCCACCGGGCTAAAATTTTACAAAAGGCTCTGAAGCTTAAGACCTTCTCAATTTTCTCATTTCTGGATCCTGATTCTCTGTTCTCCTTGTGGGATGAAAGGGGATGCCCAAGGTGGCTGTCTGAATGTTCTGCCTTCTGTACGCCATTGATCTGCCGTTCCTTAGCAAGGGCAAAGCCTTGTTTCAGCCAAGAGCACAAAGTGGTTTGTACAAGATGTGCTAAAGAGTCCCAGAGTGTTTTCATATCCCTCCTACTTCCCAGGGAACAGAGCAGGAGTGAAGCAGAGCAGATGGAAAGAGACCCTTATTTCCCTTCAGATGCTTGTCGTGCCTTTTCCTGAAGGTTGTCCCTACAGACAGCCTGCTCCCTGGAGTTGGTAAGTTGTGAGCAAGGACAGGCATGGGGCTGTGAGAAAGGTGCTCCAGGTTCCCAGGGCCGCTGCCATCACCTCTGACGTTCCCTGTGCCCCTGCTTCCATCCCCCAACAGCAACAAGAATGATCAGCATCACTCCTCCATCAGTTTTGGGAGCTGTGCAACCACAGCTAAGAGGGCTGCTCTCAGCGGGGGCTGAGAGGGCACCAGGAGGGATTTAGCCACTGTTGCATATACAGTTCAGAATAATTTTCTGCTCCTTTGGTAGGTCTTGATGTGTTTTATTCAGTTCCAATCTAATCAAGTTAAATGTTTTAGCACATTGTCTTTCTTCAGACTTTTTACAGAAGGCAAATGTAATCTCTGTTAAAAGGAAAAAAATAATTCCCCTTTCATCTTTCTAGGGAGATCGCTTTATTCATGTGTAGTGACCTGGCTCAACATTTGATAACTAGTGTGTCACTGAAAGTTCCTCATTATGGTCCCAGCTTGCAGACCACCTGGAGTGCTTCATTATTAATGTGAACTTCAGGTTAAATTTTTAGATCTGTGCAGGTGCATTTGCACAATTCATGGCAGGCTGGTGACACATGCCTCGTGAAGGGACAAGAGTACGTGAGGCTGAATGTGTCTAAAGACATATGGAACACTTATTGTTTTGACACCAGCCATACGAGGAATGGAAGGACTGAGGCTTGAGCTCTCTGTCGAGTATAATCTAACTTTTGCTTTCTATGGCAATCATTCTTTGATATATAGGCACTTCATCTCAGTGCCTGGAGAAAAGAAGTAGAGAAGTCAGAGAAGGGAGGATAAAGGGGAAGCCACACTCCAGTTAAAGCCAGCAACACAAGAACAGCTTAGTTCTTATTCCAGACATGAACATATCTCTGCATATAGATGATAGTTACATGGCAACCAGACACTGCAGAGCCCTCCAGATCGCTACTGGTTGTAGTGCAAGATGTAAATAATCCTGTTGATGCAGCTAGGATGCTATTAAGACAATGAGTTTAGGAAGAATCTTGCATGCCCTTGATGGAAGCTTAATTTTGACCATTTTTTGCAGTAGTTGCTACCACCTAAACTGTACCAACCATCCATCTTTGCCTCATGAAATCAAATAAGTGACCTACTGAATTAAATCTCCAGTCTTAACTTGTTTGGTCTATAGTCTAAATAAATAAAAAAGGCAAAAGATAACAGAGCCTTATGTTGCATATAGAAGAGCAGACCTCTCTACAGTTGCAGGGTTGTTCATTGTTTTCCCCAAGTTTTTGTTTGTAGGCTATTTTTCCTTTTTTAAGAGGTAATTTCTTTGGGGACTTCTCGCTCTCCCTCTTTTTTTGTGTGTGTTTTGTTTTAAAAGAAATATGGAAATAGCAGAAGTGGGAGGAGAGGTGGATTCATAGGAGCAATGAAGCTGGAGGGACAAAGGGAGATGGTCTGAAAAGGAAGGGGAAAAGAATGGTTACAAGTGTGTGAAAGGGAGTGGGAAGAACAGGAAATCTGAGTGTGGGAAATGTGGGCAGGAATACATTGGAAGGGGGAAGAAATGCATGAAGTGTTTTGTTTTCTTTAAAGATGCTAGGCTTATTACAGTAAGATGGCCTTCTATTTACTTATTGAGGACCAGATCTTGACACTATCTGCTTAAAACAAGTCATAAAATATGTTAATGCTTTTTTTTTTTTTTAATGACAAGCTAAAGCACCAAAAGGTACTTCCTCAATAGCTTAATATTTTTAAAAAACATCTCTCTCAAATGCTGAAGGATTAATGGTTTTAAAATCTTGCGCAATTGTATGTAATTTGTGTAGTTGAAACCTTCCTGGTCATTTTACTCTTATTTAAACTGAATATATGCTGATTGTTTTTTCTTTGCACTTGTAAAGAGCAATGCCCTGGATTCGTAGCAGGGAATCATAGCACCTACTTCAGTTAAGTTGAAAACGGCGTGTGGTCTGAAAATGGGAATATGAATTGCCTCTGGGGTAAAATTTGGTTTTAATGACTGAGGAGGCACTGTGATGATAGCCTGCTTTGAATTGAAAAGCTGATTGAAAATCAACAGATCTGATGACACTGTAGCAACCACAGACTAGAATTTCATAGAAATAACCATTTTTTAAAATTAAGGTTTTATTCATAAACCTAGACCATACAGTAGCTCTGTCCAGTTATATCTCAATGCATCAAAGTTGGCAAATCAAAGTAAGAGTATTTTGTATTAATGTTTCTGGTTCGGGCCAGTGGCACTAGAAGCTGAAATCCCTTTCTGATATGATCTAGCTTCTGAGAATTTTGGTTTTCCTTTTTTTTTTAAAAAAAAATTAAAAAATAAAAATCAGTAAATTAGATCTCTAGACACAGATTTTCTAAATTTGCTGTTAGTACTGGGATTTTCCCTTTTCGAGTTGTTTTCAAGTATGTGGATATACCTATATTGTAGCATTTTAAAGTGCTGAATTTCCATTGAAAAGATGAAAGAAGTCTGGAAATCTTTAGTTTAAAATAAAATAAATATTCCAATGAAAGTTATTTAGTATCTATTATCATTTTTCATATACACCTCAAATATTTGTGGAAAGCATCCAAGAATTTGTATGGTATATTTAAAGTATGTCTGGTGAATGTCCCATGTGAAATAAATTATTTTTATTGCATTTTGGAAAAGTACATATTTAATAGTGAAATGCTTTGCTTATGTACTTATGTAACTCTAGAGTATAATATGGGTCCAAAGGTCTTTAATTTATTATAAAGATAGGACTTTAATGAGAAAATAATGGCTGTGATGTATCTTTAACTTTGGTATTAGATATTAGAAAAGTATCATATCTTTCAACTCTTCCTTATGTGATGTGACATCGCTGCCCCAGACATTTTTTTACTGCATGAGCAATCAACATAAATGAAAACTAGAAAGCATTCATGTTAAGACAAGAAACAGTGTTACTTTCAATAAGGTGACTTCAGAAAACTGTCACACAGATATTTCACTGGAGACATTCTGGTTTGACCTCCACCTCACCATTCCTTTTTTCTCTCTCTCTCTCTTTTTTTTTCTTTGCCTTTTTTTTTTTTTTTTTTTTTAATATGATTAAACAGAGAAGAAGGGGTTTGTAAAAGTCCTCAAGAAAACTGACAGTTCCTTGTAGAATGTAGCGCTTTCTAATTTCCATATATTTTCTTGCAGGAGAATGGCTCTCTAAGAGCACATTAGCCTTCAACCTTGGCAGGTGTAGAAGTAAATCTGCAGTATTATGATTGAAATGTTATACCTGCTTATTCTAAAACTGACATGATAGGTGACAAATGACAGGGGCATTACTGGGTCAGGTGAAGTCTTTGTCATAATCCCTTTCCCCCTAACTTTTAGCTGGTGCAGCAAAGAGAATCCTGTTTCAAGGATTATTAACACCACCTGCTACAAAATTCCTTTGGGAAGGAGCAGAGTGCTTTGGATTCAAACACTAACTTTGAAACGTGCGGCAAAATGGCACAATCTCTGCAGACACTGTAATGACTACTTTGGTTTTGTTATAAGCCAGTCTTATAACTTCACACTGTGAAAATGTATTATTAAGGATATAAACTCTGTTTCTCCCATTTCAATGTATAAATATATTTATTTTAAATAATTCCTTCAAAGCTTGTGTTTCACAGTGCTTATACATGCAGTGTGCTGCAGTGAATCGCATAGCAAGGCTTAGCTGACCTCTTGGTTAAGGGCTTAGTTTTGGGTGGCACAAGCAGAAAGCTCTATCTCCATTATACAGGATTTTTTACTCATCTTTCCTCCCCAGCACCGTTTCATGGTTGTTGCGTGATTCATCCATAAGGCAGATTTTTCCCTCAAGACCACCTGTGGAAAAATTATTTCTCCCTTTAATAGACTCCTTCTGTCCTGCTTCTCCTCTGTTCCTCCTGTAGACTCAGGAGGAAGGAATATACCCACTCCCCTGCCTGGCCATGGGCTGTGAGGCACATCCACTGCAAGGGCAACGGGCCAGAGAGCAACATGGAGCCTGAGCACCAAGCTTTACCCCAGTTCATCTCCCATTCCCTAGACTTTTGGACTTTTTCAAAAGGATGAGGGAAAGGCGTGTGGCACTCCTTTTAGTCGGCAAGCGGTGTTGGCTCTGGTCCCTTTCCTGCTGAAACTGCCTGAGACAGAGCAGAGAACTAGAAGAAGCCCCAGGCTCTTTTCAACTCAGTCTCTGATTGCGGATCCCCCTGGAACCAGAGGGTGAATCTGTCCCTTTGTATTTTCGAGTGAAGTGAGTGCTGATTGATTTGTCAAGTGATTACATGCTCAGATGAAATACTGGAATGTATAGTTTGATTCGTATTCAGAACCGCAGCAATGCCTAGGAGTAGCTTCACATAGTACAGTGAAGATTGTAGTCATTGTAGGAATGTGTACATAGAAATCACCTTTCTGAATACCTTTTAGAACCTTATTCAGCATCGTATCTTTTAGTTTGTTTTCCTTCTGGGGAATTTTCTGACCTTGTACTTGCAAAAACAGAATGCTGCAGTTTAAATGTTGCCAGAAGGAGCTGTTTCTAAACAAACAATACTGAAGGAGACTGAAGTTAATTGCCTTTTGTATCTAAACCGTGAGGAGGTTTCAACTCATCAAGAAGAGCTTTAACCAAATACTTTGGTTGGCTGCCACATTTATACTATGTAAGATATTGCTCCTGTGAATATGAATCCTTGAAGGTCTTCTTTCTACATAAATGCTCGCTTGTACTCCCAAAATAAGCCCCCCTCCCCAAGACCCAACTACCTGTCTGGCCGTTTTGTGCTGCCATCCTCTGTCTGCCCCATCACTCATCACAACATACTATTTACTGGGTCAAACTTACAGTGCTGGGGAATCTGTAAGCTCCTGTAAGACAAGTCTGCCTTCCACAGTTTTAAGCTTTGAAACCTGAAAAAAGATGGAATTTTGCACAGTTTTTAGGCAATATCTAGGTGCTGTCTACTACTGTTACTGATTGCTAATGTGCATGTGTTTCTTGAAAAGTAGTTTTCAATATTGGAGGCATAACATACTATCAGTTTTTTTTTTTTTTCTTTTAATTCAGAAGAGGATTTGTGTATAAGAGAATCTTAAGAAGCAATTGTTATGATGTGAAGTGAATATATTAAGTTCTGATTTCTGAGCTAATCTTGGAGTCTATTTTAGAAATTAAGAAATGGAAGCTATTTAAAACAATTCTTATGTAGCAGTTGTATTTACTAAGTAGCAGCTCTTTGCTGTGGTGAAAGCAGGGAGTGGGGTTTTTTTGGCCTTGTACATTAATCACACATGTTACCAAGAAGTGGCTCTCTGATTAAGGACATTGCTTTTCCAGAACAAAACTAATAGTTTTGTGAGTTTTATTGCTATCAAGCCACTAGTAAAACCAAGTTATTTTAGGAATACTAGAACTAATAAAAACATGAGTTCCTTTGAAGTTGTGGCTTTGAGCTGAGTGTGAGCTCAATCAAACCTCTTTCCCTTGCAGTTTGGGCACCTGAAATGTGAGAAATAATTACTAATTTTTCTTTATTTGGCAGAGACCTGACTGGATATTACCAGATACAGACTTCTGGGTCTGTAAATGGAGCAAAGAATGCATGATTTTAAGCTGAGAAAGATGGGGGTTGATAAACCAAAGGCAACACAGATATTAAATACAAGCTTGAGGTTGTTCCCTGTATTCATAGAAACATCAGTGAAGGGGGGTTGAACTGGTGTAAATTAAAAGCATGAGTGCTAGGCTGGAGTGAGTCTGAATCTCTCAATTGTCTGGGAGTCCCTTGGTGGCAGTGGCCTGAGGCTTAGGTAATCCCTTGATACTGGATTTCTTCCCGTTCGGGACACGTGTGTGTTATCTGTTTATCTAAGTGTCTGTACAGAAGAAATACAGATCCAATGATAGGAATTTAGCAGATTTTGTTTCAGTTTTCATGCTCTCCCACTTTTAACAACTGTAATACTTGCAAAAGGATTGCTGTATTTACAGTCCTGGATTAAAGATGGGTTACCACAAAGGTGTTATACAACATTTAAATGATATTTGAGAACTGTTGGTTAAAAGTATCTAAAATGGCTAACTTCTGGACTCACAAAAAAACAAAAACTTGAGTGTTTTGAGGTGGTGGATGGACACTGGAATGATTGACAAGCTTCTCAGCATGGTCCTGATCTTTTGAAGTCTCAGAACAATATAGCTTTTGGGATGGGACCTTTTGGTTTGTTTATTTCATCCCTAGAAGCCAAGTTCTGGGTTTCTCTGAGAGGTCAAAAGACCACTTTAAGCTTCTCTCAGGGCAAAATTACATTCATCCAGTGGGTTGTCTTCTCAGTGCTGGCATGGTACCCACTTAGAAAGCAGAATCTTGTTCTGTTCTACTCGCATTTTTAACAGTCTCTCCCAGTACCTCATGAAATACCAATGGTAATATAAAACACTGAGATTCTTTCCAGATGGATGTGGTGGTGTCCATATGTCAGCGTGTATTATTTAGGAAGCGAAGATAATTCATAGATGAATACCAGAAAATACTAAAGGATATATTGTCGCTCTCATTTCCCCAAAACAGAGCGAGGGAGGATACTGTGTCTTCCCTTTCCTGCTCCATGGATAGAGTAGGGAAAAGGGGAGATGTTTGCATGGTCTAAGAGGAAGTAGGAGTCTTATTAGGAAAAAGGCATGAATAAGATGAAAGAGAGTATCTGTGGTACTTGAATTCTACCTGGGTTGTTGCTGGATCATGGAATGAAAGGGAGGCCTTTTGGGAGGAAGCTATGAGACAATACAGACTTTCTGGACACAAGATCATCATTTTGTGTCTGGAATGATCTCTGGAAATATATTTCAGGAAGTAATTTTTAAAATTGTTTTAAACATAACTGACATGTTGAAGCGATCAATGTTTTCATTTCGTTTTACTGACAAACTGTTTATTTAAGAGTATGTTCTTGCAGAGCAGGCAAGTCTATAGCACAAACTTGCAACTGGCTGAAACGTGGCACATCTTAAGAAATCTATAGCTCTCTAATGACATTCACAAACAACAACAGGCATGGTTATAAGCAATCCAAAACCAGTCTCTGCTGGTCAGTTCCTATGTGTATAGAATTTCTCTCTGCATTGGCTGAGTGCTAAACTTCCTTCATATGTTATAGCAAATTTCTTGTGCCAAATACAGTCTATTAAGAGAATGGCAGACATATCTTCATTGCCGGTCTGAAATGTACAGTTTTTAAAATGGAAAGAAATGTTTCTTAACTTGCAAAAATAAAAATATCCCTTGAAACACAGGTGGAGAACATAATTTGTTTCTTAACTCCATACAGATTTTTTGATAGCCAAATCAGATGCAGAAATCCTGTGTGTTTTGTTTTTCATTAGAGTTATGCATCTATTTCCTTACCTTAGTGTATAACTTCATCATACATATGATAATCTGTGTTGGGATTCATTTATTTTACATCTAAAAGGTAAAGAAAGGACTGATGATGACCCAAGTTTCTTTGGCACATACCTGTATCTCTTCCATAACTGCTGTAAATAACAAAGAGCAAATTATTCTCCATTTCATTAATGCACCTCAGCTTTGTTATTTGAAGTTCCAGTCTCATGTATGTAATAAGTGAAAAGGAAATGAGACTTGGGAGTAGATAATGTAAACACACCATTTCTGTGGTTTAACTGAAATAAAATGAACGCTTTGTTTTGTAAAAATGTAATTACTGCTATACCTCCGGTGCATTTAGACTCTACCTCTGGCCTGGCTAAGCCTGTTGTGCCTCCATTATTTCAGGCATCAGGTTTTATGAAATATAATATTTCGTATTGTAAACACAAAGGTGCCTAATTCTCTGCTTATTTTTATATGTTAAAAAAAGCAGTTCTCACCTCAGTTTCTTGATGTTTGTTAACTTAGAGATAGGAACAATTTAATTCTTGGTACTTCAGATTTCATTGTGAATTGTGTTCTCATTACATGTGCTGCATGTGGGTAAAATAAACTGAGAATTGTGAATAAAATAACTTAAACATAATACAAAAGCTTGCAAATCAGGCCTTGCCAGTTGTAACCTTGTCTCTAATTCTTAGCTCTTTTGTCTGAGATTATTTTCCCATCCTTTCAACTAGGAGTTATACGAAGTTCTTACTTCCCTCTCCTGCCTCCAAGATGTTGTGATTCAGTCCTTAGATTAAATAGCCCAGACATGTTCTTGAAAGTATTGAATGTTCTTCACTAAATATTAAAATAAAAAATAAAATTCCAAATTGTAAAATTTAAAATCTGGTGGAGTTATGAACTAAAATCTGGACTTTTCAACAGATCTAAATCTTTTGTCTCTGTACTGATGGATTTCATACTTCTTTGCATTACAAGTTCCAGAACTGAAGAGAGATTGGTATCTCTGTTATCTGGTCTTTGAATACTTAATTGCTGTCAGTTTTGACCACTATCTATCTATTTATATTATCTTACAAAGCTGTGATTCCCTGATTCCTTGTTTTTATCCCTCTTCCTTTGGGCAGTTCTGTGGGTTGGGGTTTGATAACTAAAGAGCCTGTTCACTCAATCAAATGCCTGTCAGCCTCCCTATTATTTTCACTTCTTGCATTTTATTTTGAAAAATAGAAGATAGATTCTCTCTGGTTTCAAATCTAATAAAATGGTCTGGATGCAATCCGTGAACGACAGAGCAAATAAAATGTTTGTCGTTTCAGAAATTTCACCTACTCTGGCAAAGTTTCACATAGACTTTTTTTTTTTTTTAATATGGAATAAGTGCTATGCTATCTAGTTCATGTCTTTGTTCAGGAATGTCAAATAGTATATATACATCTGGAATACTGTGTCCAGTTCTGGTCTCCAGTACAGGAGAGATATGGAGCTTAATTGTCTTTTGAAGGTTTTCCTGTGGTCTGGATTATCTAAGAACCTCCACACATCGAGCAGGTACAAAGGGTTTTGTGAAGATTGGCACCAGGTTTTTAAAGATAACAGGAGTCTGAGTGATTCGAGTGAAATACCTTCCTCATGCTTGAAAAGGATTGAAGATGCCTTTTTAACATCACTTATTTCTCAGGTTGCTTCTCATGCACAACAGTCAGTTTTAGAGAGGAGAGTCCAGAGAACTGTGTCAAACCCAAATATATTTAAACCCTCATCTTTGACAAAAGGCTGAGAGACTTGCATTTGTTGTGCTTGAAAAAGAGTACTGATCAATTGTTTTCCATGCCTGGTGGCTATGTGAGAAAAAAAAAACAGCTTAAAGTTGTAGCAAGGGGATTTTAATAGGAGGAAATCTCAGCTACATCGCAGCTAAATCCCAAACAGGCAGAAAGGCTTTTTAAACATTGGATATATAAAGGTTTGGCAGGAATGCCATGGATATTTAAGTTATTTAAGTAGCATCAGAGAGCAGGAGATGATGGACTGCGTGACTTCTTGAGGTCTGTTCTTAATTTCTATGAATTATGTCTGTAGAAATATCACCTTATTTACATCAGCAGATCAAGAGTGACTTTCTTTTTTTGGGTAGAAACCCCCAAATTTCTGAGGACTCCTTCACTTACTTCAATTTATCTAATTGGGCATCCGAGCATAGGAAGTGTCAGATTATATAATTGGGCTTTATTGCTGCCAGATAACAAGATATATTAAGTGATTGCCAGAATTGCATTAAGTATTTAAAGTGTATCTTTGTCAGAGTGCTTTGTCTAGAACTTCTAGAACTTCTCTAGAGCCATCCCCATCTTCAAGTGTGCTTTTCCAGTGAAATTGAATAAGATACCTAGAGGCCTACCAAACCTGTTCTCATAGAATACCAGCTAGCTAATTTTTCTGTATAAAATGTTCTTAAAGTTAAGGTATGAAGCATGTAAGCACAAACACATAACTTTATTATCTTCAGCTGTATCTAGGACCAGAAAAATATTTTAAGATTTTTTTCTTAAGCTGTCTGCTACATATAATGGAAGTGGCTGATGTCTCAGCCATCATCCTAAGTATGCCTATAATTAGCAGGTTCAGTTTCTGTCTAAGTACATATGCATTCTCTGTAGAATTGGAATGGTTTTATTTCAATGAATATTAGAAACATTCTGCATCATCCTCTGGTAAGTATGAAGTGCTAATACGTGCATAATAATAAAAGACTTTCTGATAATAGACTATAACTTTGCTAATAACCTCACCATCAGATAATGAGTTGTATGCAGAATCCTTCTGGGAAGTTCTTTAAGGTAAACAGTTACCTTTAAACAAGGTAGAAATTACTGTTTCTAGTCATAATATGCTGAGATTATTATGTTGTAACAATTTTAAACTTGCATTCATAAGATGGGCATCTTATTATGGACGGAACAAAGTCAAGCTCTATTAAACACTGCCCTGAAAGCCCTTTTTCTTGGGTTGTGTCAACGACAGGCTGATGTGGTCCAAAGTTGATTATCTAGTAGCAGATTTAGGTCCTACAGTAATATTTTTCTCGTACATGAAAATGGTACGTCAAAAAAGCAGAAGGTTTGAAAACTTACATGTTTTGCTTTGTGTCTGCCATAATATTCTTCCCTCCTTGTTTTCCTTTTCATCTTTCATTTTTGAGTTTCCAGTTTATGATTTTTTAGGATTAAATTTTAGTATGTGTTAATGTTACCTTCACTGTATTTACTGGAATTTTCAGGTTATCTGTTGTGAACTTTTTCAGACTTTAAATCAAGGAGTAAGGGCTCATTAACAACAGAGCCATGTCTTGCAGTTTTCATCAAATATTTGAATTAAGCGAAATAAGATTTTATTGTAAAATACCACTAAACAGAGTTTTAAACAATCTGGATGAATGTTGTTTTTCTTAGAATCAAATTTAACTCTTCTGTTATCTGGAATATTACTTTACCTTTCTATACTGTTATCTCTGAGAAACTGAATATTAAAAAAAGAGTTTTCTAATTAAAAAAGAGAAAGCATAGGGTATCTAGAGGACTTGAATGTTCTATATCCATCACAAAAACCTGCCCACTTGCAAAAAAAATCCTTTTTCTCTGGGAATAGCTCTTTTAAAGATTACTAATTTCTAGGATGACCCATCTAAATAGATGAAAAATTATGCAGTCTCTAAATATCGATCTTTTGTGTACAAATGTGTGCACTTTTTCTAGTACATTGTCAGGAATACTAGAATGATTGTGTGTAATATTAGGTCATTGTATACAAAGAAGTGACATTAGCTTCTTAGTCATCAGGAATTACATAAATTCAGTCTGTATGCTTAGTATAGAGTGTGCCCCACATAAAAATTCAGAGTTGGTATACTCTGTCCGTGGCTCTACTGTGCTGCTTCATAAATTGATTTTTTAAAAAAAATGCTATAATGCTATTCTCTACAGTAGTGTTTTTGTTTGCTTTATATGAATTGAACATGTTTCCACAAGTAAAATTGCAAGTATTTTTATAGCTTATACAAGACTCCAAACTTAAAAGTATAAAGTATGAAGGTAGTTCAAATGTCTGTGAGCCTTTATTCCTATGAATACCAGTTGGGGTGATACATCCATTTCAAAGCTAGACTGAGGCAACCAGTTTGTTTTAAACTCTGTAAGGTGCTTAAGCCTTTCAAAAATTTGGGACTCAATGGGCTAGACGATTCAGTGTTTCATTACTGAGCCTTGCAGATTGCACCCTTGGTTTTTGTGTCTGAAAGCTTTATGCCAGAGGCACATTTAAAAGGAAACGGTAGCAGACTAGAGAATTTTAATTTCAAATAAGATAGTATGATAGTTTAGGCTGTTATTCACTCACAGTGTCAAATGTCATTAATCTTTATGTCAGTTTTAGAGGCTTAAGAAAAGCTGAACACCCAGTTACAAGGTACTTACTGCAACTGTTCAAGGAAGGGTGATGGTGGGTGGGTGGGTGAGTGAGTGAAAGGGATGCTTGCACAGATCCTTTCACTAGTGATAAATTATATGTGAGTACAAAATAAGTATTCAAACAAGTTAAAATTCTTTTACTATTTCAGGTCTTAGTGCATGAAAATATTCATAATTTGAGAGGTAAAAAAATCCATATTACAAATCTTTTTTTATGACTAAATATTCTAGATCTCTGGTATCCTGTAGGCACTTTTATTAAAGTTGATCTGTAAAGTGCAAAACACCTTACCCTTCCCTGAAGTGGAAGAAATGCAGAAACCAAAAATGCATCAGGAGAGGGTTAGAGATTGATGAACTCAGTATCTAAGGAAAGTACTCAAACATCATCATGAGATCAAAATGAAAGGGCAAATAAAAAGAGCTTAGGTCAGCTTCTAAAATGTAATATTCTTTGGCTAAGATCCCACTCCTTCATGCTTTGATTTAATCTGTCAGGGCAAAAGGGCAAAGGTTTGCATGATTGCTGGGGAGGGTACAAGATGCATGACAGAGCAATTTGCTGAGTTTCTCTGGATGAGAGTAGACAAAGCTTGCATGTCTTTGCTCTTTGTCTCTCTGACAGTAGCCTTTAACATAGTCCTTATTGTTCACTTTTTGGGTCACTGAAAAGCATTTATAAGGTATTTGTGATGCAGAAAGCACATGAAACTGTTTTCTAATTTGTCTTAATTGCTTGTCTCACTAAATGGTTAATGCACATTTGTATGTGCTCAGCAGTTTAGAAAAAAGGTGTTTGCTCATATATGAAATCTCTGTAATTGCCAAAAGTCATTAGAGGTGTTAGTGGATGATCAGCATTAGACATCCAAACCCCTTTATTCTCCCTTCTCCTGTTTTACTTTTAAAAGACCTAGATGATTATTTTGTAATTTGTAGCCATTTACTGAAGTTGTCCTTTTTCTCCTTCAGGGAATATCTGGTCATTGGAGATTGTATTTCTGTATTTCCCTTGGTGACGGTGTGTGTGTTAACCCTTTGTTGTGCTGTTAAAATTGGCCTTCAAGTTACAAAATGACGTGTCTCCAGGTCAATCAACTTGGTAGTAAATAGGGGAAAGTATGTGAGTATAGTATGCATGGCTAAATTTTTTCTTATTTGATCAGAACACAGTTATTTCTAAGTCCTGAGAATTCTGAAGACAGTCGTCTTTTACTGCTCTGTGCATTACTGCTAACATGCACAACTTCCAAAGAAAATGGAAAACTGCTGGCTTTTCAGCTTTATAGATTGAGGCATTGATGCTGCAATTGAATATTCCTAAACAGAGGGACTTTCCAACCAGATGCAATGGTCTTTTTCTGAAATTTGTCATATATTTGGAACCGTAGACCATACAAAATATCTTTGTGGTTTAAAGAGTTGAATGCCTTCGTACAGTTTACAGAAATCGGTTAGAGGCTTCACGTCTTTTGCTTCATTTAATTCAACTTTATTCTGTTATTACAGAAAGAGAGAAAATGTCTTGCAAGTATAAGTTTACCTTTAGCAGAACTAATGCAATGTTTTTTATACATTTTGTGTATGATAGTAACGTTCAGTTCAGTCACACGTAGTAGCAACAAATGCCTTAGAGCGAGGTTCATTTTGTTAACGAATGGCAAGACTGCTGGTAGCCATGAAAGCAGAGAGGAAAACATGTTAAAATGTATTGGGCGGTTACCAAAAAGCAATTTGCTTCAATCTATGTGCATATTCATTCCCGTTGCATTTTTGAGCAAAAGAGGAAAATGACTGACACTACAGTAGGTCATTTTATGGTCTGGGTTTGTGTCATCACATTAAATAATGAGTGCTAGGTATTTAAAGGAAATGAATCATCACAACATTCTAGATCTGATTAGTGATTACCGACAGCTAATGTAGTCATGAATAAAGGACATCTGTTTGTCAGTACTTCAGACTTTGGGGAAAAAAGCATCATTTATTGATCATGCTTCATAATAATCTTAGAATCATCCTCTCCCCCCCACCCTTACATAACTCCCTATTAGTGTTTCAGTTGCTTTGCTTGGAGAGGAAAAATACATTGCACAGCCCATAATGCTTTGGACTCCTGACCTGTGTCTGGCTTGATGTCCAGCACAGAAGATGACGTTAGCCACGGTCCAGCACCCGAGCAATGGAAACTACATAGTCAATGAGTAGGCCCAGCTCTGAGGCCTAACCTAAGAATCAATCCTGACATTCATGTTTATAGGTGCCAACCAGTTTTGAACCATTTGAGCTGGGTAGTGCTTCCCTTATCAGTTCCTTAATTTTGGCTTGTGTTTTTGGGAGTTACAGTTTTATCAGTTTGCCAGACATAATGGTGTCTTCATAGCTCTGAACATTTAAGACAAATAACAATTATTGAAGAATGCTAGCTTACTTGCTGGAAGTAGCAGTTACTAGCCATAATTTTTGTGAGTGTGTCATCTAAATTCAGCCCTTTTTTACATGTGTGCCTTTCCCAGCATCGTCATCAGGTAATCTGTGTCTGTACAGACACTCCCACCTCAGTACCCAAGAGGAGGTGGGCATGAAGAACCTTTCCTGTGGTATCATTTCTCTATTTTAACACTCACTGAACATATTTCTGTTTTCAGAAATGTCCCAGCTTAGCACAGATAACTCCCTAAAAGAAATGCAAACAACTTATTTCAGAATAGTTAATTTGCAGAAATCACAGGGGCAGTGTTTATGTTTAGATCCTTTAAATAAATCAAAATAGAGTGAACTTTTTTTTTTTTTGCCTTCTATTATTTTGTGCTGCCTCTTAGGATAAATCAGTATCCAAGATTTTAACTAGCTTTATTGTTTGTTATGTCTTTACTATTTTGCTATTATTGTTGGCATGCCTTCCTCTGCTGATGCTTATGTTGACATTTATTCTGATTAGTTTAAATGAAGGTCTTAACCCTGGCTCTATCCTTTTAGATGGCGTTGCTTATGAAAGAATAGGAATGGCAATTGTATCTAACTATGCAATGCATTTAGGTAGTTAGTATTTAATGTCCGTAAAAATCTATTTCTTTTCTGAGGTAAATGAACCATGTACATTATGTGAGAAATCCATGTTCCTACATTCAGTTGCTCAATGAAAAATTATCTCTTTAAGGTGGCTCTTGTGCTGTACTGAGAAGTATAAAGCTTTTAAATGTAGGTGCATCCTGACATTGTACAAGGGCTAGGAAGATTGTTCTGTTGCTTCTGCTTGCATGTATCCAATGATATGATTTCAGCGTGCTTATTTATTTATTTTTAATAAAAAATAAGTGATACTGAGATGTATCATTCTTTCTGGGTCCACTTTGATAAGTTATTGGATTCCTATGACGGCTCTTAATATGACATGAGATGAGGGCATTCAACACCTTGTAGATCTGATTCTTTTCCTATTCTCTGTGTCCTTTTTAATTTAGAAAGCTATTTTCTTGCATAGAAATTCTGTGCCCTGATTCCTTGCTCAGCAATCAAAGAGGGAAGCCTTGGAAGACTTGGCCACTGATGGGTTAAACACTGGGTTCTCTTTTGAAAACTGTGCTTTTACCTGAGGTCTCTCCTATGGGGGGAAGCCAGTGGGATGCATTTGATTATTTTTAAAATATGCTTCCTCCCCTACCCCTTGCTGTTAGGGAAACTGGCATGTTTCTCTTTGACAGGATGGCAGTATGTAGCTGGCTTCTAGCTTTGCAAAGGTTTTTTATTTGAACAGTATTTTCATTTGCAATTACATCCTAAGTGTGATGGTAAATGAGGATCTGTTTTGAAATTATGACATGTAGAATCAAATGATGACATGAAAATCGCATCTTTCAGTTGCAAAGTTATTGCTTCTCATGCCAGAGAAGGTGGCTTTCTCCAAGTTGACTGTAACAGGGAACTTTATTTTACCACTGGATGCAAATATGACAGCTATAGAAAGGTCCTTCTCTCTGTGTGCTGTACCAATTTCCAGCAAATCCTGAAAATATGAACCCTGAACAGGTGACTACAAAAATTGCCATAGTGTTTTTAAAGACCAAAATACATAAGCTAGTTCAAAACCCTCTGAGTGTTTGGACTGTAAATATTGGGAGTCAAAAGTCCTCTAGCTTTGATGTTGGCTGCTGCCTCATTCCATATCAATTCAGGGAAAATCAGAGAGTCTGTACAGAGATTTTGTCTTGGATGACTCCAACTTGAATGAGACTCTCCTCCTGGGTCAGTGATTCACCAGCTTTCCTGGAATACCACGCTTGAACCTCTTCCTGCCTTGTGCTGTTCCCAATTTTAAATCCTTCTGTATTTCCCTCATTTGTGGCTATGTGTTGGAGGACTTCTACCTGCAAAGCTAACATATAACTTGCCTATAAATGTTTTCAGTGGAATGTAGATATGACCTAATTTTGTTAAATTCCTACTTCTTCCTGCATGTAAAGGCTTTTTTTTTTGTTGACTGAAGTGTAAACAGGATGAGAGATTTCTCTCTTCCCCTTTTACAATTGTGCTTAAAGAGAAAAGAAAAGCACTTAATCCAAGACATTGGTCTTCTTTCACTGGTTTTGTGAGATATGCTTTGGGAAAACATATTTGTTCGTGCTCAACCTGTTTCATTGACTGGGGAATATAATGAGTCACAGGAAAACGAGGGTATGTATTTATTGGGGGCACACTGTGCATTTGGTATAAAACAAAAATTTTTTATGTGCTCAGTCTTGGCAAATGTGTTGATTTGCCTGTCATTTGAAGAAAGGTTTGAGAAGAATAATAAAGACAAAGTTGGTTCGTATTTTCTAAGTGAAAATACTAATTTTGATAAAAGCAGATCCTTCATATACATAGCCTACATAAATTACGTGTAAACTATCTGGATTAAATGAGGAAAAGCCAAGGATAATTTCTGCAGTCTTTTATGTCTGAGAGCTGGCATTCAGTTCCCCAGGCAAGGCTGTAAGCATTTCTGCAGGAGTAAAACCTGGCATTGCAAAGCATCCAACATGAAGTTAGCTGGCGCAGGAACCCTCTGTGTAGTTTAAATACATGTTCCAGTTTATCTGCTTGCTAATATTACATCTGCTTTCTGACTTGCACTGGGTTTTTGTCAGTTGAAGATGAAAAAAAATTAGCTAGGTTTGATTTGAACAGTTGATAGTGTGGGACTTTGTTTTACAGACAGAATGAAAAGAAAAACGAATAGGGAGGCTGGAGGAGAAGTTATATTCTTGAGACTTAATACATGATAACTCCTTAATCTTTTTGGTTATATCACTTTGCCTGCAACTGTAGATTTTGACAGTCTAGTACTGGCTGATTTTACGGTTATGAGCTGAACAGAAGCCTCCCTGTTCTCTTGTAAATAAATCTAAGCATTCCTAAAGAAAATAAAAATCTATGTACCAAAAATAATTTATAACATTTTAACTTTTGATAGGTAATCTATGAAGGATATCTGTCTCCAGTAAAACGCTTGACGTTTGCTGATTTGGTTTAGTTAATCGTTGATTTGGCACACAAAAAATAATGACAAACCATGTAAACTAATCTGAAAACTCAAATTACATCTTACATTTACCTTGCATTTTGTAGCCCTTTGTGTATCATTTTATAATTTTATAGCAATAATGATACGTAAGTAGGAGTTGATGTACCAAACCTGCTAGTAGTATGGTTTTGGTTATCCATTAAGCCGAGCTCCTGTCTGACACTAGAGAAACAGCAGAGCATGTTTCAGATGATAAAAGCCTATCTACTGTTAAGGTTTGAATTGAACCTTGTGCCATTTTAGAGTAGTGTGCACTAAAATATTGCTTGAAAATGTTGAAAAGTGAATGTTATGAAAGTAAAAGAAGCAAAATACACTTATGTAATTAGTATCCCCAAGGAAAGGAATGTAAGCCATGTAAGATAATTAAAATGGCTTGCGATAAGCACAACTTTCAAACTCGTTGGTTATGGATGGACCATTTTGATTTCTTGTGACTGCTATACTCTTGGAATGTCATTTGAGAGGTCAAACTGAGTCCCAGGAGCTTATCTGGCTCAGACAAATAAAAGCCATGTTACAGAACAGAAAATGGTGCAGGGAAGAGAAAGGAGAGGACAGAAAAATGCATCTGGAAAGGTCAGAGGTATTCTCACAAGTACTGATGGCCAGTTTTCTACCGATGTGTATATTTTCTGTTTTAAGAGTGTTTGATTTATTGTGTTGTGGAAATAATACCAGTTGTATAATTATTTATAATAATCTATTCTAAAGATTAATTATTAAAGCCCATTATTAAGGGCGATATATTCTTAACCTTATCTTTAATTTACGAAGGTCATAAATATATCCGCACAAGGGCAAGACCACTCTCTAGAAAGCAGATGTGAGAGCCAAGAGCTTTGGATATTTTCCAAGTGGTTATTCTGGGCAGTGGACCAGCTCTACAGCTAATAGTAAGAAGTGGTTTTCTGGGATCCGTTCAGAGTAGAGTGGCCACTTGATCCAGAGCTATGGAGAGGAGCTTCCGCAGCCTGCCATGGGGGAGCTGCAAGTAACACACCCCTTGCCCTGACCCAAGAGATTTGCTCTGTTTGGTCTGTGCACAAATGCCCTTTTTTAAATTGTTTACTTACTTCCATTATCATCTCTGAAATACGCCATACCCAAAACTTGTGTGGCAGAACCAGGTGGCTGTCATTTTGAGCGAATGTTTTGAACAATGCTAAAGCAATTTGAAAAAAACCTTTTAGCATACAAATTAATTTGCAATATTAATATTTTCTAATATATGAAACAAAGGCTATCAAACAATTCTATCTTTGTTTGATAGAATAAAAGATTTTGCCTCTGAGTAGTGCACATTTCTCTAAAGCAGAAATTGTAGTCAGTGATAAAAGGTACAAGGAAGTCACCGCTATGTTTCCCAGCTGTGAGTTAGAACGAAAAACATTTTCATGTGTTTTTTTCATTTTAACTTGATTCCTATCTATGAGTTTGTTCTTGCACTTTTAAACCATTTCCTTCCTGTTATCAGTAGATGCTCCCTAATTAAAAGCTTCTAAAATGTAACATAAATTAAGTATAGAGGAAGGAGGCAAGAGTAAACAAATGTTTATAACTATCTTGCTATCAGTCTGGGGCGTAGCTGGTTTGGATGGATGGATGAATAAAGCTTAAAAAATAACCAAGCTATTGGAGCTGAGAAAAAGCATTGGAGAAAGCTGGAATACTACCCAAGATAAAAAGCCTTGTATGATTCAGGAATTGGAAACAGGAACATCCTTAACGTTGTTTTATTTACCTTTCTGTCTTAAGGGTATTAGGATAACTGGATCTAGATATACCAAAATATTCTTTGTATTTTTTCTGTTATTTAAATGGTTTAAAGTGGAAGCCTTCTGACTGAAAATGGTAACTAGCCTTTTTTGCTATCAAGATGAAGACTTCACTGTGTAGTGAGTTATTGCTTCTGACCTAACTCCTCTTCTGCTCCGTAGCATTGAAAGTGTGCTGAGGGAGGGGTGAAACATAATAAAGCACATCTCAGCGACAGTAATTCTGAAGCCATTGACACAAATTATTGCTGTCGTAGACAGTGGTGCTGTGGCAGCCTGGAATTGCATTTGGGTGCCTTTTACGTTTCTCACCTCTTCCCTGCAGTTTGACAGAACGTCAGCTCAACACCCCAAGGGCCATGTTAATTACAGTATCGCTTGGCAAATTTATTTCCTTTTTTTTTTGGTGTGGTAGTATTAATGTCAGCAACGTGTTTTAATTTCTTCATTTTAGAAGATGGTGATTCTGCCAAAAATAGTTACATTGGAGTTTCTCATGGCCAGCTGTACAATGGTTTTGCAAATTTATTTTTGCTGATTTTTTTTCTTAACAAATACATGAAATGGTTTAGCTAGTGGTCCTTGAAGAATAAATCTGTCATGTCAGACAGTGGAAAATATAAACTCCTTCTCACTGTCCAATGTATTTGCCAAAGAGAATAACCAGTAATGAGAGAAGTACCTGGCAAGGATGCAAAAAAATGTGCTAATTACTTTTGATGGGAAAATTAGATTTTAATTTATTTAATGTCTCCATCTGAAACATTCAAGACATTTACTATTAGTAAATGATAGGGAAAATCAAGAGCAGCTGCACATTCTGAGGAACCATCTATCTGAGCTGAGATAACTTATACTTAGCTCTTTATATTACTCAAATGAGTAGCATCAGCATTTCTCACTGTGTTTCAGGGCTTTTTCCATTCTAGTATTTCAAAAGTTTGGGGCGGGACGGGAACTTGGCAAATGCTTGTAACCATTTATGAAATAATACCTTTACTCTCAACCATGCCATGACATTAATAGTACTAATATTTAGCATTACTGAAGGAATTTTCATCATCATATCTCAAAGGACTGTGCACAAACAGATTGGAAATGTTAATCCCAGTGTACAGATCAGAAAAACTAAGCAAAATAATTTTGGTATGTCTTTAATGGTTTGAGGAGCTAGCCTTACTTTCATCAATTCTTGTTTCCCGTGTGGTCTTCTAGCAGCTGCATGTACAGGGATTTTTCTGTTTCCCCCAGTTATGGTAGGAGAACAGGGATTAATGGATGGAAGAATATGCAGTGCTCGAGCAGAGGTATTTGCCAACAGGGGGGTGGGCTGTTGGGTGTGGGTGGGTAGTCGGCAGGAAGCTGCATGGGACCAGAGATAACGCAGGAGGAGAAGAGGGAGCAGGACACTTTGCATGCTGCTTTGCTCTGTGTGATGTGGGTTTAGGAAAGAAGAATGTCAGTGAGATGAAACAGGCTCAGAAGAGAGATTGAGTTGACAGGAGCCTGTAAAACCAGTCGCATGTGAAGCTCTCATGCTGCATACGTTCCTGGTCTCCCCATTCCCACCATTTTAAATTCCAGCCTATCTGATCCATGGCCGTGTGTTCAGCACGCTCCCTTCCATCCAGCCTCTCTCAAGCTCTCTAGTTTAGTTTCATATGAACTTTATTGCTGTTTTCCTTTATTCTTTTTCTGTCTTTGTTTCTTTGTTTTCTTTGCATTTAATTTGACCTTCTGATTATGCCCCTTTTTACGTCATCTTCATTGTTTTACTTTCCTAATAATTTCCTTGCAAAGCTCCCTTCCAGCTGGAGGGAAGGAACACACATAGCTTGCTCAATATTTACTGACCATCATATTCCTTCTGCTTGCATGTTGTATTAGTAGATCCTTGTCTGTTCTGTCAGCTCCTGGGAGCCAGGGCTCACTCCTGTGTGTCGACCATTTACAGAAGGCTGCTATCATTTCAAAAAATGTTTTATCCATCAGTATGTATTTGAGTATTCATAACTCTCTATCTCACAAGCACTTGAAAAATTCAATCCAGTGCCATGCCAAGCCGTTCCTCCAAAAGCTCACAGCTCCATCAAGTCTCCCTGACTTGAGGGCAGGCAGCAGGTTAGACTTGCCCACATCAGATCATTTCACTGTGACAATTTATTTTAATGTGTTTGAAGTCAAATCAGTATAGTATGTTTGAAACATCTCTGAACCATAATGTTTTAAATACATATTTTTAGTAGCTCAGGTTCCCAAAGATCATCTTAGTCTCATGTATACTTACCGAGTCTTTAAAAATCTGTGTGTGTAGGTATATACTTATAGGTAGTCCTGACCTGAACTTCTTTTGTCTATTCATTACATGAACAGAATACTTTTTTTAAAATGCTTCTGGGGCATTCTAAGTTATTATTTGAAGAATTAATAATGGAAAGGTATTCTAAATATAATATTTTTGAAGCATATAGCGGCTTTAAACTAAGCTTATTTCATCATGTAATTTAATAATAATACAAAGTTAATATAGGATATAAGTAAAGAACATAGAGGCAGAATTGCCTGACCTTGATTTTTTAACTGTATCACTTGCACGGACGCATTATTCATTTGCTATGGTCAAAATGAAAAAAGAAACTGGAATTGTTTTTATAGCCAAAGGAAAATATGTGAGCAGTAATAAGAAGACTGGCCATGTCAAAATCTGGAATCGTTCTTCAAATTTGCTTTGAAAATTAAGCTTTTAACACCAAGCAACTGGCTCTCTCAACTATCTTGTTTCAAGGAAAATACAGCAAGCAATAAATTGCAGTATCAAATGGCCACTGTAACTAAATCTTGTTCTTCCTTCAGTGGCCTCGGGACAATTGGTCTAAAGTCTCCTTTAAAGAAAAAGGCTATAATTACTGCTGCAATTGTTTGCTTTGCCTCAGATGTAGAAAATGTGCTTCCTCCTCCTTTGTCCTTTCTGTGGCTATTTTAGCCTCTTCTTTCAATGTATAACTGTTTATGTCCAAGTAGATTCTCTGGAAGGTTTAAAGACTGCAAGTGACTAAAATGTAAATTGATAGCTTTTTCCTAAATTGAATTTCATCAGAATATATTAATACTATAAAATAAAAATGTAATGTTTTGTTCTCAATATACAGAAATTGAAATTCTGCTGATTGTACTTTTAATTATAGTAAAAAGCAAGCACTAATTTAAATGAAAAAAAATCTTGTGAGATTTGGTTTTACTGGAAAATAATACTCAACATTTTGCAGGACTGAGGGTCTTGGCAAATCTAAGCAAAGCTGTTTCTGCACAGTTGCTGATATTTATAATCTACAATAGAGAAGAGACTATTTTATGAATGTTGATAAAAGATCAACACTAACACCTAACAGATGGGTTGTATCAGGAGAACATTTGCTAACGATACTGGATCTTAAAGACCTGCTGATACCTTGTGGAAAAGATTTGAAAAACAGTTCAGAAGAGATTAAAGAAAAAGACTTCTAATGTCACAGATTTCACAACTGTATACGTTGTTTTAATGGACTAATTAAACAGATCTCTTTCTCTGAATTAGTTGTTCCACTTGTCAGTTTGTTTGGTTGTGGATTCTTCTATGGGACTATAGGTTTTCACTTCAGTGTTATCATCTTAAATAGACTTCTGCCGTGTATTGGATTTTTTAAAATGCGTATTCAGAACCTTTTGAGACAAATCATTAGATTTACATATTCAATTAAGTGAGTTTAAATAGGAAGCATACTGTGAAAAGATCACTTCATTTGTGCTGAAACTTTCTGGCATTTCAGGCTGGTAGAGCTCTGTAAGAGAGGAAATAAGCCTTAAACAGTTTGGAACTGGAGATGAAAAGGAATTCAGAGGCAGAGAGGTGGAAGTTCATTGTTTGTAAAATATTTATTTTGCTACAGTGCATGAAAGTAATGGATTTTGTGGAGCATTCAATCATTCATATTCTCTTTAAAGGAAAAAGTTCTTCTTGCTGTAATATGAATTATTTTTAAAATAGATTTGTTGAAATTTCCTGTTAGAGGTATCTCTAACTATCTTAGGTACTCCGGCGGCTCCCATCCCAGCCAAATGGAAGCGTGTTAGTGCCTCAGATGTATCAGTCTCTTTTGCACTGGGAACTGAAGGACAAGGGCAGTGTCAGTCTAAGATAAGGGGACTTACCCTTGATTCTCTCATTACTAAACAACAGTCCTACCTACTCGTGCCATACCAAGGGGAAAATTGTTTAACTGTTTGCAGTAGTGTTTATTTTTATAGGTAAAGCCATATACTTGTAAGATAGCTTGAGCCTTTGCTCAAGCGTCTTATAGCTTGTAAATTTACCCACTTATTTGTTCAAAATGAAATATTAATCGCTGAATATTTGCCAAGCTTATGAATTTTTCATATTTTTCAGGTAAAATGGCTTTCCAGTTCTCAAGAATAAGACTAGAATACTTCTTTTCCTTAAATAGCTCCAGTTCTCCTGAGTTTTAGATCAAAAATTTGATATTTGGCTACAGGATGAGCATTTGCCCCCTTCTGACAGTAGTTTATCACTTGGACAGGTTTTAAACAATAGGTGAATTTTCAGAGTTTTTAACATTTTAACAAATATATTCAGTAAAGAGTGCATCCACGTGGAACATTGTCTGCTTCAGAGATGAAAGAGACTTTTTAGGCACGTGTGTTTCCATGCAGTTCACAAATGCAAATAATAGTGCTATTTCATTAGTATGAAAATAAGCTGAGGAATGTTATTAAGCATACAGATAATTCCATGTCAAATGTCATGACTTCTACCAGGAGATTTTTGTAAATTGGTTTTCATGGCTGGTCTTGAGAAGCATCTCAGTAAAAAATAAACTGAAAAGTAAACAAGAAGTGGCCTCATGCTGAACAGCAAGAATTAGAACTTTGAATAGTTAGAGCATCCTCCAGTCTTTGTACCGAGTCAGGCAGATGTTACTGGGAGAAAAGCAACCCCCATGTAGTATAATAATACAACAAACTGAATTAGGGCTGTGCACACTCTCAAGTGGTTCTCCATACAATAATTAACTTAAAGCATAATTTTGATGTAAAAGATAAACATTTTCTATGTAGCTAGTGATATCTCTATCAAAATGTATGCTGAAGAGATCCATATCTGAAAGTGTGTGGAATATACACATCTTCAGCTGCTTTGCCCCTCTTTGTAACCTCAAACCTTTTTTTCTGCTTACGCTCTACATGTGAGTGTCTGGCCTTACAAAGCACATCTGTGAATGTCCTTTTACTCTCCAACTGCTTCAAGTCAAGGGTTTGTGAATATTTTCATAGTGTGGACCACATTTTAACTGTACTGTAGGTTGCAAATTCTGTGCATTCCTCTTCTGACTTTATATACGGCCTTTCTGCTTTATCAATACTTCAGCAGTTGCTCAGAAGGACAATAAATATTTCAGGAGTATTTTGTGCCTCTTAATGCAGCTCAACAGTTCGAGAGGACTCATTGCTACCAGATAATAGCAGGCTTATCTAGAAACTTCTTTGCTAAGCACTGGAGATCCATAGATGACGTTATGAGAATCTGTGTGATGTAACTGGTATTTTTCCCACAGATACTGTAAATTTCAGGTAATGAGCAAAGGGTGCATTTCCTAACTTGTCTAAATTAGTTATATGCATCAGTGCTTAACAGGAGCTTTTTCATCATCACCAAAATCTGGCTCTGGGAAAGAAACGTACTCCTCATTCCCGAAGGTAAGCTGCTGTTTGAATGGCAGACTTAGAGCCAAATGCTGCCTTATTGTTGAAAAAGCTTTGTTAAATCAAGCTGAATGCTGCCTCTCACGTAAGCCTGGAAAAATTAAAATATCAGTGACTTTGTATTCAGTAAATCAGAGCTTCTGATAACAGAGCCCACAGCAGCATGAAAATGTCCTTTGCTTTCAGAAGAGAAACTGTAACCAGAAAACTCTGCCCTTGTTACAGCTTCAGGGTATAGATAATAGGCAGGATGGAGAAAAATTTTCCCTTCCAGGCAAAAAGAATTATGTTTGGAAAACACCTAAAGAAGATGAGAAATGTGGTCAGACTTATCCCTGGCACTTGCTTAACTAGCTCTGTTCTAAAACTTCATATGCACAAAAACTAACCCCAGATGGTGTATTACTTCAGCTTCAGACTTTGTTTTGTTTTAAACTTTTGATGTTTAAAATGTGTTAATATTTCTGCTTCTTGCTTACCCGTTGATGACTGCTGAGGATGGCATTTTACCTTTATACTAGACGTTTCCTGGGAGGTGTGCTATCCATTGGTGCCGGATGCCCACTTATGTCACGATGCCATTAGACATAAGCTTTAAAATTAATTTGAGATTGGGCTCCCTTCGGTGGAAGTTTGGAAAAGGCAAGCGTTACCGAGGGTGCAAATGGAAACCTCCTGTAGAGTATTGGTTTTTTTCTGGGTGATCTCCACTGAGGTCAGAAGCAGGGGGCTGCACATTTTTTCATCGCCTTTCTTGGAAGCAGCTACTAACAAATTTCTCGCATTAGACTTTTCCTTCTGCAAACAAATACTTTTTACTATTCTCAAGCAGTTAGATTCAAATTTTTTTTTTTTTTTTTTTTTTTTTAAATTCCTTGAAGTTCTCACTTTGAAGATGAAACTTGTTAGTTTCCATCTGCTGGCACATTCAACATTGTCCCACAGAAGCAGTGATAGCTTTTTGTCCAATTTAGTGCTCCACTTGCCCCTGGAGACCAGACTTCAGATGATAGTCTAATGCATCTCAGTGGCAGCTACTTTGCAAGACGTGCCATAAAAATGCCTGGATTTTTTTAATGCACTGTCAGCTTATGATTCATATTTAAAATAAAGGCCTTACTTTACCTGTATGAGTAATAAGAATTTAAAAAGTAAAAAATCCAAACTAACCATCTTTAATAATCTTTTGTTGTGTGTCTTGTTAGAACAATTACCAGGGCATGACCAGATTAATGGAGTCAGGACCATTTTTGTTCAATTTTCCTTAGAGTTTCTGCAATGCTTGAACTGCACAATTTGTTTGTTTGCAGAGGTTTTGAGGTTTTTGTCTCTTTCATTCAAATTAGAAAAAAATAATCTAGCAATCATATGTTCATAAAATTTCCTCTCACCCTTACCTGTTTTGATTGATTGTTCTGTTTTTTTCACTTTTTCTCGGGTCAAAATACCTTTTCTGTTAGAAAATTTTAAATGAAAATTTACAAAAAAAAATCTGGTTTATACACTCATAAGTAATTTACAGCATCCTGTGTCAGAAGCTGTTCCAGCTGGGTAATTATGTATGGTAATTATGAACCTTATTTCTGCCTGAACTTTCCTGGACTCCCATTTTAACCACTGGACCTTTGCTTTGTTATATCAAAGAGTCTTTTAATGTCAAATATCTCTGCATGTGTTGCAGGGACTGGTGGGAAGACAGCACGCTCACTATTTCTTCATAATTTTCATGTTCATTGGGGAAAAAGGTTTACTATATTGTTGCCCATTTCTCCTCTTAGCTTCAGATATGGTGATTTCCAGACAGCAGGCTCTTTGGCTCACGCTTAGGTTGATGGACCTTCTGTCTTACGTGAGGCCAGGAAGCCACACTCCAAGATGTTGGAGTGCTACATCCCAAGTTGTAACAACTGATACATAGCACTGGATATCTGAGCTTATCCTAGGTCTCAGCTGCTAGTTTGTTTGATTTTAATCAGGCATATGTTCCTATTTTTTAAAAAATATTTTTAATGTTTGAGGGTTTTTTTCATTGAAAAGATACTAGAAAATTATGTAGTATTTATGTGAATATTTACCTAAAATAATTTAAATTATCTTAGGGGAGAGGGAAGGGGTAGTGAGTTCCTAGATATGCATTCATAGCACTTAATTTGATGTTTTTATCACCATGTGTTGATCTGGCCCCAAAGGAGTTAGTAAATGGCAGTGGCTTCACAGTTAAGTGATGTTTGGGTAACTCCTGACATACGACTATCCCACAATGCTGCACCCTTGGCACCTTCCAGGCAGAGACCTCCAGCGAATAGCAGCATATGATCCCATCAAAGATTTATAAACCCACCTGATGGGAGGGTACAATGCCAACTGATAAAAATGGACAAAAGATGCCAGAAAAACCTGAGGAATAGACTGGAAGTTCCTGACACCTTATATTGTAAGGGACAGAAAAAACAAGACAAAACCACTTTCACCAGCTCCTAGACGAAGGGAAGAATGACACTTCACACTGTTTTTGTCAGATAACTCTTGGTGGAGATGAATTGCAACCTAACTAAACCATACCCCCTGCTGCTGCTTCTGTGTCCAAGACAAAAGAGATTGTTGTTAGGGAAGAAAAAAGTAGTCTTACAGTCTGATATTTTATTATCTTTTTTTTTTTTAATGACAACAAAGGAGTACAGCTGTGAACTGATCTGATGTCAACATCTGCAGATGCAAATATTTTTTGCCTGTCCATATAACCTTAGCTTTTAATCTCTTGGCATTTTAATAGCATTTACTTAGATTGTTACATTATTTCTGTAAGGATTCTCATCCTTAGAGACATCCATTGCGATCTCAAATAAGGATGCTTAGCTTCACTACAGACCATTTTAGATTTGGAAAATCTGTAATTAGTTTGAATTTCTGTCCTAGTGAACTTGTCAATATCTCTCTGAGAAGTAATCTCATTCCTGTACTACTGACTTCCTTTAATCTGAGGCTATGCATTTTTTCCTGTAAAAATATTCAAGATATTAAGGATCAATTAGGTGGAAAAGATTGCTAATAACAAAATGTTAATAGTAACTTTGAAGTCAAATCACATTTTCCCAACCATCTTGAAATCCTACAAGTACAGTTTTATAATCAAAATGTTGGCAGGACTTTATTCATGGCTGCTTGAATACCATTGCTAAGATGTAGTTGTGGAACTATAGCGTTATCTGTAATTTTAGGTGCAGTTACATAAATTTGTTCTGTTTGTGTCACATAATGAACTGAAGCAATGCTGCAGGCAGTTAATGAGGTTAGCTCCAACTTATAAATATATTTGCAGAATTCTTATGTCTGTGTTACGACATTTAAATATTGTTATGCTGACTGCTGCTAACATTGTTACTCTTAACAAAATCAAAATGGGTGGTGATTGCTATTTATTTGAAGTGGGGTTTACATGAATTTTTGTGGAGATTAATGTTTTCTACAGTGTCTTTTTTCAACCCAGAAAATAAAATTTCTTATTAATGTCTTTACTTTGAAAGATGGAAAATGTATTTCCTTTTCCTGGACTGCTGATATTCCACTCCCAATCTATTTCCAGTGTTATTTTGGGGTTTTTTTCAGGGGCAGGATGTCAAGGGTTGTGGTCCTTCTCCAAGGTCTCCCTTTCCCTTTCTCTTCGTAGGCCAATTTCCAACGCATAATGGTTCTTTGGATGGCCAAGTATAGGTGCAAACCAGGTTTGCTTGGGTTGGAAAGCTGCTTTGCTCCTGACAGCTTTCTGTTTCCCTGTTAGCCAGAAGTCGCACCCACTGGCCAACATTTAGTAGGCAGTTGCCCTTTACCTTACAAACACAGCCCACCACCTGTACCTGTGATGAATTTCCAGACTGATGGTGTATTGTGTGTACTGGCTGTCATGTTTTCCCCAGTAATGCACTGGAAATACACTGGCTTGCATAAAGTAAGTATTTTCTGGAATAGATGAAAAGTTACAGAAAGAATAGTGCATTTAAGGATGGTAAGATACCCTAAATAATTCTGTAGTCATATAAATTGGATTACACTAGGGGAAGGGAGAGGTGAAATTGTGTCAAGACCTTGAACTGGCCAGAACTGGGAAGGGGATCTGCCCAGCGGCAGAGACTTTAGACTCAAAAAGCCACATTGTATTTGGATGCAAACTATAATATCTCACATCTTAAGCAGAGAAAACTTGAAGTGATCAGGCAAGACAGAACAAAAATAAAAAGGGTTCATAGACAATCTCCCCCTTTGTCCTGGCAGGCAGCTTCCTGCTTTCAAGCTCAGTTTCAGTCAGCTCCGTGCCCTGGGATAGCAGCAGGGTGATGGGAAGAAGCTTTTGGAGAGCAGGCTGCTGGCCCCCAGCCTCCTGCAGCAGCATCTGTGGAAGAACAGGCTCCCGCCTCTTGCTGGGGGTCCCCCCTTTCCTGTCTGCCACAGCTGGCTGGGGGAGCCTTCTGCCACCTTCTGCTTTTCACTGTTTGGTATAAAACTGCTTTCAGTTTGCAACAGTTTCTCAGAATTGTTCTGCAGTAGGATTGTGCTTAAGGTTTGGGCTAGATACTAAAATTTCTGGCAAAATCAGTTTCTTATAACACAGTTGTGGTTTCCCTTTTTCTGCACTAAATCTGCTGTTCTTGCCTACTTCTGGGGATACATGTGGACTGTGGTCACTGCAGATTTTGTCAGCAGTAACTGAGAGCTGCTGGAGCCTGGAGTCCAGTGTAACCTGCAAAATCCCGTGAAAAATAAACACTGAACTGGTTAACGTATGTCTATCTCCGTGCCCCTATAGAGATTTTAAGACCAGCACAGGTATCTGTACACTGCATTGCAGCATAGGTACAGCAGCACAAGTGGACTACTATATAAAGTCCAAATTTCTGTGTTCCTTGGTTGTTTCAGAAAACAAGCAGCCATGGCTGTACCACGTACCCATTCGCAGGTCCCGTTTATCACAAAATGTCCTCCTGCCTTTGCAAACCTAGCACTGCTTCACTGCCCGCCTGCCCCAATTTCCGGAGTTTCAACCTATATGATTTTGAGTGAATTCAATGCTGTGAATTCTAATTTTCATATCTAGTGTCTGTTCTTCACGTACTCATGGCATGCCAAGTGAATGTGTGCAATTTCAGAGTTTTCTTGGCCATGCCCTTGGCTTATGTGTGCCACACACACATGGGGGGCAGGCAGAAATTTCTCATAAAGTATCTCAAATAATTAGTTTCCTTTGGTTATTTTATTGTTTTGTTACATGTTGCACAAGGCTAATCCTTACCAAAACAGATTTTTACTTTACTGGAGAGGTGGAAATTCATCACTTCACTTTTAATTTCTGTGTCTGGCTGCTTTGTTACATCCGTATTCGGTAGGAGCTTTGCCCCAAAGCATATAATGGACCTTACATCTTCTGCTACCCCTTATGAATGACATCCAGATTAAAATTCCAGCACTGTGCCTTCTTGAGGACTATTAAAAAGCATCATCATACTGATATATTTCATAGATGCAACTTCCCAAAGTGCTAATAATGTGACAGAAGGATTTCTGCAAGGAAGCTGGAGGTGGAAGGGCTGTAAAAGGGGGAGAGAGGAGTTTTGACATTTCTACTCATTGTAAATTTAGTATTTAACTATTGCCATGTTCTGGTCTCTGCTTGGCCTCACAGAGCTTTTCTCTCCTATTATGTTGTAAGACAGTACTATATAGCTTCTCATAATGTGCCCATCACTGATCTCAAGTTTTACAATTTGTTATACGCCGTATGTTTTGACTACTTCCAGATTTTCATTATTCCTAAATTGCCTACATTTTAAAATGAGGTGTGGGTTTGCAAGACAGAATATTCAGGCACTTATCTAGTCTTTGAATCATAAACTAGATCGATGATTTTTTTTAGAAAGCAGAAAAGAGAACATTATCTACAGAAAGAATTGCATTTGTAGCAGCGTGTGGATCTCTTGCTTTTATACCTATGAAACTAACTTAAAAAATATATACTAGTTTGTTCTGTGTTGCACTTTGTTTATAGAGCTTTTTGGTGAAATTTATCTACCCAGATGTCTGATCATCAAGAGGAAGCCAGTTTAAGCGTAAATTAACGCAGTTCTCAGTTATTAAGTATTTAATTCTCAGCAGTGGGCCATTACAACAAGTTTTGTTTCTCTGTACAATATAGTTAGGTATTGATTAAATCGAGGGTTAACTTACGCATTGAAATATTAGAAGTTGGTAAGTGATAGCAAGGAAAAACAGTAGGAAAAAATCAAAACACTGGAAGTAACAAATAGAAATTATTTTAGGTAGCTTTTAGTGTCTGACATTGAATGTGGCTCTTCTGGTAGGGCTGGTGGAGGCATCATTAGGCCTATTCCAAATTGTTTACAAATTGTGCCTGCGTCCACTTGATTTGAGGAAAGCTGGAGCATGCAGGGGGGGCTCTGAAAGCCCTGGGGCACTGACCAGGGGCAGCTCAGACTTCTTTCAGAAGAGGGCCTGTGTTTGTATCATGGCCATGACTTCTGTGCAACATCACGTTCAAGAAAAAAGAGCCTTAGAAATCAATAAGGAATGGAAAATAGGACTAAAATCCAACAAGTTCACTTGAATGGCATTTATTTATGACAGCCCCTGCACTCCACACTGTCGTGGAAGGTTGTTATTTTCAACAGTCACAGGACGTGCAACGATGTACCTTAGGGTCATACGTTCCCTTTCTGTGTTTTTATTGGAAGGGCAGGCAGTGGTATCATGCTAATAGGGTGCATGTCGCTCCATCGTCCCTGAATCATCAAGGTCCCACGGCTCACTGGATCTTTACAGCGTTTTATATGAGGCTTAGTCAGTGACATTGTTCCCTGGTGGCAGAAGCAGAGCGAGACAGATGGCAAAAGCCATTCTTTCGTCCAAAAGCAAGGGTGGAAACAGCAAAATGGAAGGAGAAAGTGTCGATATAAATGTGTACAACAGAGAAACCAGGAAGGACAGAATGACAGTATATGGGGGTTAAAAAAGCAGGAAATATCAGTGTCCCATTTCTTGGTTAATGTACCCCATTGATTTCAGAAGATCTCTCTGTTGCAAGTAGTTTTTCTTAGCGCATTTGTCTGAAGGCAGGTGACCTATTGGTAATATTTTCACCATCTATATTTCTTTCTAGACTCGAAAGCTCAAATTTCCTGCATGTAAAGGTATCGTTCTCTGATGTGTAAAGGTTGCTTCAGCATCAGCCTTCAGTTTTCTTGGGGGTCTGAAGTATTTTCCTCAGAAATAGGAAACACCATCAGAGATCACGTTAATAAATGAGATGTGGCATATAAACTCACACAAATTACATTTGTACTAATTTTTCTGTCATCATGGAAAACCAAGTCACAGGTCACCAGGTTAGCAAGTACCTTTGTCGCTTCCCAACCCTTAGACAGCAAACCCCTCAGACAGATGGTGCTTCATCGCTCTGCATCCCTGTGGATGTGAAGAGTCCCACAGTCAGTACAGCCCCCAGTTCCTGCCTTGCTCTCCCCCCTACTCAGCCTGTCGCCTCACCTACCCCATTACAGTCTTCACCACTGCTTTCCACTCCATCACACCCTAGTGGGATTTCAGTTGAGGTTCATTTTTTCATAAAATAATCTGGGAACAGAGCAGTTATACATATATATAAGAAAAAAAATCCTCAGTGATTCCCTAATATCTCCATCACAAGTCTCATCACAGTCTTTTTAATTTGTTTCTGTGCAAGTAATTTTCAGCAGTGCTATTGGAACGTCTGTGCTGGATTTCAGTGTGTTCTGACAATCACCTGCAAAACTGTACTGCATTCTCTCTTTCTCAATACGCTTTTGTCTATCGGGAAAGATTTGACATTTTCGTTTCACTCCGACTCCCCCGTCACCCAGGGACATACTTAAAACAGGTTGGCAGACCTGTTAGGGCTAATCCTTCTTAAGTAATACAAACCTGGAAGTTTGTGAGGAAAGATACAGCAATTTACAGTGTAAGAAATTATACATTTTTTACCCCTGTGTGGACACAGAGTAGCTATTTTGTTCAAACATTTTTTAAAACGTTCCCCTCAAAGAACAAGCCTGTCTCACTTAAGTTAGAAAAGCATCTGGAAACCGTGCACTGTGCTGGAAGGTCTGGGGCCATCCCAGCTATGGTTTTTGTCTGCAGTGTCCATATACATGATTAGAAAATTACTCATCTTACGAAGTCTGATTTTATTAGGTTTGATAGGCCTTTATAAACCTTTTTACTTCTCTTCTGATTTCCTTAAAGCTGGGTTTTTATGGAAGTTATTTCTATCCTATTCTTCCACCCTGCCCTTCCACTGAGTGCTTTAAAACAACTCGAGTTTTCCTAGCACATGTGGCTTTCTGCAGCTCAGCTATGCTCCTTGAAATAGTGATTGCTTTACCAGATCGGTTTTCTTGGAAAGACTTCCAAACAGTGATCTAATAAACCTGATATGTTAAAATACTTAAGGATTCAACAAGTGTTTGGCGAGACAGAAGGATGTTCTTGGAGTTAATATCCAAAGAATAAAGGACACATAGTGTCTTACTGTGCTCACAGTGCTGTAACTCATTTTATATTTTGCTATAGATTTTTCCCTGTATTTGCCTGTAGATTTTTTTTTTCCAGTCTGTTTTTTTTTTCCCCTGGTCTGAGATCTCAATTCCTAAGGTGCAAGCATGTACATTGGGCGGGTCAATGTTCAGAAGTGGCTTTGTCCCCCTCAAAGTTCCCAGTGCTCGTTTGGCCAGTGAGAATTTGTACTTGATTTATTTGAATATTTTGAATATTTACTTGAACTGGATGCTTAGCTGATGGACTCTGTCATCACCTGGTAGCTTTCTGCAGACTTGGGGGATATGGAGAGGCTGGTCGGAGGGTGGAATGGCTGTTCAGCAAACCTAAGCTTTGTTTTTCCTCTTGCCTTCCTGAAACTATTGAATAGATTGTTTTCAAAGTGAAATAAAGGAGGTGAAGAACCCCAGGCACCAATATAAGTTAGGGGTGGATCTTCTGGAAAGCATTTCTGAGGAGAAGAATCTGGGGGTCTTGGTGGATAGCAGACTTTCCATGAACCAGCAATGTGTCCGTGTTGCCAAGAGGCCAATGGGATCCTGGGCTGCGTAGGGAAGAGTGGGCCAGTAGGTTAGGGAGATCATTCTCCCCCTCTGCTCTGCACTGGTGAGGCCACAANNAGGCCACAACTGGAATACTGCGTCCAGTTCTGGGCTCCCCAGTTCAAGTTCTGGGCTCTCTGGGAACTACTGGAGAGAGTCCAACGTAAGGCAACAAAGATGATTAAGGGATTGGAGCATCTCTCTGATGAGGAAAGGCTGAGAGAGCTGGGGGTCCTTAGCCTGGAGAAGGCTGAAGGGGAGACCCACCTCAGCCCAGTGGTTCCCAGTGAGAGGATGAGCAGCAATGGACACAACCTGGAACATGAGAAGTTCCATTCAAATACAAAGAAAAACTTCTTTGGGGTGAGGGTGACAGAGCCCTGGAAGAGGCTGCCGAGAGAGGTCGTGGAGTTCCCTTCTCTGGAGATCTTCAAACCCCGCCTTGATGCAGCCCTGAGTGATGTGATCTGGGAAATTCTGCTTTGGCAGGGGGTTGGACCAGATGATCTCTAGAAGGTCCCTTCCAATTCTGACAATACCATGATTCTGTGATCTTAACAAGACATGAAGTAGTTTCTTTGAGAGATAATTTTTCTAGGAACACATGGAGGTGTAAGGAAAACCTAAGGTCTTGGAAAGTACTGTTTCTATGTCTTTTTTTTCCTGGATTTTTTTTTTTTTTGTGTGTGTGTGTACTGTCCTGGTTTGGGGTACAGCCGAGCCAACTTCCTGCTCAGGGAGAGGCTCTTGCTTACATTCGTTGCCATGGCAACCGGGGGTCAGCTGACCTGCTTGTTTACCCCAGGGATGAGTTACACCTGTGGATGGGAGGGGACAGGTCAGGTGACCCAAACTGACCAATCGGGTGTTCCATCCCATCTGCCATGCTCAGTATAACAGGTGAGGGATGAAAGGGGGTTAGGTTGGCTCTCCATCAAGGCTCTTCCTGATGGCTCACAGCTGAGCAGGACTCTGTAAGTTTGTCTTCCTTTGATCCACATCAGTTTGCTCTGGAATCCAGTTCCCATTTGTCAGAGGCCAGTCTGGAACTTTCCCAGTGCCCGCCAGTGACATCCTCTTGGGAACTTGATACAGTTTTGTATATGTATTTATATATATATTGTATCTATTATTTTCTCTTTATCTTATTAATAATATTTCACTACAGTAGTTTAGGTAGGTTTTTTTCCCTAAGCTTATAACTGTTTATTGCTTTTCTTCCTCTCCTTGGGGAGAGAGACAGAGGTGGGGGAGAGCATCTTGTCATTGGCCAACCTGGCCTAAACTATGACAGTGTACATATGTTTTTCTACATACATATAAAATATCTCCCTTGAAAAAAGGAAATAAAGTTTTCCTGTCCCTGCTGTATTGGCTGAGGAGTTGGTCTGTTGCCTTAGAGAGCCCTGAATTTTCCTGTCTTTTCCCAGAGCTCCTATTTTTTTTTTGTTCCATTGAAAAATGTTTGGCCTCTTCTAGCACTCATCCCTGATTTGCAGAAAAGGGAGAGTCGGTCATGGTGAGCCTGATAAGTAGGGGATGCAGCTGTTTCTCTTGCAATACTGCTTCTTACCTGTTGCTTTCTTCTGACAAGGGCTCTTGCTTTGCTGGTGAGTTCTCGTATCACACTGCTCTGATGTCTGACAAGGTGCAGGTGGCTCTAATTATTGATTGTTCTCTCTTGGTACCACTATGGGATAGTAGAAGATAGATCTTCCCTGAAGAGCTCCCAGTGTAAGTAGAGGACAAGACCCAACAAGCAGATGTAGAAGGCAGGCCTGGAAAGCACAGCACAATGGAGAGGTGATTATGAATTTTGGGTTAGGTGATAGTCAAAGCACGGTGGCTATCAAGGCACTGTCAAGGAATTCTTCATGCCAGCAGCTGGAAGCAGCCAGCTTGTTGGAGGAGTCTACTGTGGGTCTTTATTTGTATGCAATCCTTATCCAGGGAAGGGAGCAGGATCGAACACTTGATATCAATAGTAGTAAGAGCACATGAATCTTGTATATAACAGTTACTGGTGTGAGAAAGGAAAGGTCTGGGTCTGCCAAGTCCAGCGGAGGAGAGGGCACTTTTGTCAAGAGCAATGTGTCATGTGAGGGTGGGGAATGGCAAGAATAACTGGTGCTGTGGTGAGGGGAGTTATCTGTTCTTCATGTGGGCTTTGGTTACATGTTAAACATCCATCATGTCCACTCTTGTTTTAAGCTCAGCACAGGAATTGCGCCTATTCTGTTTGCGTAAATCAGAGCAGGCATTGTGTTGGAAGCAGATTTTGGAAGCAGAGTAAAATGTGGTAGCTTAATATAACATGAGATGACTTTAGTTTCTTATATATGGGTTCTTAATTGTGTTAGGACCAAAAATAAACGTAATACTTTTAGCTGGCACACAGTGTCCTGCTTAAGAATGTTTTATTTCATCTATAATCTATAACCCTTTTACTAGTGTCTTTTGGATTTTGCAGTGTACTCAATTTTCAGATACAGTTTTTTAGGATAGTAGATTGAACTGAAGTTTTGGAGTTTGAAAACACTGTTGATTTAGGTTGCTTAAAGACGTTCTTTTCTGTTCTCCAGTATTCATCTGTGCTAACGCTCTGCTGGTGATACGTATCCAACTTAACATTTCATAACAAGATCAAGTGGGTAATAGAGGTTCAAGCTGACTTGATTTCTTTCCAGAAAAATACACAAGATGGTGAAATAGAAGCCCAGACAAATAATTAGTTATTGACTTGAAAAACAGAAAGGAAGAGACAAGCTACATAAATATAATTAAATTCTGCCTTCAGAGAATACTATTTATCCACTCATAAAAGAGTAGTGACCTGTATTTCTTATGAAGAAAGGACAATGGTAATTAATGTCTTTCTACAAAGCTTTATTTCTGACACATTTTCTGCTGAATTAGAAAAAAGGTGTAAGTGGAATATTACAAAACACAAAACCAAGTGGATTTAAATCAACAATAAATTGTCGCGATCAATTAGCGCTTCCTATCATGTTAAAAGTCTACTGTAATAAGTGAAGATTTTTAAAAACGTATTTCCTGTCTTGCCCTTCACTCCTGAAGAAATGAAGTAACATTGACAATTCAGACACTTGGTATACAAAACAACCTTGATGATTAATCTGTTTAGTTCCCTGACTAACACTTACACAGCTAATTGTGTAGTGATGATGCTTCTTTAATAGATCTGAATATTAACGGAAGATTTGGTTAAAGTTGTAAGTTGTTTGTTTAGGAATATCACTGGAGAAATAAGAATGCTTCATCAACTTCAGATTTTCATCACAGGTTTTATGACATATCATGGAACTTAAGTGCTTTTATGACTTGTAAAAAAAAAAAATATTCAATATTTGACATTCTGGGCTTCAAGGAATCCTCACTGGCAGTTGATTAGCCTTTTGCTCAAGTCATTATCTTCTTTAGTGAAATTAGTTGGCTAGAAAATTGCATTGTAATTCATCAAGGGGAGAGTAACATTTCAAAAGCTCTTGAGAGTACGATCCTTTTTATTTAGTATACAATATAAATTATTTTCCTAGTATGCTTTTCTAAAATGTACTATTCATCATATTATAGCAGTTTGTATAAAATTAGTGTATTTGTTTTCATTTCAGTCTTTCATTGAAACTAGGTGATACCTACGTTTAAATTAGCTCATGAGTAATATTGAAGGATGTGTGTACAAGAGAGTTTGGCCTTGAATCAGAAAAGCACTGCAACATGCATTTAAAAACTAACCCAAATAAGTGGAAAATTCTTCTCTTACTATATTTAATGCAGTACTAGTAGTCAGATATTTCTCATTCAATAAGAAAACTTTCTGCAAAATGTTCATAAATAATATACAAATGTTAGGGTAAGGTGAGGAAAACATATTTGCAGAAAGACACCCAGTTTTATAAAGTCTGTAGTACACTGGAAAAAATAGGATAACATTTTTGATAAATATTCTTCATTACCTAAGCAGAAAGTACAGTGCCTGAAACACATTGCTAATTAGGTGTATATGGGGGGAGCATGGTGGAGGTGATCTGCTAGAAGCAGTGGGTAAGACTTTTCCTGCCTTGGCTTCAGGGGGCTGACCTGTCTCCTCCAAGCTGCTTTCCTGCTCTCCAGGTGCCTGCAAGAGCTTGTCGTGCAGATACTTGTGATGTGAAATAAGCAGGACAAATAGCAGGGAGACAGCGTTCTTCTGAAACAGTGGGTTTCTAACCAGTTGCCTTCCAGGCACCTGAAATGTCCTGTGCAGATTGACTAGGGCTGGTGTCTGGAGACTGTTCTGCCCTGAGGCAGGGGCTGGACTACAAGACCTCCAGAGGTTTCTTCTCACTGGTATTTCTGATTGTCTGGCATATTTCAGTTTGCTTTTCTTCTTGCTCTCGGGTTGTGGAGTAGAACCAGTTTTGTGCAGTCCTGCGGCATGCAGTGAGGATCATTCTCTTGTCTTTTCCTTTTAATAATTCCCCTTCAATCTCTAGCCATGGCTTAAGGTGACCTTAGGCACAAAGAGATACTTTTTGACACACTGAGTGTCACCAACTTAATTAACTTCAGATTGTGATACAATTAACAAGGTGCTTTTTTGGTGTTGTTTTCCTCTTTTCATAGCATATGTGTTTTTTAGATGTTTTAAAGCAGTATCTTGATGTTAGAACTTCTAGATGAATTATATATATATATTTAATTGGAGTACAACCACGTGTACCATATAAAATTAGCTACAGTGCAGTGATTATCCGGTGGAAGTTAATTCCTAGCTTGCTGGTAATCTTTTTCTACAGAGAAACACTGAAACCATTTTGTCATTGCGCTTAGTGTTCCTCCCGTGAGATGAATGTCTGGAAGAAAACACATGTCAGATGAAATAAGAACATTCTTTGTACATGATTTAATACCAGTTAACTCACTGGACATCCTCAAGACCTTAATTAAAACGATGGTTTTGTATCTAGCTTTGTTCCAGTATTGACGGATGTGTTTGCCAGAGATCATTTAATGAATCACCTCACCATTGAAAATAATTGCAATCTCTTGTAATTTCTATCTCTAACTTCTCTGTGTTTTTTTTCTCTGTGCTAGAATAGGCTCATTCTTGTTTCATGCCTTTCCATCTTCACTGCACCATTATCTATTGCCACTGTTATGCTATTGCTGCCCAGTATCTGATAGATGAGTAGTAAAAATCATTTGGGCAGAAACAAATACAATCTAAATTATATTTACTGTACATGGTCTGAAAAAAGAGTTTCACAAAGTTACCTCCCTAGTTTAAAAGTCAGAATTTCATTAATTTTGTTTTGCATGTTTTATAGCTTTCTGACTTTATTGTTGTTATAATAATAAAACAGGTTTTTTTCCTGATGTAAAAAACTTATTCCTACATCATTAATAAAAAATACCTACATCACACTCGCTACAAAACATTTGTCAGAAGAAGTAATTAAAATTAATTAATGCTTCTGGAAAGGAGTAATTGTCCCCCGAAGGTATCAAGCACTGGACTGGAAGATGTTTTTTAAAAGCTTCCAACAAAGTAAACAAAACAAATTTCTTTAAAAGAGAGCCTGCTTTGAAATTGGACCCATATTCTTGCAGCTTACCTCTTGAGCTTATTGATCGCTTATTGCCTTCACAAGAGGAGCTCTGCAGCCCCTCCAGGAAGCGTTGCCAGCTACAAGCTGTCCCTCTTGGCCGCCATGCTCTGACCACACCATGAAGTATCACTCCTCATGCATAAAATATAGGTCGGAGGAATTGGTCGTGTCTGTTCCTCCCACCCCCCAGATGTTGTATTTCGATATGCTTACCAGGAGTAATGGCACAGCCTTTAATTATTTACAAAAGTCATAGTGGCAGCCAGTGTAATGATGATGATACTTTGCATATCTATAGTTCTTCTATCTGAGGAATGTAAAGTACTTTACAAACATTAGTTAAGCAAGTGTTATCTTTCCATCACTACTACTAAGTGGCCCTACTGGAATAATCAGGCTGCTATTAACTGAAGTTTCTCTCCTCTCCATTCATATTTAACGTGCTGCTAAAAGAATTGACATATTTACTGTGTGCTCTTATTTTCCCTCTTCCTTTTACTTTGTGCCATACTCCTTTAGGGCTAGTTTTGGAGGCGGAAACTTAATTTTTAAAGAATGTTTATTCTCTAAATGCAAAACTGGAAAAAATATTATTTCATAGGAGGGTTGTTTTATAAATAGTACAAGAACTTGTAAAACTTCAGTCTCCAAAGTCAGGCTCTCTAAGGCCTTGTCTCAGTGCATGTTGCAGAGTGGCTGGAGAATATGGTGCTTCTTGAATGTTTGTAGAGTTGCCAGAGCACCTTTTAGACAGAGGGAGAAATATAATTTTAAAAAATTGTTTGGCAGTAGTGATAGGCCAGTGTGTATGATTCTAAGGCTTCTTGGCAATACTGTGTAACTCTTCTGTCTAGGAAAAATATAAAAGTTGCAGACAGCTTTTATCTAACCTGACAGCGTGCAGTAAAATATGGTGCTCACAGCTCAGGAGGTGCTATCTTTCCATATGCTGCCAAAATATATTGGTGTGCCACAACACAGTGCTGCTTTATTAAACTCTCTAAATGAGAAAGTGGGATGGGATTTACACATTTCCTGTCTCATTATCCAGAAGTACCTCTGTTCCCTTTCTTAGGGAAAACCATATTCTAACTTTCTTGTAGAACATTCGCTTTACAGTCTGAGACCTTGTGTCGCTCATTTGCATCAAAGTTGTGACAGAGCAGAACAAAACAGGGTTTTGTCTTTGGCTTTACTGATACTTGTTGATGGGCGTTTTGAAAACCTTGGTGTCGATAGGTCAAGAAGTCATCTGAAGGGCAAGGGATATCTTACACCTATGAGGAGATACGCTTTTCTCCAAGCACAAAACCAATGCTAAGTCTTTCACAGTGTATTTCTAATTTCTTTCCCTGGCAAATGTCAGAGTAACATCATAATACCATGTTTGAAAAGACAGAAAGGCTTCCAGATTGTAACTTCAATTATTTTCACCATTGCCTGTCCTGGAAGAATTTTCAAAATCTGTCTGTCAAGTTCCTGCGGTGTTTCTGAGTCATCTGATTTGAAGTAGGGGTATCTGTACAGATCCAGCTTTCTGTTAAATTGTTAATGACCACGTTCCTTAATGTGGTCACTGTGCTTTACAAAGGATTCTTTTATTGTGTAGCAAAAAGGAAAGTTCATGTCTCAAATTTGTAGTATTTCTTCAGCTTGGTAAAATCAACGAAAAGTAAGAAGCTTTGAGGCATAAGGAAAATAAATCAAATTTCATGTTTTCCAATTTCACATGCATTAAATTCCTTTTACAATTATTTTTAAGCTGTACTGTGTTAGGTCAGCTATGGTCCTTTCCTCTTCTGGGGAATCTCTGCAAATGTTCCTCAGTGCAATCATACCTATGCTTTCTTTTTTTTTTTTTTTAGCTATCTTTTTCAGTATTGTAAAAAAATTACGTTTATGCTCTTGGGAGCTGCTAATGGTTTTGATTCACTAAGGCACTCTTTGTATGAACAGATGACATTTATCATTTGCTTAATAACTGTCAATTTATGTGCTAATGCTGAATAATCGAAAATAAGATGGCAAAAACACATTTGGTTTTGTTAACAATGCTGTTTGTAGTCTTTTTAAGAAAGATTATACAATTGTATATATGAGAGCAACATTGGCAGCACAGGTATTTAGGAAGAATTTGTTTGTCAGTTTGAAAAAGAATATGTTTGACAAAATCTTAATTGTTGTTTTCCCAAACCATTGCAGTGGGCCAGTCCGTGCTGCAGGTAGCACAGTGCTTTTGTGCATTCGCCCAAGTGTCTCAGCGTTCAGAAGAGAATGCTCACAAAATCCTCATTTTTGAAGAGGCTTTTAAGATATCCACATTTACCCTCTGCACTGTACCATGTGGTATTGCATCCAATTTTGGGGCTTTTGAAAAATTATGCTTTATTTTGTATGTTGTGAATCCGTTTCTGGTTTGCTTCGGAGCAGGTTGTGTTTTGATGTGTAGTGAAGTGGTATCTAAAGCGGTGTAACTAAATGAAGCACAAGAATTGGGGAAACAGTAAGTACAGCAATCACACCTACTGCAGCAGAAAGGGGAGCAGAGCCATGAATACCTAATTGACTGTAGTGATAACTCTGCCCTGTACAGAGATCATTTTGCAGTGTGTTTTATCAATGTTCCAGTCTTAACTCTCACAAAACTCAAGACTGGAATATGTTGAGAAAGTGCCATTAAAGGGTACACTGGACTGATGGCAACACTGGTGAAGTTTTCATTTGGGTTGAGGATTCTTGCATATTGTAAGAAGTTTCTCTCCTCGTCTGCTGCATCATAGGAACATCTTACTTTGTCCATGAGATTAATTTGGCAATGTGTTGCTGGAAATGGGAGTAGTGACACTGACTGTTGGGTATTCTGGCTTGCCCTGGCATCTCTACTCTATATATTTTTCTTCCTTCCCCCTACTGCATGCCTTCTGACTTGTTTTGCTGTTTTGTTCTTGGGTTTGAAGGGATCCATCCCTGGGGAATATAATTTTATTATTAAAGTACTTCTGCATCAATTTAAGTTTAAACATACCCTGGGACCAGTAAGTAGAAAGAGGTTTTAAGAGGAAGGAAGGGGCTTTTTTTGTGCTATTCTGTAATAATGATTTTTAATTCCTCACAGGATTTTGGGGGTCCCTGTGGCCAAGGTGGCTATCTGGAGTCCTGTAGACAAGTAGGCTGGTTGGACTCCCAAATCACAAAAGCCTATTATGATAAACAGATGTCAAATTTGGGACTGCATTCATTGTGCAGTTTCTGAAAAATATTTTCTTTTTTTGGAGAAATGCTGTTAAAATGTTGCTCTTTGTTTGTAGGGGAGAAGTGTACCTCCTGATCTGTAGGAATTAAAACTTAATTAGGCCAGGTTTCTCCAGGAACCCTACTAATTACGTTCTCCTTTAAAATCTGCAAGTTTATGAATAATAGAAGGGAAAGATTGAACATGGCTATCTAAACTTTTTTTCTTTTCACTTTTTATTCTGTCCTTTCCTGGAGTATCTATTTGAAGCATCAACAGAACATTATTAGTTTCACAATTATTAACTGTATGTCATCTAAACAAAATGAAGATGTTGTCTCATGGAGCTATTTTGTTGCTTTCAAGTAGGCTTGCAACACTAACTCGTCTCGTGTTTGATAGGGAATCTGCTGAACATGACAAAATGTCCAGACTGAATGGTATCTTGGTCAATATTCCAGCAATAAGTGCTAGAGGTGGAAGTTCAAAACCCGACATTCACTGAGTCATCTTGTCAGTCATGTCCGTGATCTTTGCTGTGTTTCATAAGTGTTGTGACCACAGGTGCACATGTTCCACTTACTCATTCACAGATGGGCAGACTGTTGTAGTGAAACCTGGGGCTCCTTGAAGCCCAAGATGGTTTTGTCAGGGATTTCTTGTCCAACTGGAAAGGAAATATGTGATATTATCCATTTGTGCTTTGGATGCCCCGTGCTGTATGAGCAGTCTACAGATTTTGAAACACTCTTATTCTGGTTGTCTTGTGCTGTCTCTTGCCTGCCATTAATTACCAATGTGTTATTTAATCTACTGGTTATTTACAGATGTGTTTCACAGAGGGTTGCAAGTTTCAAAACAAGTGGGTTTCTGCGTTTTTCTGAAAACTGATGTCCAGAGAGAAGCTAAAGCTTCTCTTAAGGGGGTGAAATCTATAATGGCTCAACCATTATAGATTTTGTTGCCATTGTGTTCCTGGCCAGTGTTTCAGATCCAGTATAGCATGTGTAGGTTTTACCCTGCTAGCAAAACAAAAGGGTGCAGGTTGGAGGCCTGGAAGAACTGAGAGTAGAGTAAGTGAAGGAAGACCACATTTCACTTTACCCTGCGTTTTCCTCTCTGTGTTTTCCTGTTTGGTGTCTGTCTCCTTTGTGAAGTACATAAAATCCTCTAATAAAACAGCTGTGTAAAGCCTTTAGGAGTTTTGATGTCATAACTCTTGCATTTAAATTGTCTGGTCTGTAAAACATTGCTCAATGAGATTTCTATTCAAAACAAATATTCTTGTATTAGCTGTATCTGTGCTGTTGTATATACAAGGCATTAATGGAGAAGGAACAATATATTAGTATGTGAGAAAAAAGTCCTATTCATTTTAAATCAATCAAGTAGGAAGCTTAGTTCAATAGAAAAACTTGCCTATGAGCAGGTAGTGAATGTCACTCTCACGCTTTTATGACAGTTGGACCAGTAATGAACTAAATCCCATTGGCTTTTATACAATAATATTTTTTTAAATGGTTTTGTTGGGTTCTTTATGTAAATGCTTTCAATGGGCAAACAGATTTGTTGGGGCAAAACAATGCTTAAACTCCAGGCATTGCATGCCAGTGTGAACTAATTAAAATCATATTGTGCAGTAGGTCAATAGATCAGGAAGTTGGCTGTCTAATTAGAAGAGATGGTTATAAAAAAAATTGATTTTTTTTGAGAAGGAGTAGCAAAATTAAGAAAAATAATCTCGACGTGAGGAAAGGGAATCGGAGCCCTGGTTCCCTGCTGAAAGTTGTGCTAAAAGTCAGCCCTTTCTGTTGTGAGTCACTCTGTGTTACCTGTTGAGAGTTTGGAGGCTTTGGGTTGTCCCTCATTAAGGATCTTTGTGCTCATGCCCTGCCTGCAGTGCCTGCCCCTGTTACACATACCTCGGGCTGCAGATAACAAATAATAGTCTGCCCTCCACAAACGGAGGTCTGACGGGAGGATTCACATCTGGTTTGTATTTGCTGTCAGCTTCGGCCTTTCATCCTCCTTAATTCTTTAGCTACACCTATTTTTGTGGGTTTTGCTATCACCACAACTAGGTGCCTGGCCAGACTGAATAGGTGTCGTCTTGTGACTGTTTTCGAGTGAGCCTTTTGCGCCAATTATTGTTTAGCCTTCGTTCTTCCATCTTAATAATTGAAAAGCATTTATTTTCAACAACGTGTAGGTGTTGGGTGGTGTTTTACCCTGGAGCATAAACATAATTATTAAAAATAATAGCAATAAAAAGATTTTAGATGGTAGAACAGCTTCTCAACATTTTTGGTAGATTTGCTTTGCTTCAGAAAGGTAGAAGACAGATCTTTCTTTTGTAAAGGAAAGTTAGTGGAGGGGAGACTGCATAAACTCTAGGGTCCAATCCAGCCTAAATTATTCTCTGATTCCATGAAAGGACACAAGCTGAAAATAAAATACATTAATATATTTGAAGTAAATTTAAGATACCCATTTATTGGACTGAGTGGCATCATCTTTCCATAGAACCATGACAAGCTTGTCTTTAAAGTGTGGTGGCAGTAGTACTGAAATGTGAAATATTTATGGTGTGGGATTCTAAGTTAACCATAGGTCTTCTGGAGACTGTCTTACGAAGTGTTCCACCAACAATTCACACGTTTCGCTTATTCACTTTGAACTGAGAGGTGTATTTCATAAGTACTTAGCTGTGTAAAATTTTGTGTGTAATCCTGTGAAGACAGGGAGGATTACTTTTCTCAATCATCTCCCCATCAGAAGTTATTAGAACCATGGCGTTAGGTTATTTGTGTAAGTCATCTCGATGCTCTGAAAGAGGTTCTCCATCATTCCCTCAGTCTTGTTGCTTCCTGATGCTTCATCCTTAACATCACCACTGCAAGCAGAACGTATTAGTCATTCTAAGACAAGGCTTGTTTATGCTTGTACCCTAGGGTGACTGCTGAATGTTTTTGTTCTGCCATTGCTCAGTTGTTTGTTAGTGCCTGTTAACAATGAAAACCTTAAGGGATGAATATCCCGTCGTGCTGACTTCTATGTGTGGCTGGTGCAGAGTTTGGGTTTGATGTGAACTGTTACTTTGATCTTTTGAACTCACAGTCATATAAGTTATTAGGGCTCAGTAGCAGAGCTGCTGTCCTTTTAAAATGCAGAAATTTCATTTACTTGGGTGAGAGAATGGGAGCTGTTTCCCTTTATTTGCAGGTATGCTAACTCGGACATCATTGCTAAAAATCCTGAAAAAATTGAATACATTTCAACTAAAAGCAGTACTTAAAGGGCACATTTACCTTTTGTTTATAGTTGGGGCCTAGAATGTGCTTTTGAAGGAAATCCCCTGACTCTCCTCATGGCTTTGGTATTTACCGTCATCAGGAGCACCTTGGAGCACAAGAGCAAGGTTTCCTCTGGGTAAAATTAGACTGGAGGATGTGTCCCTAATGCATTCCATCACAAAACTGACAGTCAGTCCATGGACTGGACAAGAACTAAGACAAAATAAAAATAAATAAACCAAACAAAGATCTTCCCCACCAACCCCTCCATCCCCAAAACATGTGTTGTATTTATACTACAGGTTCTCAATACCAGTTGTTTTTCCTCCACATGTGTGCTCTTAATTGGTCTTCTGTTTTTGCTAATGAAGCACCCAAAGTAGGCAGGCAAAGCTGTATTTAAAAGTATACTTTCTGACAGTGGGTGGAGTAATATTAATAATTACATTGAATTTTTTTCTGCATTTGACACCCTTGGCATAAGCTGTTGGTTTGTTGTTTATTGGGCTTTTTTTTTTTTAATATGGGTACAGATTTTGTTCTGTAACTGTTTCTGGGAAGAAGCCTGATTTGAAAGTGAAAATTAAGCCCCGAGTCCATCACTGATACAGTCTTTGAAGCTTCAGTGTCTTCAGCCAGCACTACATGTCCTTTCAATTTATTGTTTGGCATATTAGAATGATTACTTCTTTCTAGTAGTATCAGGCTATATATTTAGGTATGAACCATGTTTTGTTAAAAATCCAGTAAATATAATGAGACTAGCTTAAAGGTTCCAGTGTAACTTTGTAGAAACAGATGAACTCTTTGTTATTGTTATTTCTCTGCAAGCTTTTTCAACTGGAACTTTCTATCTCTCTCATACAATACTAGAAATACACCTTCAGTGAGAGCAGGAAAATCTGAAGGCTTAAGTGTAACACCAAGTATCATAGCATGTTTATTGTTCAGTCTTTCTACTTATGATAATTTTTGTCTTCTTTAAAAGACTGTATTTTTATATATTGAACATATGCACATTTGAATATTTTTACTGCAATTTTTCTGGGCTAATGTTGAGCTGCTTTTTTCCCTTTTGAAGTCATGTCTCGGCGCTCTTGTATTTCGTTAATTTTACTCAAACTGCAGAGAACTAGAGATGCTTTGGGAAAATTATTGTTCAGAATGAGCTCTTAAAAATTCAGTTAATACATTATGTATCTGTGGAACATTGCTATGGAATTGATGCTGTTTACTTGTTAATTACTGTAGACTGCAGCTCACTGTTGGCACTGTGGCTTGTTTGTTACATGTGATGATCACTTTATAAATGTCAATAAAATCAAGACAAAAACCTCTAGTACAACTGGAAGTAACAACTCAGTATTTTCCTCATTAGTTTTGGCAGCAAAGTAGTCTTACAAAGCAATATGCAATAAAACACCAGCCAACTGAGTCCCACACTGTGGCTATAATTACATATTTTTGCTTGCTAATCAGTAGAATTTTTCTGTGTACACTATTATATTTTAATAGTTCTGTTGCAACACCAAATTTACTACAATGTCCTCTTGAAGAAAATGGCATATAATGATTTTGTATTTACTACAAGAAGATATTAAACTAAATAATACATAATGATGCTGCACAGATTAACCAGCTCTTTAGTTCTTCTGTTCCTTATCTCTCTTTTAATAGTGTTTTAGGACAAACATAAAGTTATTTGAGAGGGAATTACCAGAATTACCGAACTGGTAAATATAGCCATCTGAGTGGGATGTCTTGTTTATTACTCAAAAACTATTAGATTGTAATTTTAAGCTGTGCTTAGTACTTTAATTTCCCTGCCCACAACTCCTAGAGCATAAGGAGGGTTGCAGCCAGCTCAGATAAGTAGCAAGTTCATTAATTACAGGCTTACCTTTCTTGTAGGTCAAAAATCTTGTGTGGGACTCAGTTAAGCAGGCTCTTGAGGTACAGCCCTGGGGAGGGCTGGATGGTGAACAGCTCAGAGGAGTTCCCCCTGGTTCTGAGTCTTCCATTAACTCTAAAGATCACTTGCTGTTATCAGGCTTTGTGTTCTCCTTTTTCAAATTATTTTTATCCAAAGTGATTGCACTGCAAAAAAATCCCAAGTACAGTGGGCAATGTGGAAGGCATATTTTATCTAACACCCTTTCCATTATCTTTTGTCTGACCTTAAATAAACAAACACTCAAGAGTTTTTATTTCTTTTCTTTTTATTCATAAACATGCAGTCACTTAAAATTCCACTTGATCATTAAGAATGTATTTGACATTCTTAGGTTAGTATAATGCTTTTCTGTTTTCCTTGGAAACAGAACTTTACTGTCAGAGCCAATCTGTCCGGAGTGGCAATGGGAGGTAGGATCTGATGATGGCAGCTTACCCCCTTTACTCCTTATACAGTTAATTATGTGTGAAGCTTGTGCTGATGCCTCTAATATTCTTGTAGATTTGTCAGATTCTGCGATGCTGTCTGACATATAAGTGAGAGTAAATAGTTTTTCTTTATTTGATTTGCAGTATGAGTCTGTATCAGGAAATGATACAGGTTTTGTAGGGGAAATTGTACTTAGCATATGTGATATGTTGTGCATGCTGCTGGAAAACATTTGGTGTTTCAGCATTGCTGAATGTTGATTGTGTCCTAGATCTTTTAAGTTATCTTTTGGCAAGCATTTGTCTTAGAGGTGTTACATGTATGATTTGTTATAGCCTCTCAACAAAAGGAAAGAATATTTGAGACTTTTTATGGGTAATTAGTTCTCAGACTTGTGTTAAAACACTGTCCAAAAGAACCATGTTCATACATAATTTTCCAGTTAATCTAGTGTTTACCTTTTTCTTCTCTTGTATTTATTCCATCTGAATGCATTGTGATGTGCTAAATTTGATTTACTTATTGCAAGGCAATTTTTGTATAACTAATACTGTTAATTAATCTGGCTTGAAACAGCACTCCAAACTGAGAGGATGTTTCTGTGATTGCAGACCGAGAAGTACCTCAACCAAGTTTTCTCCCTTCAGTGGTTCATGATAAAAGTAAATTAGCACAAGTGAAAATGGCCCAGGAAATAAGAAAACCAGCCGCTACTCACTAATTAATTCCTAGTATTCCTATAGCCCGTTAAGCCTTACTGCAAGCAGGAGAATATCTCCTTGTTGATACTTAGTCTTATTCCTTTGTATATTCCAGCTGCTGCCCTAATTCAAAGTTTTTGCAGTCCTTCTGTGTTTTTTTTAAATCCCTTTTGAAGTGTGTGCCCAACTGGACATACTTTGCTTCTGTAACTAACCTTTCCTCTGTGACTTCCTTCATCTCTTCTCTCTTGTACATAATGCATCACTTAAACCTGCCTGAAGATTCAGTGCTGTGGCAGAGTCGAGCTGAACATGTATGGCTTAGAGAGGAAGGGAAGAGATGACTCTTGAAAACAAACAAACGAAAAAAGGCTTATAAAAAGTGTTTAGAACATAGTACTCGAAGTCATAATTCATGTAAGCGTTTTCTTTGCAGACCTGCCCATCTTCCTTTTGCAAGATTTTTCAGGGAAGTAGAGCTATTCACCTTGCATTGTATATCTCCTTCTCTGGCTCAGGTTCAGTGTCTTCTCCCAGATTTTCTCAAAAGCTTTAATGTATTCTTTTATTCTAGCAGTGACATATAGTGTTCTGGTGCTTGGTGTATCTTATAGCTGAAGAGAAACATCACATTGTCGTGTCTGGTTTAGTTACATTTAGTTAGAAGTCACATTTTCCTACAGAAGTCTTCAGGCTTCAAATCCACAAAGACCTCTGTGAGAATGCCTTTACTTCTATGTTCTCTGCGAAGAGAAGGTCTTGCACTTCAGTGGGGGAAATGTGGTTAACTTTTAACATTTTTAAAATTTATTTTCAGTATACATTTAAAACTCTTAGAAATGTCATTCCAACAGCCTGACGGGCTGTGAGGATGCACCACAGTTACAAGGCTCCCTTTTACACAGTCATTTTACAATTATTTCTTGGTAGCCTGCTCTAAATCCTTGACCTGTGCCTGACAACTGCTAGCTGATCATAGTGAATTAATATGTATAATCACTGTGTGATGACTACTTAATAACTGTGCTCCAAATATGCAAATACCTATTCTGGCTTAATACAATTCATCTGCCATGACTGGCCCATGCACTTAGTATTTTTGAAACGTTTTCAAGTAATGGAGCATGCCATTGCAGCCTCCTGTCTTTTCATGTGGAGCCCTAAAGTGCTGAAATCTACAGAGAAGGAAAAGATGTATTACCAAAAAACCAAAGAAAAATAGTTATCAAACAACAGAGAAGTAGTGCTTGTCTGTGTGTGTTGTAAATGGGGAAAAAGCCAAAACCAAACAAAAAACTTCCTTAAAAACTTTGAGGTAGTTTTTCTGTTTTCATTCTCTTTTTCTAGGTTAGTAGCATGCTTTTACTGAGAATAATTTGCAGTATTTATTTCCCTGCTAATGCTGCTGTCCACATTACACAGAAGACTACATAAAATTGGCAGATAGAAATCCAGATGCTTCTATGAGTCTGAGATGCTCTCACAAAATGCTCAGAAAAAAAACCCAAGGAAAAAGCATGTCCAGAGTGATACAGTGAGTCGCCAGCACTGAAGAGAGAGGTTTTTGAGGCAGATGGACAGTGAGTCTTACCACTTTGTCCCCTTTTGTGTTCTTCTTGATTTACATGCAACATCAGAACTTTAGTACATCGTTGTGTTGGTTTTCTTACAAATCTGAGTTTCATTGTCCCCTCAGGTATGGGGTTTTTTTTATCTTTTAAGATACTTTTTTAACTGTTTCTCAGAGTTTAAGTATTTCCAAACAGTGTAGGAGGACAAATAGATTCTGTAGTTCTACACCCTAGGCAGAAAATTGTCAAGAAGGTGGTAGCCTGAAGTGATCAGTAGCTTAATAGCCATCGTAGCAAAAGGGTGCTTCAGTGAGATTTCAAAAACAATAATGTAGATATTTATTGTGCTCGAGGGAGGAAGCACAAAGGTGCTTGTTCAACAAAAAGAAACAAGTGAGAGGCTGAAAGCAGCTGGCATCTTGATCCAGGCATTGACGGGCATTGATGGGCATTGACTATTCTGTGTGGAATTAGAAATAAGTGTTAAGTGGAGCCTAATTTGTGAAGGGCTGCGAAATTGGGGGAAAAAAGTTCTGACTTTAAGTTCTGACTTTTCATCTCCTTAAACTTTTGCATCATTTAAGTTCAAGGTGGCGCAACCCCCAAAATTTGTTGGTTAAAGCTTAAAGAGTATAATTTTATTTCTATCCCTAAACTGGGTAGTGCAGAGAGTGTAATTAACCCTCCCAATTTCCTGCCTTTTCAGAGGGACACAGCTATAATATTTTTCACATGGTCTTATTCTTAATCTGTTCCATACACTTCATGTTCCATTCACTTTTTTAGTGGGTGTAAGAAGAGGTCATGATGCATGAAGTTAGATTTCAGAGTGGTTTTGTTGAAGAATGAGTCCTGTTATAATAGCATGCTAACATGGATGGAAATCCGGGGCAAAGTAGGCATCCTGGCAATGAAATATAGTTAAGCCTTTTTGTCCTTCCAGTCTGTGTGGCTGGAAATGAGGTAAATGATCAGGAGGCTAAGGAAAAGATTTTTTTGGAGTCACCAAACCCATGTCTTAAGGGTGATACCACATGAAAAAAACTTGCAGCTTCTTAGTAGCCAGTTTGGGAAGCTGGGGGAGCAAGTTGAGATGAACACGAGCTGAGTTTAGTTTAATATCGGAGAACAGCCTGAAATTTCACCAGACTTCAGCTTATCACTTCTTGATAAACAACAACGTGGGTTGTTTTCTTCTGCTTGCTGCAGTGAGGTATTTAAGGTTTAGCTGTCTCATTTCCATCTGTAGAAGAGTGTGGTGTGTCAGGTGTCCCAGCACTAACACAATTAAAAGGAAGTGAACGGTTCATTCACACATGCCTTAATGTCAGCATTTTGGACTGGGAAAAACTGGGAAAACACTATTGGAACCTTTCCTATTTCTTTTTTTCCTGCCAAAAGTGTGACATTCAGAGACAGGTTTATCAGACCCAGGTTTCTCTGAGCCCTTATGCTGCTTGAGTGGGCTGACAAAAGTGAGAATCCTGTTGACATTATAACTCCACAAAATTGGACTGGAGCACTTGGAGACTAAGAAAAATGTCTTAAGTGTGAGAGAAAACAAATGCTTTCTTTATTGCTTAGTTGTTTATGTAAGTAATTTACCAATCGTCACTGCTAATGTGACACAACAACTTTTTTCTTGGCTTTTCATATATTTTTAATAGGAGTGTTTGTTATCCCAAGATATTTGACTAAAATAGAAAAGTCTGCCAAAATGTGAGTTTACTCTTGTTTTGTGTTGCTGTCAAAGTAAGAATGATTACTTGTGTGCAATAAATGTAGAACACTTAAAATTTAACAGGTCCGTGGGTAAGTGAGCTTTATTTTGAATCACTGTTGACTTTTTATTTCTGTATGGTTTTTTGCTAGTTTATAGCATGGACATTGATTCTGTTGGATCTTTCAGCTCTCTTTGTTATGCTGGAACGTGAACAGCATCCAGATTAAGGCCAGCCTTCTCTTAAAGCAGCCAGTTTCACCATAGCAGGAAATAGTGGTTTTTAATGCCAAATTTGAAGGATTTCAGTGAAACAATATTCTAAAATACAAGTTTTCCATATATGACTTTACAATAAGACTTACATGGGCCATTGTCATAAGTAGGTTTGTTCCTTGCGGTTTGTACTAGAATAATGCTTTTATTGCATTTTATTACTATTTTTCATTAAACTTACTCTGCAACTTGGGTTAGCGTTGAAGCTGGGAGGACCCAGAATTTTAATTTTGGCTGCAACGAGGCGATCTTAAAGTGTTGATTCTTAAAGATGGGCACTATACAGGGAATGCCAATTGACGCATTAGGTAATCAGTAGTTTAAGCATCAAGACTTTAATCTCACAGTTCTGTCTTGATTTAATTCAGGTGTAGGCACTAAGAGTTTCTTAAAATAAGAATATTTAAGGAACTATAAATTTAGATTGTCTGTGATGAATCATGAGCCTAATTCAGTGAAATAGCCGTCTCAAAATGAACGGTTCCTCTGTGCTTTTTGTTTTTAAAATGGAGAATTTTAAGGCTAAATCAGATCACGCTTTTAAACTCCTTGAGATCTTGGCCAGAAAGTACTGTATAAATGCTAAGTATTTAAAATTAATTATGTTGGAGGTCTATAAACGAGTGCATTGATTAAAAATCTTCAGTTCATTAAACTTCCGAATGGCAGAGACCATCTCAGTAATATAAACTGCCGTTTCTAGCAGCGGGGCCGAGTGGCATCTGTGGTGTAATCTTTTTAAGATCCCCACCTTTGTTCATTAGAGCAGCAGCTGTTGTCTCTTGCTGGGCAGGATTTATTTCCCCTTGACATTGGTCTCAGAGGTGCAGTTGCAACTTTGGCAGCACTTGATTCCAATGAACTTCCTAGACGTGCTTTACCAGTTTTGCACCTTGAGGTTGCTTGTGATTGTGAGCTGGGATTTGGGGATTTGGAGATGGGAGGTTTGGGGAGTATTTGTTTGGGGCTTTTTTTTCTTTTTTTCTTGTTTTCACACACGTCCTTGCAATGGACATTTTTTGAAAGGTCCACAAGGTCTGAGGGCACGTATAGCAGAGGTGTGCTACAGTCTGGGCAAACCGGCTTCCTCTTATGGTCCCGAGCAATATATCTGATACAATGACGTTTTTCTGATTTTGTTCACTCCTGGTATTCGCCATGTGGAAGAACAGTACCACTTCAGAGATAAATCACACACAGGTAACAGTCATAAGTAAATCTCCTGAATTTCCTAGTGAAAATAAGAAATGGAAATCTGGAAAAGCACCAGAAAACAGGAATTACTATGGAAAAAGAACATATAGATTCTTAAAAAATAGCATGATAAATATGCATATGTTGTTTACATTGTAATTTCAATTTATCCAGACTCACACACAAGGTCGCAAAAGTAGTTTGGGCCATATTATTCCCAGGGGAATTTGTATTTTTTCACTGTGGTGTTTGATTACCTTACCCTTTTTTATTACCATCTGCACTGCAAGGCTAGTTTTGCTGAGATTTTTTTTTGAATAGCATCCCATGATACCCTTAATTCTTTGTTTCCTGTGCTTTTGCTTCATTTGCAATTTTAAGAGATTTTCTATAAGAAATAGATTTATTCTATATTGCACATCAGTAAAGTAGCTAGTTTTTATTCTAACTTTAACCCTTTAGTTCTGGAGAACAAATACAGTACCTCTACAATAAACAGAATATGAAAGTATTTAACCTTTTAGTATCCTTCAATGTGAAGTGAGAAAAATGTTGTCAAGATTTCCATGTTTTTGTTTAACACATTTTTAGTACACTGTCATTTTGCCTGGGAGTTTTATTTTGATTGTTGATTTTGTCCATGTATTTTAAGCAATTATTTTCAGGTGACTTCTTTGTGCAACCAATACCATTGACTGCATTAGCTTTGAAGAGAGTTTTTCTTCATTAACGGCTTCTGCTGAATTGTTGGGAGAACAAAGTGCTGTCCCTAGTGGTTCCTAAAACTTATGGATGCATGCAATGAGATTACTAATATTATTTTTAGTGAAAAGATGTAGTACTTTTCATAGCTTGAACAATGTGAATTATAGAGCTAAATCTAAAGTCCCTGAGCTGTTCTTCAGCCCTCAAAATACAGCTCTTGTATGCCGGTCTTCAAGCCTAAGAAACCCTTTTCATGTGCTTGTCCAGCCAAGCCATAAATATAGAAACCCCATTTTTGTGGTGTCTCCACACACTCACTCTCAGTGCAGTGAACGAGGGGAGAAGTTGACCCACCTAAGTCTTTGCACTCATCTGAAAGCAGAAGTGTTGTGTGCTTTTTCAAAGCATTTATTTTACCTCAAGGTAGATTGTGGGGAACATTGAGCAGCCTGGCAGCCTGCTTGTTGGGAGGGGAACAGAGAAGAGAAGGACCAGCCTGTGGATATTTGCCACCACACTGGTGGCCGAAACAGGACTCATTTATCATTAATGCTGTCGAAAATCCTTAAAAATAGGTTGGTTTATATGCAGGAAGCACAGTATCAAGGACAGTTAGCAACCCTGTCTTCAGTACTTTCTGCTGTTACCAGTATGTATATATGCCAGTTAATCATCATGCAGATGTCTTGTCAGCTATGATTTATAGTTTTGTCTGTGTGTCTTTCCCCCATCTTTCCCATAGCTGTGAAATGGCAGGTCACCTGTCTATGCAAATGACCCAAAGAATATATATCTGTGACTTCCATAAACCTGGCCAGGAAGGCAGCCTGTAGAAAAAAGGCATACTCTGAAGCAGGGTGACAGCTTCAAAGTAAAATGACATTTTCATTGGTTGTCAAAAACAGTCATAATGCATAATTCTGTATCATTGTTACATGACGCAAGTCAGATTTGACCATAAGTGCCTGGGTTTTTCAAACAGTTGCACAAAGAAATTCCAGGGAAGGAACAGTGGGATATGGTTTATTGTTTTCCAAATCTGTTTTGGAAAATGCAGATGAGCATCTATATATCAAACCGATGATACAGATGACATATCTGAAACCAATATATCAAAGGTTCTTCACTTTCCTATAAAAGTAATTTGGCAGCATGCCATTATCATCATGTAAATCTTTTCCTCCTTACTCCACAATAACAATCTATCTTTGGCCGTCATTTTTCCCCTCCCGAGGTTGTTGCTGTTATCTGTAATTTCCATAAAGTTTCCATGTTAACAGTGCTTACTTCTCTCTACGCTTACATTGCTAGTCAGTGCACACTCCCAGAAAACAAAATGTCTCAAGTAAATGTTTTGTGCATGCCTGTTCCATGGTGGTTGTTTTTTTTTAATACAGCTAAGACATGTTTTAGCAGAGGCTGAAGTAGCACGTTTAGATTTGCTAATCTACTCTACCTTTGCCAATTTTTTTCTTTATGTCATGCGGAGTGCTCATGTTTTGCAAGATATTTCACTGCTTGGGTTTTTTGCTTTAAGAATTATCAAACTCATGTTATAGTTTGTACGTATTATTGGAAACATAGAATATTTCTAGCATGATTTATTGAGTTATCATATTAAATGGGAAATGCGTACGTAGATCAGATGTCGTCTCTGCTCAAATGTTTAATAAAATATGGTAGAAAAGAGGTTATTTGGGAAATTGTGAGAGGTTTGGTGTTCGGGTTTTTGGGGGGTGTGTTTGGCCGTGGTTGTGTCATCCCCCCCCTTCATTCTTCTATGCCATCAGTCACTGAAGTATATAAAATGTTAATGGCTGTGTTTCCATCTAGGCCTGTCTGGAATATTCAATCATTTTCTGTTATGGCACCCTTATAAGGGAAGTCATGCATGTCTACTTGCTGGGGTTTGGCAGATGCCTTCCATTTTCCTTGTTATATGTCAAAATCGGTTATGATAGAATTGATTTTCCAATGCTAAGAATAAATTTTTTTTTCAATTATATTTTCATCTTTGTGGAGGCTGCTTTAGTTATAAAGCCTGGACGTGGACTATGTAGAACCAGCTCCAGGAAAATCCGACAGCCCATCTGTACCACAGCTGTATGTGCATTAAGAACATGCTGCTTCCATCATCAGATGCTTTATAGATGGGGAGCTGGGGCCGCCGGTGCGTTGGCTGTCACAGCTGATCTGGCACATGGTTGTGTCAACATCATGGGCATGTTAATACATGGCAGACTTAGGAGTAGCAAATCCACTTCCACTCCCCTGCCAGAGGCAGTGGTGTCTTTTTTGCAGGCTCTGTTGTGGGGCTGTGCTCTGCGCTGGACTTGGGATAACGTGAATGGCATTTGGGGAAAAAGAGGTTGATTTATCCACATGGGTTGGTTGAGAGGGCAGCTGAACAAGTCATTGTATGGACACTGCTCAAGGGAGGGTGCCCACTTGTCCCTTGACAAGAAGGATCTCAGGGGTGGAAATGATTAACCCACTGCCAAGGGAATGATTGCATGGACCTGAGCCCTTGTCCAGTACTCCTGAGGTGAAAGAATTCCTCCCCTGTAAGGAATTGTGCAAAAAGTGCTACTTTGAAGCATCAGTGCTGTTTTTATGTTAATGTCTCAGGAATTATTAATGTTGATAAAGATTGTGGTGGTGGTGCTTATAAAAATATCTTTGAGGTTTCAACGCATACTGGTTTACATATCCTGCTTGGTTTGGAAAAGCATTTAGTAATTAAGTTAAAATAATTAAATCGGATATTATGAGAACAGGATAGATTTCAAGCATTCTTTTTTCCCCTTGAGGTTATAAAATATTATTCTTGCATTAGCATTTTGGAGCCTGGTGAGCAGAGATTTTTGGTAAGCTAAAACCAAAAGTTCTGCTAAGAAGACTTGGTGTCTTGGCATAAACAGTGTACAACGAGCTTATGACTGGTGGCTTGGCATCCTCATTCTTTTCAATATGAGCATTTTGTAATTGAAAGTGCAACATTACATGATTCTGTAAAGATCTGTCTCATATAAAGTATTTCAAAATGATGTTTTAAAAATGAGTGGCAAAGTCTCCAGGATGGGTGTGGATTATTACAAGGAACCGCTTATCCAATTTTACTGCATCATCTGAATATTAACTCTGGCATAGAACACCTCAAAAAAGGCAATTGAGTTTTTAATGCTTAGCAGATACAGCTGTTATCTGCCCCTCCACTTGGGGATGTGTGGCTTCAGGGGAATACTTTCAACCTTGTGAAACCAGCTGTGCTCTTAATGCAGAGAGACCCGTCATTCTTTCTGTTCCAGCTTTGAAGAACGTCTTGGGGTGAGGGAGTTACTGTCCTGTGTCCCAGTGGGCAGTGAATGGTTGGTAGCTGTGCTGAGGGCCCAAGTCTTGTACTGCCCAAACTTTGCTGTACCAGCCTGGAGACCGCTACACAGGTTATACTGGGAACAGATTACACGTGTCTCTTGAAAATTTATCTCCGCTTGGCTTTTCAAACCTTTTCTGGTCAAGTTTCTTCAAACATTCTGCTGGGAACTGCTGTAACTTTAAACTAGTTAAATCTGAAATAAAATATTAATATTGAATGCCAGGCAGACAGAATCTTCCTTTCTTGTCTCCATAAGTATTTGTTTAGCCATTATACTTTAGCTTATTTTACCTTTTTTGAATTAATATTGTAGTTTATATGATAATTATTTCTTGTAGTTGAACGTTGTCATTGCTGCTGACTTAAGGCCTTACTACAGTTAATATGGGCATGCACACAATTTCCCCCTTTTTTGTTGTTTCCTTTTTCTTAAACTTTTTGCCATAATTATAGTAAATGATTTCTTTGATTGCATGTTGAGAGGGCAGAAGTGCTGTGCCAGCAGCCTTTTTTTTATTCTTTGCTGCTGCTACCAGTCTTTTGCTGGCTCCCAAGGGTAATAAGATCTATGCTCTCTGCTAATGTTTTTGCATCCTTAGCTGCAATTGCAACCTTTAGTAATTATTATTTAATTAACTCAAAGTATTGCATGAATAATGCAAAATTTAAAAATGTAAAAAAGAAAAAAGTGAAAACAAGATCTTTTTTATATTTCAAATCCATAAGCATTATTTCTTGGATTTTTTGTAGAAGGCATTAATAGTATGGTGACATTACACGGTCTGCCTAACAGTAGAAGTATCAGTGGTGTGTAGTAAAAGAGTTTGGCGTTTAGCTGGGGATCAAATTTGTTTTCATAATATGTAGTGAGAATTTCTTAGAACCTTGAATGAGACCCTTTTTTATTATTGAAGTTTTAATTCTGCTTTGCCTTTTTTAGCTGTTTTCACTTAGCAGAAGTTGACTAAATATTATTTTTTTTTTTGATAAACACATTGACTAATGCTGGCAGAAAAAAATGCTTGTGTATATTTGGATATCTACTTATGGATCAGCGGGTCTGCGCTGTGAACGTAAAAATGAGCAGTAAGTGATGGTGCTGGCGTATTTGTGTGAAGGCAGGATAAAGACTGGCTTTTACTAAATAAAAGTTTCTGGGTTTGCTTTTTGCAGTGGATGGCTGTATACACAGAGCTGCTGGGCCCTGCTTGGTTGCTGAGTGTCGCAACCTGAGTGGCTGTGAGACTGGACAAGCAAAAATTACGTGTGGATACGACCTACCTGCAAAATGTAAGTCAACCATTTCTCAGCATTTTCTTTTTTGTTTTAAGCGCTGGAGCTGATATGCATATTTTATTTCCCTCTAGTCTAATTCGACAAGGTATTCATTTTACAAAATTAGCAGTGGGACTTAATTAACTATGTTCTGTAATAATGTCTTCCCCTTAAAGCAATTCAGGCTTTTCTAAACGATTATTTCACCTATGTTATCCGATGAAAACCAAGATGTCTCTAAAATATAAAGCATCTTTCATGTTTATTTTCTGCAAGCTAAAACATATCTTTTAATATGCATAATAAAAGATTGGAAATGCTTTATGAAGTATGAACAAAATATACATTATCATATTTAAGTTCCATGGAGACAATTTTTGGAAATGTTGCATATTTCATATTCTTCTTATGGAATCCTTGGTTGTGAATACTTTGAGAGCTGAGGAGATCAAAGGGATGTATTGTGTTTTCAGCTGCTACGTAGAGGCTGATTGGCAATTACTGTGAGGGCATCTGCCACACTGTAGCTTTTGACAGAGTGCTGGAATGTTCTTGCACGTTGAAAGTGGAATTGTCAAAATTTCCATCTTATTTAAAACAGGAAGATGGCTATTTGACCTTCTTGTGTAGATATTGAGTTTGTCTTGGAAAAAACTAACATATTGATGGCACATTGGTTGGCCAGTCTATTACTTAAGAATAAAAAGTAGGACATATCTGCAAGTTAGGATCTTACAGAATAGTGTATTAAGGTATGATGCTACAAATACCAAGAAAGCATTACAAAAAGCATATGACTGGAATTCAAGATTTTTTTTTATATGCAGTTTGCATTAGGAACACGGCTTATTCAAATGTATTCAGATCTGCTCTCTTAATTTGTTCTATATTTTTTCATGTAAAATCAAATGCTTACTGCAATAGCAAGTTTCTTCTTAGGATCCTGTGGCCCTTGATGCCTTAAGTATAGAAGAAAATTGTGTTCCCAGTCATTTGTTGGCAGTTTTCTATGATGATGATGAGAGCTACCAATTACTCCCTTGACGGTGATAATTGCTATATACAGGAAAACTTTGCTGTATTTCAGACATAGTTTTACCACATGTTAAAGGTTATTTGTGAAACGTTAATTTCTAGTCAGGGAAATTGTTGAGGAAGATTCAATGTGGTAGTTATGTTGGGTTTGTATATGGCCGAAATCTTTACCAGATTCTTATAAACCTGATGGGATTGTTTGATAACAGATTGTAATTTACTGAGGATTTTTGATTTTTCATTCTTCCCCTTTAAAAGAAAGTATCTTGGGAGGACAGAAAAGCTGCTCATCCATAAGTGCATGATTCATCCCATGTATTTTAATGAGAGAAATGAAATACAAGGTACCAAAGCAACGAGCACTGAACTGTACTAGAAAGAGAAAGGGTCATGTCTGAGGTGTGGCCTCCCTTTAAATTTTACAGCAATTTAATGTGTCTTGCTGAAGTTAGGTTTGTAGAGCAGGATCCTGTTTGAAGACTATAGGAAAGCTTTTTTGCTTTATTCCTTATGTTGGAATAGCAAACCAGAACAATGAGAAAACCCATTATTACTTGCAGTCGGAAATAAAACCTGTAACCAGACATAGAGAACAGTCAATATTCTGCCTAATCAATATTTGTAGATATTGAAATTGCATCAAAGACGTGTGTATCTCTATTTGATCATGCATCAGCATGAGATGGGAAAATAATACATTAACTGACATGCACAGGGAGGGAAATACACAGTTTGCATGCAGAGGCTGAGAATTAGATACTCTTTCTTAGAAATTTTTTCCTTAAAACATACTTGTGTTCACCAACTGTTGTTTTCTTTTACTTAAGAACCTTTTAGTTGTAGTTAAGTTACTGTACCTTGTAGACTATTCATCTGAAAGTTACCATGCAGTCAAGACTCTGTTTTCATGTTTTAAAAAGCAGTAGAGCCACTGGATATCTTTGTCATTCTGGATATCAATTTGTCATAATAGTATTACGGTTTAACTGTGGAAACTATTTTACATCTGATTTTTCTGATGAGAGCAGCAACATGGCTTCCCCATCCAGATGTGCTGTGATGCAAGTTTGTGTGTCAGCAATTTGTTGAAGGTTATAGGTGAATGGATAACTGCCAGCTTTCACAATGAGTTTGCTTTTCACTTAACTGCTTGTATATAGGAGACCAACTACAATAATCCATTAAGAGTTTGAGTACTGCACTGATTGTTTTGTTGTCTCTGCTCTTCTCGTGATTGTAGTTGGATGAATAATGATAGTAAATGTGAAATGTATTTCCTAGCATGATGAATTACTTTTTTTTTTTTTATTTTGGTTATTTAACTGAATTGCAAAATGTTACAGTTGTATTTCCTACCCCTGGGATTTTTCCATCTCCAGTTCTCGATCCTGAAATGCTTTGCTTGGAAGCTGTTTGCTGAGCTCAGCAGAGCTGCTCTGGGACGGAGCAGGCTGCGTGTTCACCGTATGGTGCAGGGCTCGGGCTTAGCCTGAGGACTCCCTGTTGAAGATGATTTAGTATTCAAAGACCGTGCAGCATATTGCTTTGTTTTATAGACAACTTGGTGGAAGTCAGAATTAAATTTGGCATTTGAAGGGAAGGTATGCTTTGTTAGGAAGCTGGTAGTTGGTAAATAAAAAGCCTCTGGCAATCTCCTTTATCATCTATTGTATTTTTATTGAATACTTTGCTGTATTTACGTAGGTTAAATAAGAACAGGCCTGATAAATGATTTTTTTCACAAAGGAAAAAATTGGAAAATAGTATCTGACTGAAAAATGCAAAGATTTAGGATATGGACTGCTTTCTGTGATTTGTTCTTGTTGCATCTGAGTCAGAGATCAATTTGTGAAGTACACAAGTAACAGTAAATTTTCAGGAAGAGAATACATAAAATAGTTCATTTTTTCCTCATCTTTTTATCCTAATAGTGTGAACAGACTAACATTAGCATGTCTATAGCCTAGAGACATTGCTTTATGAACTTTTCAAGATATATAGTTTTGAACGCCAAAAAATAGTCTGTATGAAAATAGAAGTGAAATCAGATTGAGTTTTCTAATTACCAGTTAATGTAATGTTCAGTACAGTTTTACAGAAGTCAGTGTAATCACCATCTGCCTTCTGTGCTGCAAAAGCCTACACAAAGCCCCCCCAAATGCCAAGTGAGTTATTTGCTGAATGCATAATTTGGTTGATGTCACTATTGTTGTTTTTCAGCAAACACCTATGTGGGCACCCACGTTTTCATAGCGCTTTGGAGGGCTGGAAAAGGCAGTGCTTTTTTGCTCTATAATCTTTTGCTTTAATGCTCTCCCAGACCAATCATCGATCACTTCCGTACTTCATATTGTTGTTCCTTTTAAAGGAAAGTTCATTCTAAATATTGTACAACTGGTCTTCAAACATTGAGCAGTACTCTGCTACCGTCATGCTTTAAGTAACAGATGAATGGTATCTGTTCATAGCTCTACAAATGCTTGTTTTCTTTCTCGTTTGATTAATAGTCTCAGTTGGCTCTACTGGCAGAAAATGGTCTGAATGTAAATTGTGTTTATGGCTGGAACCAAGGGCCCATAACAGCCTCGTGGCTTGTTATCTGCTTGCAGAGGTTCACCATAAAAAAAGACCCCGTCAGAACACATTAAAAAATACAGTCCCGTTCTGCAGGGTATTTAACAGGCTTAAAACCATGTAAAGACATGGTGACAACGTCCAACATGGGTAATTGGTACCCCGACCTTGGCAGGAAAGGACCCCCAAACTGACTATTTTCTGTCGTTAATATGTCTAGTAATACCTTATTTCTTTTTCTGAAAAATGTTTGATAATAAAACCAATAAACCTGGGAAAATAAAAGCTTATAGCCTCTAATGTGGGATAAGCCAACCATTGGTAAACCAGACCTGAAAAGACTTTCAGTGCAGGCCCCTTGCTGGAAACGCTAGGCAGTTTCTAATACATTGGTTTATGTTGTTAATAAAGATATAATATTTGGAATAAATTTTTCTGTTGATTTGATATTTTTAGTACTTTAGCAATGCCCTTTAGGAAATACCATTTATGGCATAGTCTTCTCATCCAAAATCACTGTGTAGATCAATCTGGAGTGATAATGTGAATGTGCTCTCAAAGACAATTCCTGCTGTGAAATAAGTAGTTAGGAGGAGTGCTAGTATTAAACACAGTAGGAGGAATCAGCCTTTAAATTTGTTTAATCAGATTAAAAAGTGGAGATTAAAAAGTGTGCTTCTATTATATAGACATAATTTTCTGTATTTAAAAGATGTATATTTGGAGACTATTATTTTAAAGTAAACTGTAAGGGTAAGGATTTTAAAACTCTCCATAATTGCTTGAAGATAGCTTTCAGAGCTGTAATTAAAAGGTTGATTACGGAGAAATGGAACTCCAAAACTGATCAATTGGAAAAATGGGGCATAATCTTCAAGTATATTATCTGAATTTCTAGGATACCACAAAGAACTTTGCTTCCTCATTTTAAAAACCTTTTTTGATTTAATGACACGTTAATTTTGTTTCAAATTATTCTGAATTTCTGATATATGAGAGTCAGAGAGGAACTTTCTTCCGTGTGGTTCTGAAGTGCAGAAGGACATATCTTTTCATGATTTTTCAGCGTGCTACTTCTATTTTTTTCTGGAAAAAAAAAAAGTAAGTCTGGGAATTAGAAAATAAGTTCTGGGGATTTCAAAGGAAGGCATTAAAAGTGAGGAATGTGTGGCCAAGAGAGAGGGTTGCTTAGAGAAGGCTAACTTGGTTACTAGCTTCCTGTTGGTCAAGGTCCTTCATCTTCTCCCACAATTGCTTTGAAATATTAAAGTGAAAACAATTGTGCCACCAGATGCAGAAATAGAAAGAAATAAGATGAAATTTCAGTTGAAAAAGGCTGTTGATAAGCATAGGGTGGCACAATCATTAAAATATTTGTTATATATAATAATATAATATCATAAATGTTATGATAGTTTTCCAGGAGGGATGTCTTTATACTCTTGGCCCTAGCTGAGTAACATCATGTCAGCACTGCGCCCAAACTGCCTGGCACGTACTGGAATAAAACTCTAGGTATTTCCTGATACATCGCTGAGCTGCAGCTGCAGTTTCCCATCCCTTTTTTTTTTCTTAAATCTTATTTTACATTCAGTTTTAGTTACACCGTGATAGTGTCAAATCAAAGGTTGAAGACCCCTTGTTCTTGGGTGATGTTTTTGTTGTTTAAGTTTCTTTGGGAAAGGACTTTTTATGGTTAACAAAACCACTTACTATATATTTGTGTGTGTTCTTTCTGACTTGCGTCTAGATTTCAAAAGGTGTTTTTTATAAGCTCCACTTATGCATTTTATAACCATTTTGAAAATAATTGCAGTGATGTCTTTATTGTATTTTAATTTGGTCTAATTGACTGCAGTCATCTTAATGACCTGCTACATTCACCATTAACAATAACATACATTGCATTTGCTGTAAATGTGTGGGAAAGGAAATATTAATGATTACTTCTTCAGTCCTAAAACCTGCTTAGATTTTAGAGAGGGTTTAATGGTATATTGTAAAGCTTTATGGCTTGTCTTTCTCTTATGTGTACACACACCCCCCCGCCCTATATACACACAAAGGGAGAAGTTAGGGCTCTTGGGGAATAACAGGGAATGCATTTATCAACTTCAACTAAACAAGTTCAAACATCTAATTCTCTTGCAAGTCTGCTCAGGGTCTGTCATCAGTGTGGGTAGAGAGTGCTGTAGCTACCAGCTAAAATATGCAGATATGTATCAGCAAGAATCTCCCATAAAGCAGGGTATATGGTCTTTGTCCTTGGATTTGAGCCTAGCTCGTATACATTTTTTAATGGATAGATTCTTTAAAAATTAATTTGTGAATGGTCTGGAGTGCGCATTTGTCAGTGCTCTGTGTAGTGTCATGCTGTGGTTAACTTGTGGCATGTACTGCTGGAAATCCTCATTTCATGTCAAATTCTTCAGTTAACTAATGTATGTATTGTGGCTAAAGGAAATGTTTTACTATTGATCCTCACTACTAAATCTAAATCCTCCTCTTCTGGGCATCACTTCTTACAATCTGGTCATTGAACACTGAACTTCAGGAGTGGGCAGAGACAAACCGAAGAGGAGAACTGAACTGTTTGCTCAGTAATTGCCTTAATAATGTGTGTATTAATATGAAGTAATGGCAGGCGGTAGGAACTTGATGCCATGAATTTCCCTCAGTGGCCTTATTTCTGTAAATCAGGACATCTACAATTTCTGCCAAGGTCGAATTCTGATGTTACAGACTGAGTTTGCAGCATAGTGTGGTGGTGACAGGAGCCCTTGCTTTTGTTACCACAGTGCCTTGCTGGCCGTGTCCAAGGGGCTGGGGTTTGGCCTCTGGAATACCCCCTTACAGAGAGTAAGCTACAAGGTGCAAACACATTCCTAATGCTTCATTTGTGTAAGATGCTATTTAAAATGTCTCCTAACTAGGTGAAAAATAATTTGCACTGGAATATGCCTTTCCACCCCGGTGGCATATAGTCATTCCTCAGGCATGTTGGCACTGGAGCATGGCGTTGTGCCCCTTAAGGCTAATATATTTTGTTTCCTTCAAACTTGGATATTGTTAGTCCTTTTTACTCAAAGAATAATAGTAAAAAAGAGAAAAATCTAATGCAAAGCAGAAAAAGAAACAAAATTCTGATCATTAGAGTCAGCTGACAAGGAGAAGGGGTTATAATGGAGGTGTTTATGCTCCTTTAACTGCAGCGGTTGCTGCTGCTCCCACTCTAACATGTTTCCTCTTTAGCCAAAGCTTACACTCAATTCTTGAAAAATTAATCTTTGATGCATGAGATTTTGTCTGCCTGAATTTTGCTTGTCTCATTTTAAATGGTGATAGAAATTGCTTACTTTAGTAAAACACAACATTAACCTCATAGCGTGTTGGCACTCTGTGATTTATACTGGTTTAGTCTCTGAAAAATATGCAGCCTGTCTCCCAAACCTGGATTTAGCTTATAAAATATGTTGGCACAGGCTTGGGGCTTGAATTGGAACACTAACTGCTGATCCTCCACCTCCCTAGGGCAGGAAAAAGGCTTAAAATTGTAGACTCTCCGAGGTCATTAACTTCATATCATTTCTTCAGATTAATAATAATTATATTATTGTAGCTGGAATGTTTTAAAAACAGTACAGCCTAATTTTCTTTCTTGCAAGCAAAGTATAGGATTCTTTTTTGTGCTGAATCTGCATACTCCTCAGCCAAAAATATGGCAAATTATTTGCAAATGGAAATAATCAGGCCATAGGTAATAAATAAGGAAGTAGCTATTTTTGTTCTACTATTTTCAAATAAAGCAAAAGGAAGAATATGGACATGAAAGGTGCTGTGATGTTTTTTGAGTTATCCTTTACTCGCCCACAAACCTCACTGTTTAATTCAGGTTAAAACTGCTAATTTTATATTTATTTTCTCTGATTATATTTTGAGATTAAAAAGTTGAGACTATTTCAAGAGGAGTTCTTTACCTGTAATCTAGTTCCTTTAGATGAGTCTGAAGTGGATAGGATGGAAAGATTAGATAATATGATTTTGAAAAGATTTTTATTTTACGGAGTAGAGGAATCTTGAGTTTCTTCAACAAAGACAAAGTGTACACACCAAAACATGTTTTTTTGGTGAAAGCTGAGGTCAAACATTCGAAACATTTCTCTTTAGGAAGAAGACATCAGGTGTGAGGCTGCAGGGCATAAATGTTTTAATTGATGTAGGAAGGAATCTAAATACTGATTAACCAGATAGTGTAAAAAAAAAAAAAAACCCAAAACCCCAACTTGGTATTATTTTATGTGCTGAAGATGCCGTTTCACCAGTGGTGAAAAAACCCCATCATCCAGGATGTTTTGCCTTCAAGTATAGGGACCAAAATCACATGGATCTTTGTTGTGCAGCACTAGAAGCTAATAAGATATTAGTTTCTCAGGGGTTTTTAAGGTTTCTGGTGCAAAACATTGTCTTTGCACTCAGATTTTTTTTTTTTTTTTAGTTTTGTTTAAAATACTTTGTGCAAGTTGAAAAGGATACAAAAGGATTTGTTTTTTCATTTCTTCTTAGACTTCTCAGATTCTTGCCTTCCTTTTTTGATATTTTCTTATTTGGTTTTGATGGTGTTTGTGAAGATTCTTGAGTTATCATCAGTAAGCTTGTACCTTTTCACCACAAAAAAAAAAGGAAAGCCAAGCGATGGAAGGGATACATTTACATCAGTATATATCTGTAGCTATATATCTATTTACTGTATGTGTGTTTATATTTTCTCTGGGCATGCTACTCATTGTTGCTGATTACTTACAGCATTCTGTGACTTGCAAAGGGTCTGCCACTTTTTCTCTTCTGGATGGGTGGCAGTATCTCTTAGGTTGATGAGCCGATAAGGAAAAGTAGGTTCTGGATGGCATTGATTTTTGGCCATTTTCTGAATATGTTGCTAGATTTTACTGGTTTCATCACAGGTTTCTTTGCTTGCTGGATTAGATCTGAAGTTCTGCTGTGGAAACACAGAGGAATGTTGAAATGCATCATCTACAGGGTACAGCAGTCACTCTGGTCTGGGCTTTACACATTTCTGTATGTCTTTGAGTATTAAAAAAAAAAAACCATAACAAAAAAGGTCCTACGACCGAGCTTGGAGAAAAAGTGTATTAGTGCAAGGTACAGTACTTTATCGTAAACTTCTTTATAGCTGTTTCTGCCCACATGCTGGTTTGTAGGTGTGTATAATTTGTATAAAATAATTTACACAGTAAGAAGCCAGAAGAAAGTGTTAATTAAACAACTGTCACCAACTTTGAATTACATCTTCTTACATACACTTCCTTAGCTGTTTGCCATGCTACAAATCTCTCTTCTGGCTCCTTGGGAAAGTGAGTTAAACTGAATTCCCTTTAACCTCAGATGCAGTGGTCTCAATGCTTCTCTTTTCTACTGATGCGTGAGAGAGATGGACAGAGAAATGTCTGACCATCTTAATGTTTCAATGTGGCAAAAAAGAACTTTCTGATATATCACTCCACACTTCTAGTATGCTTCCTATTTAGTTTTCAATAAAAATAGTTGGTAGCTTTCCAAGGCTTCTTCAGGCTTATAAATAAATACATAAATGAGCAATGCTTTGCAACGCTAAGAATAACCCCTTTGATATCTAATTATATGTATGTCTGTCTGGATCCCATTTATTTTTCTGCAACTTTCTTACTACGCTTTCAGTATAATTTTATACAGTGCTTGCTAGAATGAAAACACGTGTCGGTTTTGAGAAAGTAAGAATACAGTAAGGATATTGTTTAACATCTCATAGCCTGCATGGGCTATAAACAGCAGGTCATCAGACTGTAAACTGTTTAGAGTACCCATGAACACAAAGGAGGAAACAGTTTCTCATTGAAGCTTTTTGTTTTAACAGCCGCATTATTAATTTTTAATTTTCCAGTAGAACAGGGGAAATCTGTACGTTATATGTGAAGCAGAGAGGGGAAACCCCCCCCCCCCCCCCGATATGGCATTATATGTTATCCATGACACCTCTCACTATCCAATACATTCTGAAATACTATTCATTCAAGTAAAAGATTGCATTTGTGTCAGGTGGAATCCTGTCAGAGGTGTAATCTTATTTAAAACAACTTTTTTTTCACAAAATGGAGCAGAAACATTTCCAGGGAAGACTGTTCATTTAAAATTAATTTGTTATAATACAGCCCTATTCATGAGAAGCTGAAAGTGAAGTTAACACAAAATTGACTGGGGAACTATAAATATTGTTGGATTCCTTTCAGTTTAGAGAGTTGAACATAAACAAAGATGCAAAACAAGTCATTTTAAATGAGAATCTTGGCAATGAAAGACAAGTTCAGAAAATGAGTTTTGGCTTTGAACAATTGGCTAGAACTTTAAGAATAAAACTGCGTCCCTATCACAGCCAGGATCCCCTTATTGCATGCTTTTTGAAGGGCATAAAAAAGCCTCCCCTCCTCCTGTGATTTATTGGTAAGGAATATTTATTACCTGACTTCTTAGGGACTGTCTGTAAACGGAGACTGTGTTAGACATAAAAATTAGTTTCAGCCAAGACTGATGTTTCTGTCGAGATTACAAAAGAAAAACAAAACAAGACCTGCACTCCCCTGCCACCCACCCAAACAATAACAAAAAAACTCATCTTGTTGGGTTAAAATTTTTACAGTGGTTGTGGTTAAAACACTTCCAGTACCGTCCTTGCCTTCCTTCCTATCTTGTGCTCCTGAGTTGAATTATCTGTTGCATGGCACTACCACCACTTCAGGCCTTCTTGGATTTGCTGCTTTTGGTAAGGGAAGGGACCTGTCTGATGCCCCAAACTGGGATGTGAAAAAAACCCTAAACTATGTTTAACTGGGATGCCACTGTGTTAGCACAGGAATCATTAGGGTAGTAGTACAGAAAACTTTGTATGCAGGTTTCCCCCCACTGCGGAATTCAAAGGTATCAGAGAAGAGGCAGACGATCCACGTCAGAGGTCTCTGAATCTTACAGAGATGTGGATGTCCTCTTGCAGCCACAGACCCATAAGTCCTCTTTCTTTATATAACTTTAGGGTATCTGGGGTTTTCTCCTTTTTTAAAAATTCAGATGTGCAAGTATATAACTTCCCCAGGCACTTTTTGTGAAATTAATTTAATTTGTAACACTTCAAGATCTCTAAAAAGAGAGGAAGATTTCATTTTATTTTTTCCCTGACTTTTTGTTGTTGATTTTAGACAATGCTTTATTTAGCTTTTCCACCAGATGGTTTTATCAAAAAGAGTAGTTAGTTCATGGGTCAGAGAATCTCTTGTGATCATACGTAGAGGGGGAGGCTGAAAATGAGAGAGGGCTTTTTTTTGTCTCTCTTTTTTTTTTGGTAACAATATTTTAGGGGCACAATGACTATGAATAAGAAATCACAGCACAAAGGAGTAAATCCCTGGTACGGCAGACACCGCATGTTTTGAAAGGAAATCCTCTAAGGTGGGACAAGTTCTCATGTCCTGCACCAAAGAGCTTGGGGGACTTCAGCAATATTTTTCAAATGTGATGTTATTTGGTGTATTGTGTGTTCCTGTGGCATATGAAGAAATTGTTGCTGCAGAGCTCCTGCTGCTGTTGCTCTTGTTCTCCGAGACAGCTCAGAGCTGCCCTCGTGCCTGCAGGGATGCAGACTTTTAGTGCCTGCTTAAAAATAAAATATAAAACTCTTCTGTGTGTAACCCACATTAGACAGGTAGGTCTTGCATGACAGCAATGGGCAAGGAATCTGACCTGGGCTGACTGTCTTTTAACAGGAAAGGAACATAATTTTGGGGGGAGGTTTGGAATGTTCTGTGCTTAAAAAATATTCTTTGAATTGGTTCCAACTGTGGATATGAATTTTCTGTCGGAGTAACTTGCCCAGGGAGAACAAGCTGAGGGTATCGGTGTGTTTCAGGTAATCTGTTGAACTGGAGTCAGTTGGTACTAATTTTCTGTCACTGCTATTCAGTGGTGGATTTGAAGCAGAAAGGTATAAGCAAATGGCTCTGAAACCCATTATCTAATCTAGTTCCCTCTAAGAATCCTATTTTATTAAATAAATGGAGGCTTGTATTAGGCACAGGTGGGGAAAGTCACGGTCTCGTGTTTTTCCAGCAGCCTGAGATTTCGGTGTGTCACTGTGAAGTGGATGGATTGTCTCCTAATCTGCCCAGCCTTTTGGGAGGTGAATTCAGTGGCTTTAAAGCTGGGAAAGCTTTGGGCCGGGCCAATTGCGCTGAGCCCCGCTCTGAAGCAAAGGCCTCCAAGGTGGTCACCTCTCGACTGCCGTTTTTGGCCACATGTGTGGTGCACATGTTTGTTCTCTTCTCACACTTTCCTCACTTTTCCACATTATCCAACCAGCCAAATGTATCTCCCAGCCTATGGCAGAGGAATTCAGTGTGTTTCTTTGATACCGGGCCTTGCATTTAATTATTGACTGCAGGCTATCCTTAATACAAACCAGTGCTAATGCTCATTTGGATTATTGTGTATTTTATTGGAGAAATTGTAATGGAGATGTGCAGTTGATGTTTGGAAAACAGTTTATTTACCTACCAGTGTTTTAGAAAATAAAATCATCCCTCTTGGCTTTTCAACAGCAGGAGCTGTGATTTGGCTCTGAGCCCAGCATCCATTATATCTTGCACCTTTAGCCTCTAAATTGATAAAATGGCAGGCGTACAATTAACAGATTTAACTACAGTGTCCCTTATCTAAATGCTGTGCCTGGCAAATATATTATCCTTCCCTTACCCCTGCATTTTTCTACTTCTTCAAACTTTCCCCCACTCTCTTGGGCTGTCACTTTCAATGGTGGTCTCTCCGTATTGTTATTGTATCTTTTCATAGACTGGCAGAGCATCCTTGGTCAGTTTAGTGCTTTCCCAACTATTTCTCATCCCTTCTCAGCTGTCTTTCCATCTCCATTCTTTGCCCAGCTTGCCTCTGCAAGTGAACTCTTTTTTGATTTATTTTTTATTTTAGCATTTACACGCTTCCTCGTAGTACAACATTGGGTCTAAATCTTGGATTCTGTTAAAATCAGACTATTTTGAATTAAGGTTTAGGGTTCATTCCTGCTAAATGTAAGAGAAGCATCTGAGCTTGGACTGCAGGGAGATGGAAATGCTATCATCCCAAAACCAAACCAGCCCTCTTTCATTAGGTGTCTGTGTAGCCAGGCTCCAGCATTTCTGGTTGATCTGGAAATATTTTCTCATCTAAACCAATATGCTAATTCAGGCTGTAGTTAAATCACAGTACAAGTTCCATACCTAAAGATACATTATTTTTCATCTCGTTTATGCACCTTGTTTCGATGTCTGCATTAAAAAGATGATTGACACTTCTTTTTACTGCATGAGGTGTGATACGTGCAGTAGCCTCTTCTGTACATACAGGGAATGCCCCTTCATTTTTAAGTCTTAACTGTTAAAACGTTGCTTGTGTATCATTGATCAAACCATACACATTTAATACATTTTAAAGTGTATTCCTTCTGCTTCCTTCCTATCAGATATTGAGAAAGGGTTGATTGCAGTTTCCCAAAGTTGCAAGAACTAGTCTGAGCTTGCCTTCTAATCAAATAAAATCTTAAGACATAATGCTTTATAACAGGCCAGACTCTGTGATTAAACACACAGAGTTTTAACTTGTGAATACCTGACCATATAAATGCCATAATCAACAGGAGTAGATGGCATGTAATGATTTCCTGGGTGTGAAAGTCCTCCTTTATTAAGGCATTTTTAGTTTCATGACATGAGTTTTGTCTGATTAGTCTCATCCTATGCATAGTATCAATAAAATTATCTGTTGACTTTTGTTTTTTTAAGAAACTAGCTTTTCAGATGGTTGTGTTTTGTCTTCATGGAGAATTACACATTGAACTGTTACGCTGAACAAACACTTCTTTACCTTGTCTACTGTAACATCACTCATGACTAGTTATCCTATTAAAAGTATCTTGAAACTTTGGCAAAAATCATACTTTTCTCCTTTTTTAAGTCGTCATTGTTTTTGAAAGCTAGAGAGACTTCTTTGTTTCTTAGCTCTTAGTGTGAAACAGCATGTGTTTCTTCAGTCTTTAAAATGTGAGGTTTCTGTGTAACCAAGGATTGTGAGATCCTTTCTTTTGTACATTTATGTTTGAAGGTATTCATTTGAGGGTAATTCCAAGTAAAAAGAAAGTCTCATGTGGCACAGTGGATGTCTGCAGGTGTTCTAATCTCTTGCTATATCACTGTCTGGGAGATTTCACCTTCATGTTTAGGGAGTTCATCTGGGCTAATCAGGATTGGCAACTCTGTGCAAATGAGATTGTAAATGAAGGTTGAAAGTGGAATTTATTTTAAAGAAAATATTTGGATTAAAGTGACTGAGACTGATATATTTATTGTTCTTTTTTCTTCTTCCAGCTGAACATTATTTAACATTTTCGTATTTTGTTAAATTAAAAAAATTTTTAAAAAATTCAAGGTTAATTTCATTATTCATTAATACCTCCTGCTATTTTTTTCTTGAATATCAGTGAAACTTAATGCATTCAGAACGTAATTGGAATATATGGGGAATTCATTCTTAACTAACAAGCTGAGAAAGAGACAAGTAAATTGGTTTTCCTTCTTCATTTTGAAGTGTTTTCTTGAGAACAATTTTTGGAAGGGAGGAAAGTTAAATTGTGGGTACCATTTAGGTAGCCCTTTTTTTTAAGAGCAGCAAGAGATGTTAGTAAATGCTGCTTCCCCCCAAAGTCCTTGCTAAAATCAGTGAAGTTGGTTTGAAAACTGACAGCACTTTGCCCTTCATGAGTAGCTTATCTCTATGTTTCTTATGACTTGTGGAATTTACTAAATCCTTTAAGGAATAAATGGGATATACTTCATATGTACAGATTTTTATCTATTTCCTTTTATTAACATTACATCAGCAAACAGGGTCAGTGAAGTAGCTATGGGCTTTCTCTTTTACTGCACCGTGCTGGCAGTGCTGTTCTGTTCTCACAAGCACTCCCAGTTCTCTTTCTTCAAGTTTCTACTTGACTAATGAAACGTTTGCATTGCTCTTTTGCCCAGTTCCTAACAATTCCCTGAGGAGCTGTTTTCACTTTCTGTAGAGCATTTACATTTTATCTTTGTAAGAGAGGAGTTTTGGCATTTGTTCTTTTTTCTACCCTAATGGGATTGATTTTGGAGTTACATACACAACCATTCCTACATTCCTGCATAAGTATAAACCTTCAAAATACATGGAACAATGACCTTTACATATCAGAAGATTAACTAAACTGGAGAACAATAAAACTTAGTGAAGCAGGAAACTTCAAATGATGTGGAATGATTTTTGAAGCTTATGTCAGTTTTGTTAGAGCTTTAATTTTACATTCCTATACTTTTCAGATTGCTTGACAATAGTGAGCAAATAGTAGGGTTTAGTTTTTCTACTTAGAGAAAGGAATGGAACAATTTAAAAAATATAGTGTCTTGCTTGGGAGGAATTGTGCTCATTGTTTGAGATTCTAAGACCAAGAAATTTCAGTTTGCCTTCTGTTAGACATATCATTTCAGCAACCTGCACAAAGTGGTGGCAGAAAATTTTTGCTTGGAAAGCTTTTTTTGGGAGCTTGATGTAATTTGCAGGTTTTCTTGTGCCGTTTAAAAGCAATTGCCTAGGTTGTGGCAGTGACACAATCCTTAGTTATGCAAGCACAGGTTGGTTTTCTTTCTCTGGGCTGTGCCCTTCACATTAAGATGATTACTGTGGAGTTAATCATGCTGTCTGCATATATCTATATTGATAAAGTGGATAGCACTATGCTTCTATATGTTCATATAGCATAGGTTGTGTTCTTCAAATAAGGGAAACCTTAAGAGAAGGAAATTTTGAAGTACATAAATGAGCACAGATCTTCCCGGAGGACAGCAATTTCTGCCATTCAAATAATTTTCCACATTGTTTTTTTTCCACATTTTTTTTTTCTGGGCTTGCCCAGACATGGTTGGTTTGTGTAATTCTAAGATGATGGAAAGAATAATATTCTGGAATGAAATGCCCTCCTTTTGGATGAAAGAAACACAAAGCTGGAATGCTGGAGTTCAGGCTGGAATAGCTGGGAAGAAAGACATGTTTGTTAAGAGATGTATTTTTTTGAAGGTATTAATTCTTTAAAGATTGAGCTGTCACGTTTAAGACTCCTTCCTACAGTAGGATATCGGAAGTTACCAATTCAGATTGTCAACACAGAGTAAACAGTCAAAATAAATTAAAATTGCCTTGTGTGAATCGTTGTCCTGAGGAATTTGGAAGGAAGTAGTGTTATTGAGATCTTATTTTCACAGCAGGGAAAGCAAACTTGCCTTCACAAGATTTATCTGTCACTTCCTAAATACCTTATTCAAAACCATGCATTTATTTTCATTTGTTTGTGATAGGCATAGAAGTGTGAAGTCCCCATTCATCCCTACTGCTCTCAACACAGAGTCTAACAAGGTTGACAGGTCTTGTAATTTGTTTGCTGCTTCTATTCTTTTGTTTCTTTTTCTTCAATTCACAAAAGACCCATATTCCAGTACTGTCACTTTTTGTGTTAAATTCACTTCAAGTGAGCCTACATTTAAATCTCAAATCTATTACTCTGAATTAGAAGGTGGCTGTACTTACATGAATAGATTTTAAAGGATGAAAATAATAAGCTTCAGTAGTTCAGCGTTTTATTGCCTAAATCTGTTACTACTTACAGATCTAAGCACTCCAGCGCTGATTTAAGATCTTACTGGATGTCTTTTCAGAGAGATTGTGGAAAGAGTGCCTAGGTATGAGGAACATGGGAAAATCTGGCCATTAAATAAGTCTTTAGATTAAAAAAAAAAAGGCACTGTGGTGCCTAAAGAGCCTAAAAAGTGCCCTGGGTTGAAAATTCAGTTCAGCAATATGCATGACTGCTACAAGCATCAAAATGCCTTTTAAAAAGGTTGCATCTACTTCATGTGGTGCATTGCTTGATGGCAGATAGTGCTGTCAGACCTCCAAGTATACATTTGTACTGCCTGGGAGTGTCACCCTGGCCATACAAACTTTAATTAAGGAGTTAAAGTGTTATTTTGGGAGGAAAGAGGGGTCAGAGAAGACCAAATATAGAATTTAGACCCAAAAGTTTCCTGTTAGCCCCTTGCTATTTTCAGTGTTAAAATTTAGTGAGTCGTAGATGTAAGAGGAATAATTGAGTGATGAGTTGCTGCATGAAAACTTCAAGGAGGAGCTTCTGTTTTGTGGCTCGGTGTCAAGAGTTTTCTTACAAAGTGATTGTTTCATCAAACGAGTGGAGAAGTGGTTGAAAATGTGGGTATATTGAAGCCTTACTACAGTAAACTATCATTAAATGATCCAGATCGTTTGCCCTGTGTAACACTTCTCTGCCTGTGGTGGCTTTCTGATCACGAAGTCCTGCAAGGCTCTGGGTACCTCTAGAGCGCTGCTAAAAATCTCAACTTGCTTTATGTGTTCTTGGCACGTTTTGGGAGTAGACGAAGGAAAAATGTATAAAACTTGTTGGAACAGAGCGGTCTATGAGTGCATGGAAAAAATTGTACCACCCATACCATGACTGGAGATAGGGTGTGTCCCATGAAGTTTGGGATGGGAAAGACTCTTTCCCGGAGGCGATCATCGTCCTGGCGCTGCTGCCAGAGTGAGCTCAGAGGTGTGCGTAGGAGGAACCCATTCATTAGGACTTGGGTCTGCTGTTGGAGCCAGCTTCTGTGAGTGGCTGTAGGGATCTGCTGTGGAGTGGTGCTCCTTTAATGTGTTCACACTCTGCCCCATGGTATGCATCCTTTGCATTTGGCATCACGGTGTACTGCTTGGCCTTTCAAGGAGAGGAGCGAGGTAGTCTCCTGGACTTCATTATGCCCTCTTTCACTGACAATAATGAAATAATCCAGTATTGGAAAGGATTCAGGCCCAGTTATGCATTCATTTTGAATTTCCTTATTTGGGATTCTCCAAGGTGCAAGGTTACAAAAAAAAAAAAATATCAGAAGGTACATGTTTCCCCAGCAGGTCACTAGTAATGAAATAGTGAGTTTTATATTTTAATTTCTTTTGTTGCTAGATCAAACTTCTAGTCATTTGTCTTAATGTTTGTTTCCATGTTTAATAGCTGAGCTAAAGGTTTGGGGAAAAAAAAAAAGAAATTGTTTGTTTCATCTTTCTTCTTCATTCTTTCAGCATTTGGGGAAAGTTAGTCCAGCTTTAAGGTTTCTGTACCAATGTCCTCCAACTCTGAGCTGCATGACTGGCTTCTCGCCAAGGGCTTTGTGACGTGTGGAGGATCAGGGTGTATTGGAGATAACAAAGCATACCTCATTATAACATCTCTTCCTTTTATGCTTTCACAGAGCACAGGAATTTTTTCCCTTGGGTTTATTGAGGGAATCAGCGATTAGCTTCCAGAAAATAAAATTATTTTCTTGAAAGACATAAGTGCTTAGACCTAATACTGAAACAGCAGGTGAAAAATAATAGTGAAGCCGGTTTTAATGCGGGAAGTGGAGAATGCATAATTGAAACAGTATGATGATGAAAAGGCATTATGTGAAGCTGTCAGAAGTCATTATAATACACTAATTAACACATTTTGCACTCTTACCTTATGCTGTTGTGTGTTAATATTTCTTCCTCTTTTGTATTCCTTAGCCTTTTCTGCCGGTATCTGAAGGCAGGCAGTGGTATTCCCTGTATTTTGCTATTTTAAATGCTGTTGTTAGAGGAATCTGCCACCTGCATAGTATGGATTTTCCTCTTGATAGCGATTTAATGCATATGCTTGAACTTCAGTTTTGCTTTTCTAATGTCTAGAAGAAAACATAGATTATATTGCAACCTAGGTAGAGAATGTCAGATTGTAAAGTGAAAACTTTAGTCTGTATGTGTGACTGATACCTTCCTTTACTTGTGGCTTATCAGCCTTAAGTTGTGAGGCTTTCTGGAGAAAACCTCCTTTTGAACATAACAAATGTAAACAGACCAGTAGATCTTCGTATCTCACAGGACTTATGGAAATGGTTCAGTGTGAAATTGCCCTGCTTAAAATGCCATCATAGGCTTTATGCACCACCTGAGGAAATAGCAGCTTAAATGATACGTGGATCAGGAATTAGTTCCAAGTATCAATTTCATCCATTGCACTGAAATTAGCTACTAATGCGTTACATTTAGTGTGATCTTTACATAGTTGTAGTTGAATCTTGCCAGTGGTACTCTTCTATTCTCTCCAACGGGTCAACATACTGTGTAGTTTAAGGCCTACTACAACTTTCCAGTACTTCTTCAGGCTCCAAAGTATAGAAAACAGGGCATCAGCTGCTCTCCAGCCTTCTCTGACAGGTCCACGCTTTGCAAGGCTCTGTTGATGAGCATCTCTAGATGTCCCACTTGATTTAAAGTACTTCACAGGGCTTCCCCCTGCTAAGATATGTTTAGCCATCTGACCATGCCTAGCCATAAACCATGCCTAGGTTTATATTTTTGGAATGGAGGAACCAAAAAATTAAAAAAGAAAATGGAGAAAGTGACACGTGTTGAAGTAAATCTTGGAAGAGAAGAAACGCAGTGAAATCAGTTTCATTTCTCTTCCCGGTGATGGATTTGAGATGGGAGCAGCTCTTTCATTCCCAAAGTATTTAGAGTAATTTTCTCTTTTCCGAGGCCAAACATGGACAAGTTTAGTACAGCAGGGGGAAAAGCTCTCAACAGAAGGTTCTGTTTATGGAAACCGTTGTGCAATGCATGACTGCCATGGTTTTCCTTACTCCCATGTGCATGCCCACATACACATCCCTGCTGAAAATACCATTTACAGTTAATGCCTTAGGCACACCTCCACTGTAGTGAACATGTTTGATTTCTAACATAATGCTATGTGGTAACTCTTGGCAAAGAGTTCACTCTGTGATGGAAGTCAACCTAATTACTTCTTGATGTTAGTGTTAGGAAACGGTAGCTCTGAGAGGTACAAGCTGTCCCGTGTGCTTCAGAAGCAAGTTGCCATCACGTTCAGGCTAGTTCCTCTGATAACTCATCGCCTTGGATGACCCCGGGGCATACGAGCTGCGTGGAGGATGTTGCTTGGGGCAGGGAGTGGATACCAGGCAGGGAACAAGGTCTGGGCTATGAAGGGGTAGCCTGGATGGGTGTCAGTTCCCCTGAAGGGTACTGCTGGAAGGGTGGTTTTTCCATGGGCTGTGGTTGCCAGAATCTGTTCCTGAACTTTGATGCTGATTGTGAAATCACATTTCCTCCTCCTTGCGCTTTTGCGTAATCATGTGAGAAATCTCTAGATATGAATCAGTCTTAGTACTGCTTTGGGACTTCATAATTTCCCAAGATCTTGGGGATAAGGTGGGACCTTCCGCCTGAGATCCTGTTCTTCACTGAGTTTGACAAAATATCTTTCACATAGATGAAATCTTGCAAAAGCACAAAGGAGCGAGTGTTGGATGTTTGTGAACAGCTATTCTGAAGCCCGGGCCTTTTGCTCCATGAAAGCAACACGTGAAGAACACTTTCAGAAAAGTGTTTCAGTATTTAAGGTTCTATCTTTGCAATAGCTTTTACCTAGATTTGCTCTCTCAGTTTACAGAAGAATTTAGGTAGTAAGAGAAGTGCAAAAAATTACTCATCTCCTCTTTTAACGTGACCAGAACAATTCCTGCAATTTTAATTTGGAAGCTCTTTGGTGCTGAGTAACGTATACAATCTGTATTATACCCCTGAATTATACCTCTAAATTATAACTGTATCGGAATGCTTATCTTTGAAAGGGAACATCTGATTGATTTGCTGAAGTTTCTTTTTAATACAGGATTGATTTCTGTGTCTGTCATTTTAGATAGATTGATTTACTTTCCTGTCGTCAAGTCTTGCTGCTCAGTTATTATTGGCAGCTCTGGAAGACTTTTAGATCTGCTCACTCAGTTGAACATTCATTGAGGGTTGTTTTCTATAGCAGCTGATACCAGTGCGTTATATCAGTTAATTCTTACTTTAATGAGTATTTTGAGTCATAAGAGAATGGGATTTACCTGGGCAAACCTGATTTCTCTTTCCTCTTGCTTAGTAAATGTATTGTACCTACCTAACTTAAGATATGTTCAAATAAGAAACTGATAAAAAGGACGTTAATATTGAATCTCTGAGCTGAAACTTAAAGGTCTGTAGTGCACTGCCTGATGATAAACTAACTTTTTGAATGTGCTTTAAGTACGTGAATTGGTGGGGTTTTTTCTGGTCGGACTATGCTATCCACTTGTGAAAGATGATTTATTCCTTCCTTTTTTTTTTTTTGGCAGAAAAGAAACTACTTAACACTAACACTAGAAGAAGATTTGCACTTATATAACAAATCTATTAGGCAGTCAAAAAGAGCTTTCTAAATCTTACTCTCTATTACTTTCACTAGCACTGTCAGATATTTATAGTAAAAGCAATTATGTTTGGTGGGGGTCGTGGTGATGGGGACAGACGGGAGGAAAGTGGTTATAAAATGCCATTTCTCACAAATGGTAGATGTCAAACAAAATGTAAAAATCTAAAGGTGCCGTGTAAGCTCTGTTCTCAGAACCTTTGCTTGGAAGACGTGAGTTTTACTGCCAGCGTATGACAGGAAGCTCACATTTTTCAGGGTGGGCTGAAATGTGTCTGAAACCGACGGCAGTCAATCTCAGCCATTCACATCTCTGGCTTTCACGTTTTGATGCAGGGAGAATAAAATGAAAGAAGCACTAAAGAAGCACAAACGAAGTAATTGGAACGTAATCGCGCTTAATTATTAGGCACGTGTTTAATTTTAGGCGTATAAATAGGCCTGCTGAAGGGAAAAGGACATATTCTTTTCATTGCCTAATATGATTACTTCTAAAAGTGTAAGCTCTTCAAGTGGTTGGATGTTTCTGATATTTTTACTGAAGAATCCTTACAGTCATCTAGTTAGGATTTTTTTTGTTAACTAGGATTTAACTCTGTTACGTTTCCCTGAAAATAAATAATCTAACAATAGCATTAGCAAAATTGACAATGTAGCCATGTTTCATCGCCTTACTTAAGGTTTATATCCAGCTATACAATTGCTTGCTCTCCCTTTCGTGTTACATACAAATTTGCAGTGTGCTGGTTTTTGTTTCTGTCTTTTAGAGTCATCCTGCCTTTATTAAATAAGAAAGGGTAAAATATTTTCAATTGTAACCCCCCTCATTTTTGTTCTGAAACTGTTCGTTGTTACTTTTCTTTTAAATTCTTGCTATGAGGAGTATCCGTGAGCCTGGGTGACATGACTAGCATAGACTCTGATCCTGAAAAGCTGCCTGTAGAAAGGCAGTAGCAGCGATTATTGCTGGTGCTGTCAACTACTCCAAGTAAACAGCATTAAAAATAAAACATGCATAAATTCCAGGGTCAGACCTGCCAGTGGACGGACACCTCCGTCAACTCATATTTTTTTAAAAATAAGGAAAATGTTTTGCTTTTGGGTTTCTGCTGAATTGGTTTTGTCAGCTCATCTAGCCCTTCTCTTGCATGGGAGGGCAGATAAGAGCGGCCCACAGAGGGAAGGGGGTTTTACTGAAGCGTGGTGCCTGCCTTTTCAGCTGGCACGCTCTGGTTTGAAGGAGGCAGTTCAAGAGCTAATGTCCTGAGCTCCTGCAATTTAAGCTCAGCCACCAAGGTCCTTGTGACAGCATCTGTAACAGCATCCCTTCTGCACGGCTTCCGTGTAGTCATCCATCACTCTGCACAGGAAGGACTCTGCTGCGCCAGTGGAGATGCTGAGAATGTGCAAGATACTGATAACACCAGTATAGTTTATTAAGTCTACCTGCCATCCCTAGAAAGTATTTTTTCCTAATCTGTGCACTCTTCCTGACCGTCCAGTTTGTCTTTTGGCTAATCTGTTGGTCTCTGTGTGAGCATTAAGTGGCAGAGTTTTCATCGTTTAAATGAATGTATTGAACTTCGTTACTTTCTTGAAGCGCCGTGTGTAGGGTTTGGCCATCTGCTGGCTTTGTCTCTTTAATGTCACCTTTCATATGCTCTCTGTGCTGGTCTGTGCACAAATGCTGCATAAAGGGCACGATGGCACTAATCCAAAGATGGTGCAGAAGGACCCTGGGCTGACACGAAGCCCAGCCCACACCTCTGTGTGGTTTTTCTTTTTTAATTTATCTTCATGACACCAGCGGCATGAGATGTAACAACTGGTTTCCGCATTTCAGGCATTTATCTCTTTCAAACTTTTTTTTTTCCCCCACTGCAAAAGGGAGCATATGTTCCTCACTGCTTGCATTAATGAGCCTTTGATGCCATTGCTAAATGTAGCAGGTGGGGGAAACGTATCCTTGATTTCTGTTAATGATTACATGCAGCAGTGTTCATTTCTCATTTAAAGAGGACCTGTTGATATATTAATATATGTATTTTTTTCCCTTCAGACTGGATGCTCAATTTTGCCCAAGTGCAATCACTTTTGAGGCACTAGATGTTTAAAGCATGTAGAAAAGTTTTTGTTCTTGTGTCGTATATTGGTACAGGTAGAACTTTTACATGATTGTGGCTTTTGGCTTAGAATCTCCACATCAGAGTTAGATTACACAATTATGTCAGTAAAAAGATGTACCTTCACATTTCATAGGAAAAAAACCTTAAACAATAAAGAGTTTTAAATGTCTTTCTGAGTATCTGGTACTAACTGGTGGTATTTTACATGGAAGAATGTATTATCAGAGCAGAAGTTGTTGCATTTGAGTTTAGATTTAGGATTACTTCTTACCTCTCGAGAAGTTACAGTGTAAGTTTTCACTTCCGAAAGATCATCTGTGCTGACATTCTCATTTTTAACTCATTAGGAGCCCCTGTAGCACAGAGGCTGAAGTATGCTTCGCGGTCCTGAATTTATGTATCACTGGGGTAATAGTAGAACCTTGAAACTCTGGAGGACTAAGTTTCAAAGAACGTGGCAAGCCAAAAGGTTGCCTAAAATCATATGTTCCTGCACCTAACCCCATCACCCCAGTCGTTTTCAATTGTTCAGAGTCATATGCTTCTCAGTCTTATTCAATAGCAGGTTTGCAGACCTTTGACATCTCTATTTAAAAATGCACTGACAGCTTTCCAGCAACAGCTGGTAAAGGGCACTTTCAGCTGTTCATTATGAAATGGATTAAAAAAAAGCACATGGTTTCATGTTTCATAGATTGTCTCCAAGTTCAAACTAATATTTACTGGTGTTTTTTTTTTTGTTTCTGCTTGACATTGATTTAGCTTAAATGTATTAAGTGCTTTTTACTTTACTAAACACTTCCTTACGTGGGAAGTGTGAAATCAACAGTCTTGGCATGGTATTTCAGTGTTGTGAGTAAATCTTATAATTGGTTGAATTGCTTTTAAAATGTTAACTATGTTAATTTCCTCAGATGCTGCATCTTTGCTTGTTCTGTACAATTCAGAGAGGTCATGCAGTTGATTGGAAATTGAATTGTTTTTGCAATTTAAGCCTAGGAGATAGAAATCTAACTTGGGGTGTCCCGTTGAAATACTATAGCAACAGTTGGAATGTTTCTCTATGAATTTCTTTATAAATAGGTCCATTTCTCATTAATATTACTGGTTAATTGCAACTGAGTTTAGAGGGGAAGGTCAGGGTTTTTCTGAAGTCAGCTGGCAGAGGTTGTACAGGTTTTTTTTAAACAAGGAAATAATTTTGTAATGTAAAAGCCCATCCATACGCTTACACATTCCTACATGGAAATTAGCTTTAAAATTTGCATTTTAGTATTCAAATACCTCTCTAGACTGATGGCTGGCACTTTCTTGATAGTTTGAAGTACAAGGCTGTGTGTTTATGAAAAATCTGAAGGCTTACATCTTCAGTGATGGCAGCAACCATCTTCTTAGCAAAACCCACTCATCTGACTGCTGTGATCTTCAACCACCGCTATTGCTCTATTGAAAGCTCCCCGAATATGTCAATTTGCTTTCAAACTTTGATCCCTGACTCTTCTCTTGAGTTCCCCCAGGGCAACATTCCACTTCCCTGACCATCTTGTATGTAAATTGTTTTCAAATGACTGAATTAATCAACATTGAAGAACCTTAATTGAAAAGACGACTGATGATGCATGTCAGTTCATTCAAGTTAGAAATATATTTTAATTTTCATGTTCCCCAGAGAAATTAGCATCTCTTACCTTAACATTTCAACCCTTCAAAACCCTTACGAAGAGATTTTAACCTGAGAAATGCCAAAATTACCATTGTCAAATACAAACTTTTAACTTCCCTTCTGTTAAAACTCTCTAAAATAATCTGAGAAATACTAATCAAAAAATTTCAAAGATGACTGGAAAGTCAGAAAGAAATTCCTAACAGAAGTTAAAAGGACTAATTTTGTTTTAATTTGTGGCCAGAGATATTGAACCCTAAAATGCCAATTTGGGCATATTCCCAACAGAGTTTTCAAATGTTGCAGAGAATCGTTTCTGTAGTGATAGCTTCAGGAAAGTAATTGTGGCGAAAGTGAGAAGTCCTGAAAATAGACTGTACATTTCTGACAGAGGAAAACTTGGTCTCTAGGCTGAATCCACGCCGACCTCTTCACTGCTCTGAACCCGCTGGCTCTTCATGAATGACCTTCGTTGTCAAGGGGGTACAGTCCTTGGTGCTTCAGTGCTTCCTCAGTTGGAATACACATAGCACAGTTTTGGATCTGATTTCAAGTAACAATTGAGCAAAACTGACGAAAGCAAACAACAAAGTTAATAAATCCTTTTTTTTACCCCCCTGCCTTTTAAGAGGGAGGAAAAAAGAGTCGTCTCTGTCCCTATGGAACGCACTTTGATGTCTGTGCTCAAAATATTAGCCTTTGTATTATACTCACAACAACTATGGTTACTATTTCTTGTGTGTAAGGTATATATACATTGTTGATTGATCGAACACCCATGGTAGGTATTTTGTTGTCCCTACTGCTTTCCAGCAAGATCTTCCAACGAAAATAAGAAGTATCTGGGTGGTAGCCACGGGAGGGATAACCTGGTAACTATCAATCATCACACAAACATCTTAGGTCAAGAATTTGATGGGGTTTTTTCCTGTATAGTTATAGGTTGTTGTCTAGGTTGTTGCTATTAGAGTTGTTACTGTTGGCTTCAAGTAATTCCTTCTCCCACCTCTTTCAGTATATTAAGTGAATAAAGTGGTTCATGTGACTCAAGCAGCTGTACCAGCAAGGGCTTTTTTTTTTTTTTTTTAAGCTATTCTTATTTTTAAATTGAAGAGCTTATTAAAAAAGAAGTACTTCAGTAAGTTAAATTACTTAATGCTGCACATCCTTGGAACCCTAATCACTTCCAGATGGAGCAATTCATAGTTCTAAGAGAGCACTAATTTTAAAGTGAATCGGGGTTTTGGGTATACGCATCTTAGAGCACCCTTGTACATTGCAGAGGCAAAGCACTTAAAAAATTAAGCAATCTAGTTTTGAAAATAAGTACTTTATTTTTAAACTTTTTTAAGTAGTTCACATTGAAAATAGATTTTATTTCCTGCTGCTGTTCATTTGGTACTCGTACACATCCTTTTGAAACTGCACTAAACACAGAAGAGAGAATAGTAGGAAATTTAATTTGCTGAAATACCTTAACCTTACCTCTAGAAATGTAACCTCGGTTTGCAGTCTTTGCTAAAAATCTTATACTTCTCCTCCCACATCTTGTTTTTAAATTCCATTTTCAGACTATATAGTTATTTACTTCCATAAACTAAACCATTACTTTTTGTTTGGTGGGCTTGAGGAGATGAATATATCTCTCACCATTGCGCTGTTTGGACATCTTCTCTATAAAATCAATGCAGAGTCACAGTGCCATGACTTGCTTCTTGGCCTCTTGGGGCACTTTTTAATAACAGCAACGTTTTCTTAGTGATCTAAAGAAGATGCAGCTGCATCCTTTCCCCTAATAGTATTACACAGGCTAGTATTCACTAAAAGAGGGTTAAGCATGTAGTGGTATTTCACCCTAAAGTGTGTACTGGGCTAAATTCTTGTTACTCAGAGCCATAGCTGTCACTTAAAGAAAGGGGTGAAAGAGTCTGTCTCCGCGATTGGAAAGAAACCTTAGGAAATGTGAAGCAAATACAGCTTGTATATTCAATTCTATTTGAAATTTTAGATATTTCTAACTGGGAATGTCATATTTATTTCAGTGACTGTGATTTCAAAAGGTAAATTCTATCATGCTTAACCCCACTGCTTATTGTTTGATTGCTTAGCAGAGGAAATGAAAGAATAGTGTAGCTTCACGAACACATAAAATCCATCTAGCAAATGATAAATCACATTCATTTTGCCATGCAGATACATGTAAAAATTCTTAATGTGGAATTCTGCATAATCTGCTTGATGACTTTCTACATTGAGGCCAGCAGACGGTAGGCTGGGAAGGCTGGGAAATGATGGGAGATAACAGACATCATTTTTTCCTTTGTGCTCAGAAAGAAAATAGGGAAGCAACAAGGAACCCGAGTTATTTTGGGAGAAACCAGTTTGAAAGGACCAAGTGAATCACGCCATTCAGTGGCACCCTGACACCAAGATAACACCAAATATATTTTGTCATTTCATACCTTGTGACTTTCCCTATTGGGGTGGTGACCTTTTAGACAGCCAAAGGCAGGTTCCAAATGTAAGTCACACCCTTTTGTCTCTAAAGATGATGCGAACAGTTGGCAGTGAAACCTGCCCTGGACATGACACCAGCTTGGTGTTTGGAGAACTATGCCATTGCTTCTAAGAGCAAAGGGAAAAAGCTGCAGCACAGGGTTTGTGGCTTTAAGCCCAAGTGTGATGCTTTCCAGTGCTTTTTTAACATACAATGTGGTTGCTTTCCCCTGGAAAGAGGTTTTATTTAATGAGTCCTGTTTAGAAAAGAAGAAAAAAAAGTGCATTTCATCATATTTTGTGCTTGTCAGATCTGGGTGTTGTTATTTACCTTGAAGTCACTTGCTTAAATCCTGAAACAAGCCTGGATTCTGTGGTTATTCCCTACTTACAACCTCAGTAATTTATGTAAAGATTTGTTGTTAAATATTGAGAGATTTTAATTACCCGTAAACTTACATTCCACACTTTCCTCTTGCAAATTGTCATATAAAAACTAATTCTACATGTCAGCGGGTCAAAATACAGTGTATACGTTTCTCAATAAATTTTAGGAAGTACAAATTTATTGTGATTGTAGGCTAAGAATGTTTCCTACTATGACAACCATTTTTAAAGTTCTAGTTATGACATATTTTAATGATGATGTTTTAGTAAATAATTTTTGAAAGTTACTCTTTCTATTGTATCTATAACAAACTCCACATACACTTAGTGGTACATATACACATGGAGCATTTTTCTTATTTTGAGTTTGTTAAATGTAACTCAAGCAAAGCAGGAAAAAATGGTGATAATTCTCTTTCTACAGTAATCAGGTGATAATAAGTTTAATATTGTGAAGAGTAAAGGAAAAGAGCAGTTATGAAATATTGCCATTTAACAAATAACCAGCACATCATGAAAGTGATTAAACCTGTGGTGTTAATGTTTGATGAGCTCTGGTTATTGGAAATACTCCTAATTTTTTGATTTAATTTTTTGATTTTTTTGCTGCAAGCTGTTTTCTTTCAAGGGTTTATAGCTAAGCAGAAGTATGTGCCATGATATATATTTATCAAACTTGTTTATAAAAGCTGACACTGCAAAATGATATAAAGTAAAACCAGTTTTTTTTCTGGAACAGGTCATACTCTTGGGACACAAGATTTTATAGTTGAGCGTGTTGGTTCAGTGTAGAATTTACAGACTTGAAAATTTGCTACTGCTAATTTTATGAAAGCTAGATTACAAATGAAAGACTATGTGTTCATGTGATATGCAAAGTCTAGGTCTGCCTTGCCAACTGGTCAGCTGCCAGTTATAAATTATGCTGTAGGTATTTGCATGTCGAATATGGATAACATACTACAATTTCTGTGTTTAATTTATTAAAGTACAGTGCAAAGCAATATATAGTCAGCATTTGCGTACTTTAACTGCACACTAGGCATATGCTTTTGTTCTAAATGTAATCAAAATTATGGTATCTCACATACCACTTAGTGAAATCTCTTGGCAAAGGCTACAGTTTTTATTGTGCTGACTATATTTTTTTACATGTCTTAAAACGAAGCGACACTGCTGTAGGTGCTGATTTTGGAGGCCGCGTTCTGTTCCTTGCAGCGCGGTGCACAGCCGCTTTGTGAAACAGGTAGCGCTGAGGGAGATGCTACTCCCACCTTTCAAGCCTGTACTAATAACACAGAGAAAGAAGGAAAATCTGATCACTCTAATGCTCTTCTACGTATTTCTAGCACCTGCTCCAGGGGTGGTCAGTGATACCTTCCCAAGTAGTCCCGTGACTCAGCTTCAAGTGCCTTGGTGTATATCGGCAGCAGTTTTCTTGTGTTGAGAGGAACATCCCACAGGCATGGGTACAGTCAGCATATACTCTCCTGGAAGATTGTTAAAGCATAGGATATATGGCTTAGTATTGTTTTTTAAAAAAAAATCACGTACAACTCTTCCATTTGGATTCGGTACAAGTAGAGGGAGTAGAAGATTATCGGATGATGCCAGCCTTTTTCCTTCATAAATTAGCTTAAAAGTTCATGCGAAGTTATCCTTGAAGATTGAAACGCCAATTAAAGCAATAGGAACATAATCAGTCATTACAGCATACTATATTTTAATGACCTGAAGAGCTTAAATCTCCTTTTTCATCTTTGACATACCTCCACATATTTTATTTCCATGTGAGATGTCACACATTCAAAGGGTTTTCAAAAGTTGGATGTCTGTCGTTGAGGGCTAGAATAATTTCTGTAGCATAGCCTATTCTATAAGAAGATTTGAGTTTCTGGAGAACTATTTATGCAATAAATATTTATGAAGTGTTTATTTATACCAATATTTATATGTAACTGTCATTGTCTGATTTTTGTCTGCTTATAAAGAAGGGCTTGTTTCACTTTCCACCTTCCTTTAAAATTTGCTTAAGATTCCAGTAGAGAGGGTATAAGCTCTGTTCCAGAGAAGTTTTACCCTGTGGTCCTGACACACAATAAAAAAAAAAAAAAGGAAAATACATCTTTTGCAGTCGTGGCAAATTTTGGGTTCTGAGCCAAAATCTGAGGGCTTCTCTGGACTCTTTGTAGTGAATTTAAACCCTAAATGTTTTCATAGCTATAACCTTGAGCAGTTGTTTTGGGATAGATACCAATAAATATAATGGGTCCACTGGGAAGAGACAGAGCATTTTCAGATTTATGAAGGGGAAAAAATCAATAGTCTCCCTGAGGCTGTATAAGTCATGAGTAGTACCAGTAGTTTTATGCAAAGTTGACAATATCATGAAATATAAACCCTTGGTTTGGAATTTTACCAGAAATTAAAGTGGCATTAAAAAGAAAAGTAAATGTTTTGGCATATGTATTAAGACAGTGGTTTGTATTTCTTATCATTTTGCACTGCAAATTCCTTTCAACTGAGCAATAAAAGCCAGTTCAGAAAAGATTTAAGAAGAATTTGGTTCTCAGTGCCCATGTCTCATCTGAATTATGTCTCTCCCCCAATTTAATTGTCCGTCTCTGGGGAATATGCATTCTGTAAATGACAGGTCAGTGGGACTGTTCTTTAGCAAGCTGAATGTGACAGAATTAGGAATGATGATTAGGAATTAGATGATGGTTTTGAAAAGGTTGTACGTCTTATTCACTTATAATAGCATTTAATTGCCAATATTCACATCTAAATACACAAGTTTTGTGAAGTTGTCTGGTTGCTCCCAAGTCTCCCTGGCTGAAGGTCCTCCTCTGCACCTGCTGGTTTGGTTTGCAATTTATTGGAGTTTCTTGTCTCAAAAGAGGGAAAAGAAAAAGAAACTACGCTCTAGTTTTTATATATATTTTTATGGAGAAGGATAGGTTCTTTTTGAGTCAGAAAGAAAAACAGTTCTTTACGCAAAGTAGATCAACTAAAAGAAGCTCAGTGCATGAGTATCATGAATTGCACTGGAACATGAATTGATCTGCATGTACTGGAAATTGTACTTCTGTCTTCAATGTATTGCTTCCATAAGGCTAACCTGTATTTGTGAATGAAACAAAGGGAAAGTAATTCTGTACTGGAAACGTTCTGGTTGGGTACTGTCTTTACCAGTGCAAGTCCACTTGCAAAGCACCTCATCAATGTTTTTAGAATGATAATTTTTCCTTTTCCCTGTATACATGGTAATAAGTTCAAAGAGTAGTGTCGTCCATAGGTGTCTCTTTACTGGCTGCTTTCATCGGTGTGTTGGTAAGGAATTTGGGATGACTCCCTGATGGCACTCGGTCTCGTTGTGAACGTGGTGCGTTGTTTGAAGACCATGTGGAATTGCGTTGCGGAAGCTTTGTGTTTATTTTCCCCTCGGTATAATACAAATTTTAAATACTACAGTAAAGATCACAGAATAAAACCATAAGGGATGTTAAATTGAAAAGTACTAGTATTATGTTTCTGCTGCCTCCAGAAAAAAAGAAAAAGTGTCTTTTTGCTACTGGGAAATTGAGAAACTTAAGAGCATGTGAAAGATATTTTTCACCATCTATAGTGAAAAGCACTTGAAGGAGATACTTTTTTTTTTTAAAGTATGGGCTGGAAGACAATCCTGCTTACTCCTTGTTCGTTATGCTAATAGAGGTATAAATAAGAAGACCTGTGTAATCTATACTGGCATCTGTGGAAGCTTTAGGCTGGGTTGCCTAACCAGCAGGCAGCTGGCTCTGCCCGTGCAGGTCGATTCATGTGGCCACCCTCCTCCTTCCCCCAGCAGCCTTTGAGGTGGGCAGAGATGGCTTGATATTAGCCCCGCTCGCCTCCATGGTCCCACACAGCTGTGTTGTGTGTGGAGGATACCTGTGTCTCTTCCCACGTGAACTGTCTGTGAAAAGCAAGGGGAACCCTTGCTCTGGATGGAGCAGGTTTCTGGGCCAGCTGGACTCTGCAGGGCTGGTCCTTCGGGCAAAGCTCCCCCATCCTTCCTGCTCCTGGGACAGGAGTTTTGCACGATCCACCTTAGGGTTTGCCTATCTCTATGGTCTGGAAGATGGAACTGTACCAGGCTTTGTTTTAAATATAGTACCTGCATGTAATTTTTTTTTTTTTTTTTAAAAAGACAAAGTTTCAGTTGCTTGGGACGTGTGCACCTTTTGGATATGCACAAGTGGAAATAAATTTAAACCTGCAGCTCCAAAGTAAACAGAGATGACTGTGAATATACACAGGGAACAGATCAGTTGAGCTTTACATAGTCATTTTTCAAGTTAAACATGCTTTAATGTAAGCCATAAATTTCATCATATGAATATTTTTATGAGCTGCGTTTCATCCATTTATTACTCTGGAGTTGCAGATAGTGACAACGGGTAAATACAGTGCCAGTTTGCCTGCATGTCGAGACACTGGGAGCCTTCTCTCTCCTACATGTTGTTTAAGCAAGGGTAACAAATTACTGGTATGATTTCAGACATATTTCAATGAGATTTTTACTTGACAGTGCGGCTGCCAAGAGTTGTTGCACAAGTCCAGGCCGTGGTTTTCTGACTGTAGGCTCAAGGTGGAGGTTGTAGTTTTGAGGGCTCAAATGTGATAGTTAAATGGCAGGTTCTTAACAGTGTTTTCACATATTTCAGGGCACATTTTACTTTTACATAGGATCTTGACTCTCAGTTTGCAAATTAAAATAACAATTTCTAAATCTGTAAGACTGTGGTGCTCGTGAAGCAATGAAGTACACTAAAAGTAATATATGCTAGTATAATTTGCAATAGATTTTAGATTACTGTGCATATGCCATATTATATGCACCTGTGTTATTAAAAAATATATATCTGACTAAGAATCCTTTAAGAAACAGGGTTACGAGAGGGAGCTCTGCAATATTCTGCCTTGGGTGAAAAAAATAATCTTGATTCCATACAATTATTCAGGTGAGGACGTGGAGTCTACTGGGGAGACTGGGGCCTGGCTAAGGTCCAGAGTTGTGGTATCTGTCTTTGGGTGCTTAATGGGGGGATCTGAGTTTAGGTGTCGGCAGGTGTGAATGAAGGAGGGATGTGACTTCCCCCTTCCTCAGTCCTGAAGAGGGACAGATAAGTTGATAATTTGGACATGATCATTAAGTGTCTGATGGCAGGGTGGGATAAATGCCACCCATAAACGTGGGCAAAAGACACTTTGTTATTGGAGAATTCTTTTTTTTTGAGGATGGCAGTACATGTTGGACATCATGGATTTAATTAAACTTGTTCTCTGTAGTCATTATTGTAGAATAAAATATCTTTTCGTATACAGAACCCACCTTGGAAAGACATCTTTTGTTCTTCAAAGCCCGAGTAAAATGGAAAAAGCTGATTTACAAGTAACTTGCTATCCACTATGTTGATATATACATATAGTTTATACATAAAACTAAACATTCTGTGTACTTAGAAGGTAATTCAGTATTTTTTCTACATATACCTGAGAAGTAACGATTTCTTTTGAAAGTTTTACTGCAGAGAAGTACATCATGGAACAGTCCTAGAGCCAGTGTAGCTCCCTAAATTTGCTTTTCCTATTTCAGTCTTATTAGTAGTTTCATCACTAACTTAAAATTGATCAAGGAAGACAAGTCCTTGCAGCCATGAAATAAGGTGCTGGAAGCATTCATTGCCTTAGCGAGTGCTGTACCATAGCAACCCTATCTGTGGCACGTACCAAAGCATTGCAATTTGAATTTTGGTAGATGAAGGAACTAGCTATAGGAATAGCAGACCTTAGTCTGCACATGGTATAGAGGTTTGAATATGGGGTGGTTGTGTTTGCTAGGCATAGCACTGGGCCTGAGAGCTGTCGAGTAGCTTGCTAATTCTTTTATTTTCTAAGAGTAATGACATATCTCACCTGTGTATTGATGACAAAATTGCCGTGTTTCTACACTGTATTGTGTAATCTTCTGTCTTCACTCAGAGATTATATTTGCTTTAAAACATCATGGTAACAAGAAGCTGATTCTGTAATTTGAGAATAACATCCTTCCTCTGCCCCAAATATCCAAACCTCTTTTTATCATTATTCATTTCTTTATGCAGGGAAATCCACTGTTGCCTTTAGTTATTGCAGCTTCTTCTATCTTTTACTAGTGCTACACTTAAAGATTTTTGTCATACCAATTCAAATAAAAATTATATGCTGAATTGGAAATGCTTTATGGTCCTTACAGTGGATAAAATATGTTAATTTGTGTAAATGCTCTTCTGAGTGCAGATGCTTGCACTGAAAGCATGCTTATCTTAAAAGCTGCATGTCTTTCATTCTGGCCTTCTTTTATATGCACAGTTTATTTTTTTTAATGCGTGTCTTAATATTTGAGAAGAGTTTTAAAAGGGGACATTTGAAGCTAAGTGGGAAAAAAAACCTCCTAGGTTTTTCATAAATATTCATGGTTTCATAGAAAAATCTTTTAACTGAATTGCTATTTTCTTTTGAGGTTTTGTGTGTTCTTCCCCTTTCCCCCCCACTTTCCCCCCCCACCCTTTATGCCTTTATGCTTCATTTCATTGCTATAGATTAGCAAATTAAGAATGCTAAGTTGACTGAGCCATTATATGCTTGACATCAAGTCTGGAATGTGAAGTGTTCGTCTGCTCACTTTTGTTGCAGCAGGTTTATGTATCTTAATAACATGTGATAACACACAAACAAGTGGATTAAGCAGAGTTAATAGGATGGACTATGTGCTTTCAAGGTTTAGAGTATAAGTGGAAGTATTTATTTGGGTGTCATAGTTATTTAGCTTATAAGTAGAAATATATGGAAGTTGCATTTGAGGTCACCAACCACAATATCGCATTATTTGTTAGTTATATTATGAGAGAAAATTAGTTTGGATTATTTTTTTCAAATACTTCTGTTGGAATGTTTCTCATTGAAAGAGATTTACTTCAGAACTCAGCTGTTAAATTCATATTCTAAATCCAATAATCATATAATTTAAGATAGATGATAGCTTGGGTCCTGGTCACAGATACAAAAATAGGCTAATACTGATTTAGGGAAAGTTGCTTTTGTTTTACCAGATTCAGTAATTTACTCATTGAAGAGATGTCATCTCTCTCTTCCTATTTTTAGTAAAACCCCTTTTACTAGAAAGAATTTGATAGAAGTGATGTCAAGTAAAGCAGAAATAAATGTCTGGTACCAACAGCTGGACAATACCATTGCAAATACTGACCTGTTAGAAAAATATCATGGAATGTATGCAGCAAAATACACTGATACATTTTCCTTACAACAAAATACAGGCATATATAATATTATAATCATTAAATATTCATTTTTCATGTTTTCAAGGCTACACCTGCGGTAAATTGGTACGCTATATAATACATAAAAGATGAACTATGTAGTGTGATAAGAGTAATGAATTTCACATTTCCTGCTATGAAACCCACAGAGCCTGGTACCATCTGATCATAAATAAATGCCCAGTCAACAGCAATGTCAGTCCCTCTAAGGAGAACACTGGGGTAAATAAATCAAATGTTGTTTAGGACATTTTTCTCAGTAGGAAAGAAATACACAAGTGCTTTCCGGATGTTATTCACTGCTGATTATTCACTGCACACTTTTATTCCATCTCATTCACTGAATTTCAATGTGTTAGACATTTAAAATTCAGTCAAATGCTAGGGAGAGAGGGTAAAAATGGCAAAGAACGAGGATATTCAAATCTCACTGGAGCAGTGAGTATATAAAGCTGAAAGCTGGCAGCCCACTATAATAGCAAAGACCTGTAGTCCTTTTTCCCTGGTCAATAGCTTAGTCAAAAAGACAGCTTTGCATATATTACAGAGATATTTTTAATAATGTATTTCCCTTTTAGAGATTTACCCTTCTTCCCCTGTCTTTTTTAGCTTGTTTTACCATGTGCAATTTGCATTCATATTACGTATTCCTGTTTGTGTAACATATATGCACACTGTCATTTTTACAGCTTCTACCCGTCAGTGGCTTTCTTTGGGGCAGAGTTTGGGCCTTTTAAGTCCCAAACTCACCTGTTACTGCTCACCAGGGAATGCACTGGATGGGAAAACTGACACAGAAAGCTGTGGTTTAGTTGTTTGCCATACTTTACATTTCTAGCACTGTTTCTAGGAAAGCTAATTATAATAGAAACAGAGGTCTCAAATTCAGATAGTTTCTTGTCCTTCCAGGTCCTTATTTTACGTATGGCCCTGGCAATGAAAAATCCAGTGACTTGCCCCTGGTCACATCTAGGACCGCTGTGGAGCGGGAGGTCTTGAACAACTGAGTGTAGGGGAAAAGTAAATATGTAAATATAGTGTGTGTATAGTAAAAAAAAGTGTTTGTATGTTACATACACTGACCTGAAATAAAAATTGATACAAGCTATCCCTGGAAGGAAATAATTTTTAAGAAGTATTATGCCCAAGCTTTACATCCTCTGGGCTTGTGCAGCCAATATCCCCTGGCATAGCATTTAATGCTGAAATTAGGAATGGATCTGAGATTCAGATGTTTTCCTCTGTTGCAGATGAGCCACAGTGGAACACAGGGCTTATTGCAGTGAAGTCTGAAGCTTGGCCATACATGTGTGTGATTTCCTACTGTTTTAGTTCATTGGGATTCTTGTTTAATGCCTAGAGGTTTTAAATTTCTGCCCACTCCCTCCTTTCTTAGCGTGGTTGAAGCTATCAGGGAGACAGAGTGATGGACAGCTTCTGAGATGAGTTACATATGTAAAGAGTCTCACCAATGATGGCCCTGTCAGCAGCTTCTCCTCTCTTTCAACAAATAGACTAAATTATATAATAAATGTATATAAGGAAATTGCCTCCTACTTTCAAGTGCTTTTGGGCAGAAAAGGTCCTCCAATATTTATGTGAAACACTTAGATAAAATTGCTCTGGCTGTTTGTGTTCTACTGCAATGCTACTAAAGGAGATAGTGTTGAAATAGCTTTGGAAATTCTACAAATTGTTTGTTCTCCTAGCTGTTTAGATGTTAGTTTCTAACTTGCTGAAATGCATGGCTGTGCCACAGCACAGGGGAGGCTCCTCTTTCTGATTATTTCAGTTGTGTACAGTATGCATCCACGAAACAATGAAGATTTATGTGACCTAGCTCACCGTGAAAGCCAGCTCTAGGACCTTTTATAATGTTGAAAACTACAAGCCTCTGGAAGCTACCAGTGTGAATTGTAATAGAAACTTAACCTCTATCTTCTCTCTGTTTGAATTCATAGTTTCCTTTGCGTTGGAAGCATATGTTCCATCACCTTTACTTGAGTTTAGAGCAGGAAAGAAGCATTTCCCCAAAGTCAGCAGATCTTTGCCATGGAGTAGATGTAGGTTATGACCTCCCATACCCTGTCGTAATCAGTACACATGCTGCTGCTCTAGTACAATGTTTGCTGGATGCCAGAGTGAAATAATAATATCAACTTCCAGTACAATGCTTGAATACTACAATGATGCTTAGGTTGATGACACAGTTAATCTCTGTCTTTCAGCTATAATGATAGTGTAGGTTCATATAATATTAGATAGATGGATAAAATGATTAGTTGTCCTTACTTCAAATAAAATTTAATAGCTAAATATGGATAAGCATAAGCTGGACGTAACCAAAGTGATAGGAGAGGGTGAAATGACTTGAGTAGCAATATTCTGGATGTATATAAAAGGAATTGTAGCATGTGGAAGCTCAAGGACAGGGGGATCCTTTCATTTTAATGAAAGATATTTAGGACCTGAATGAGAAACTTAAAAATTAAAAGGGTTTAAGAGACAGCTATTAAAAATTCTGCAACAGGTAAAAAAACTGTTGAAGAGATTCCTGAGAAGGAAAGAAGTACTGAAAAACAAGGAAGTATCAACTTCAGTCGATAGTGGAGCAAGTGACAATGTCACTGATGGTTGGAGCCAGATGGGATTCAACAAGAAAGAAGAACAATGGAATAATTTCCTGCTCATGTATTTGAGTGGCTGGTTGCCTATCCAGGGTAGGGTTATTGGAAATACATAAAGTGGCAAGGAAATGAAGGAGAATGGGGTTTAAAATGGCTGGAGAAAAAAACTTAGTTCTAGTTTATTCTGCTTTAGTATGGTACACGTAGAATTAATAAACAAAAAGGAAATCGTGATGTAAAATGAAAGAGTAAGTCAGACGTAAGTTAACACATTTAAAGGACTTGATCCAGTTGGTTTAATGTGTTTAAGAGCTGAGTGTGTATCCTGATGTGTCTCAGATGAAACACTCATTGATGTGCACTCAAAGAAAATAGATGAAAGAGACTCAAATTTTCAAGGCAGGTATTACTTTTTAGCTGTGAAATCTGACTACCAATGCATAAAGATTTCCTGTTAAATGAAAACAGAACAAGGGAAAATAGAGATAAAATCTCTTCCATCAAACTCTATTGTATCAAAGCATGTAAGGCAAGTCTTCCTCTCATGTTTGTTTAGTGAGTGTTAGTGTTTGAATGTTAGAGGAGACCTTAGTCCACAAAATGTCATCACCCTTTATTTTTGCCAATACTGTAGTTTTCAGGAGAGGAGTGGAGTGGAAGTAAGAATGGCCATACAAGTAAATACCTCACACAGATGGAAACATGGCAATGGGTTACACTCTGGCAATAAACCCCCAAGGCTTCAGAGAGCTTAAATAGCCCCCCAGAATCCTGTCATTGTCATCAGAGCCACACTTTTATGCCATGACTCCTGGTTTTGTACCATGGGAAGTGTTGACAATGGAGCAGCTGCCGTGTGCTGGCTCTGCTGCCCGTCCCTGAATCAGAAACCCAATTGGAAACGATGGCAGACGGAGGGGTGCTGTTTGGAGCAAACAATTCCAACTTCCATGCCTGGCTTATTAACATTAATAGAAGAAATACTGTAAGCATTAAGGAATTCTATATTTACTTATATCATACTGTGTGTATGTCTGCTTTAAACATCTTCAGATACTGAAAATCAGTCCTGATTTTAGATCATAAAGAATTGTAAACTTTTTATTGACAGAAGTTTTGCAGTTAATACGGAAATATTTGGATCTATTGCACCCACACTTTTAAAATGTTGTAAACAGAGAAGGATGAACCAGGATAGTTACTTCAAAAGTATCTTAAGTTACGAAGGTATTGAATTTTTTTAGTCAGTGGTGACTTTTTTACCCAGAGTCCCCACCCAGGCGATCTTGGTATCTAGGTTAGATATGAGGTGACACAACAGAGAATAAGAAAACATTAGGCCTGGGAAAGGGAGAGGACATTTACATAAAGTAAATGAAGCTCTTTGATTGCACTTGGTTACACAAGATAATGGGTTAGTGTGGTCATTTTTTCAGGGAAGGATTTTTTTTTTTTGTTTATGAATAGATTTAAAGAGCAGAAGACTAATGCTATGGCTCAAACTGTTCAAACTGCAAGGGAGGATTTGGCCTAATACAGTTTGATAGAAGCATCTACTAAAATGATTCAAAGGCTTTTTCTGAGTTCCTGTGATCATGTAGCTTTCAAAACATAATCAACCTGCTCTTTGGTTTGAAAGTAGGGCATTATCAGAGTATGTGCTGCATAACATCTTGCTCCCCTGTAGTCAACCAACCGCATCACTTAGTCTTCACTTGGAAAGATGCAAGAGAAGCTGGCATAGTTTAGTTTGTCTCAGTTTTCCTCGTTTGCTTTTTACACCCTTAGTGTGTTGAATTACTAGCAAAAGAGAGACCTCCCCACGCTTGGGGGATGGCTGTCCCACTACCTCTGGGGATGGCGTTCCGGTACTGAGAGAAATGCAATGCCACCTGCGTGGAAGAGGAACGTTTGTGTTTTCAGTACATCGAGATCTCACTTTTAGCTGCCTTGTGCATATCTTCTTGTTTACAGCTCTGTTCTGCCAAAGACTCCTTTTCTATATGCTCTGCACAGCCCAGCATTCTGTAGACCTAACCGTGTGTTTGTGACACAGCTTTCTTTGCCTTGCCATCCCCTGGGTTGTTTCCAGCCTCTTGAGAAAAGAAGTGTTTACACTCCTTATCACAGATAGCAGTGAAATTCTGCTTAAGCAGCGAGGTTGACTGCTGCTTGTATGTTGTGCAGTTGGAAATCTTAGCCATCTGCAGTAATGACCTCTGTGTCTTGGGTGTTTAATTCATGCATTAAATAGAAAGCTTTTCTGTGCTTGCTTCAGTTTTGTGATCTTACCACATGAAAGGGATTCTTTGCACTCAGGAGATCCCGTGGGCATTGATCCATAGTCTTTATCTGTGCACATAGTTCCTCTGTAGAATACAAGAGTTGGAAAGCTCGTCCTTTAGTACAATCCAGATTAGCAGGTATGTTTGTGTTCTTGGTGGATGTGTTTGTCTGATTGCCTGGGAGAGATAATAGGTTTGTAGATAGTCTGGATCCAATGTACAAGCTTGTTTGCCAGGGATAGCTAGCTGATCCTGCTTGTCTCCAAAGTAAATGGACTGCTTTTCATTTCTCTTCAGCAACTAGGAATTTGGAAATTTTGAAATAGTACATTGGGCTCAACTTCAGAAATAATCCAGTACATTTTGTGATTTATTAGAGCTAGTATGTAAACGGGTGGCTCAGATATGGGTGATACAGGAAGCGTAGCAGCTATTTTGATGAGTAAATTGGGGACCACTGTGGTGGGAATATACTGGCAAGTTTCAGGGACCACAAAGAACTATTTGTTCATGCTAAACTACTATGCCGTTTATCACATAACTAAAAATTGAGCATTAATCAAACATATTCGTCAAGCCTTAGCTGTACAATACCGTACATCTGATGCTGTGGGGTTGGCTCTGCTGGCTGAGAACTGAGGTCAAGCTGGCTCAGCATGAGACCTCTTTGAGGGCAGAGTGGGTGTCTCTTTTCTTCCCCAGCTTCTACTGTCCATCGCTGGTGTTTATATATACTTTTTCTACACACTGTTACCAGTCTTGTCTAAAGGATTATGTCCATTTTTATAGGTCAGAACTTGTTCCAGTGTGTCCAGAGGTTTGTTGCCTTCTGAGTGCTGATGCATTCTTGCTTCTTCAGATGAGCGTTACCTATTTTCAGACTGGGTCATAGTCATCACGCTTCTTCAGGGTGTTGCAGACTGTGTATGACTGACAACTGGGTATGATTATCTTAGTCTTACTACTTTTTCTTTCAACTCTTCCAAGCTCAGATACTACAAAATATTTCAGTTCCTACCCTATGACATGCCCTCTTGTGGTATTTTTGGGGTAGAGGGCAAATGAGGTGTGTTCCACAAATAAGCCTTATGCTGCAGTTGAATGGGGATTGCCCTGAAATTATATGAGCCTCATGTCACCTACATCAGATAGCTTCACAAAGGAATTTAGCTGCAGCGTCAGATCCTTCTAATTGAACGGATATCACTTGGGACTCTTTCCTTGAAGACTACCCACACATTTTCTTTGAGATTCAATCATGAGATCCTTTAGTAAGGAGACACTCTTTGAGCAGCTCAGCAGATGCCTTTGTAATCTATTTAGCTGTCTAAAGTCATCAAAGGCGTGAAGTTATATCAAAGAAATATTTTGCCTGCGCTAATTTTATAATTGCATGTCTTCCTAGATTAAAACATAACAAAGAATCTTTTATATGGTCAAGACAACAAAACCAGAATACTGAGCGTGTTTAGTAAAAGGCATTATGTGAGATTCTTTTAGGAAGGATCTCTTGGGTGATATTGTGACTTAACTTGGTTGATGAGACCCCCTCTGTTTTACTGCTTCCAAAGTATTTGGTCCAAGTATGTTGGATTTACTTCTGAAGGTGGCTTGTGTGCACGGAGTGGAGCACAGCAGGGTCCCATCTGAGCCTCTGAAAGAAAGGGAGACTCTGCACCACCTATCTGCAACTCAGCAAAACACAACTCAAGTTTTATCTAAGCTGTGGGGAAATCCTGTCATTTCTGATTTCTTGTCTTCACTGAAATGGAAAACTAAAATATTTTCAGAGCAATCTTTTATCTTATTTGGCAGATATGGCCAAGTTCTGCCTTAATGAGGACTAAATTTCATCCATCATATGATGCAACTCCTTGTTTAAAGAGGTAGGTGCTATAGACATGTCAACAGCATGGTTTGCACTCATTCTAGTCAAGGAGATCTTGCCTCATGGACTGTGTTTGGGGCTGGAGCACGAGTAGAAGTCTGGAACACAAGTATCAGGATTCAGAACACATTATTGCAATCTCACTGTAGAGCAAAGACAAAAGGTTTCTCCATTTCTCCCCTTTAGGATAAAACATAAGGATGTTTTTGTAGCAGTGAAGAAGCATGCCCAGTTATGCTGTCCTGGCTTGTTAGTCACTAAGTCTTATGAAATGTTTCAGGACTTCAGGAAAGATTTCCCATCGTGCTCTGCTTAAAGAACCCTCTCTATTGAAACATAAAGCTTTGTGGTTATTATTAAATATTTCAGTGGAATGATTGAGTGAATCAGAAATTGGTATTTTTCCAACAGAGTCCTTTGAGAATTTCTGAGAGTGTCCCTTCTATGAATTGGATGCGCTGCCGTAAATTTGGTTGTTCAGTAATCATTTCAGTGTATGAACATAAATTTCATAAAACCAGTTATAATGTTTTTTCACAGGATCACTGCCTCGCTGAGGCTGTGATACCCTTAAACACGAAGGCAGTATGTTTCATACCGTAAATATTTCCTTTGCTTCCTAAAGAAATCTAACCTGCTGGGCGTTTGCATGTCGTTACCCCTCTCGCAGCAGTTCGTGAGCGGTGCTGCTGTCTCAGCTCTGGGAACAAGCAGGTTTGGGCATGCAGGTGACTGACATGGTTCGTTCCTGTCTGTTTCGTAAGCCAGAATTGTGGAAGGATCTCCCGTTCTTGGCTGGACTGTTTTTCTCTGTAGCAAGCCTTATTTTCCCAGGCAGATTGTTGAAATGTGCTAATGAGCCTCCAAAGAATATAAAATGTGTGCTCCCGTGGTTGCACATTTTCTAGTTCAAAAGCTTTTTCTCATGGCAGACCCAGGTATAACAATCTGAAGTGATCTGAGATCATTTGCTATGCTCTTTGTGTGTCCACACCCAGAATGCACGTCTAATTTGCTATTGTCTTCTAACAGTAGTGTTGGCTGAGACCTGGATATTAAAAGAAAGGTTTGGACTGATGCTTTTTTTTTTGATACGCACTCTTTCCTTGTATTGTGAACCAGTGCTAATAGCTTCTTCCAAAGTAGAACATCATAAACTAGAAAGCAAATGTATATACATAGCGTGTTGCTTGCTAATTTCTTTTCAGAATGAGGTAGCTTTACTTTATAAAGTTAGTCTAAACCACAGCAACTGCAGTTGGGAACCTCTAGGCTATAAATACGTTAATTCCATTTTGCTCTGTACCAGCTTCCTTGCATAGAGTGTGAGTTCTCTGAGAAAGTGGTCTTTGGAGGCTCACAGATGTCCTCTGTAACTTTCATTTCAGAAGAAAAAAAAAAAAAAAAGGGTTCCTCAGACACCAAGCTGCTTTCCCATGCCACAGCCATTATCTCCAGCATAAATGGACACCTGCCAAATTGTCTGTTATCCTTATGATCGGAGCAGCCCGTGCCTCTTAACTTTATGCCTCAGTAACACGTGTGACTTGCTTGATTGCATGTCAGCTGGCTCACGGTGCCAGCTTCTCGCCTGTCTGGGTCTCTGATACCTGGGGGGATGTGAAGGAGGGGAGAAGGTGTGGCTATTCCCACCACAGTGCCTTCAGTCCTCTCAAGCCCCAGCTGGACAGTATAAGGTATTCAAATCAAATTTGGAAAGGTAGGCTGTGGCTTTATTTGATATTTCTACAATTATTTCAAAACTAACTTCTGTTTGTGCTTTCCACTTGCACACTCTTGGCTTTACGCAGCCAAGTAAATTTTGCATATACTTGGCCTTGTAAAGCTGGCGACTTGTCTCTGAGACATTTTGCCAAATTCCTGAATGGCAAATAGGTGATTTTTAAAGACAATATCCCTGTGTCAACTGAGCTTAATTCTTTAGCATTAGTACTCCATTTTTGAAAATAAAATTTCCAATGGGAAATTTCTGAATATTTGATTGTGATATTTTCCAGAAATGCTTTGCCCAGCTCAGTTCAAAACCCAAATGTTCAATAAAATCAAAGACACAGTGGGTGTTTGTACTTCTGTGGTTTCAGAGGAAAACTGGATGACTTCACTTTTTGTTGTTTTTGAAGATATACGTAGCTTTATTTTTATAATGTACCTGTGATTTAGGGCCCCTTTCTCTGCTTTGATAGAAAACAAAATTCACAGCTTCAGTAAATTGGCAATGTGGTTCTTACTTTGCCACCTATTTGAAAGCGTGAAATCATTTTTGGCAGAAAAAAATAATGCTTAAATATTTCTTCCAAAGAAGCATTGAACTTCATATATGAAGTATGTTGAGTATTTGGTATTAACCAAATCAATTGGTTAATAAGTACCATGTGCTGCTACACTGTGGCCTTTTAAAAACAGGGTATGTTATTTTTTTCACTGAACAAGATAAATGTGCCTTCATTTTAAGAATTTTGATGACTTTGAATGCCATATAAATTGTCATTTATAAATATTGTTTGTGCAACTTTATAGAGCAAGTGCACAATAGTAGTGCACATCACCAGGGAGTCTGTCCATGTGAATGCAGTTTGTAGGAGCATCCATGCTCTGGCACAAGGCAAGAGCTCACTCAGACAAAACTCAGGAGGTATCAACTTCAGTTGTTACTGTCAAGAGTTTTATCTTAATCTCTCCATTTCCATGGTGTCTCTTCTCCTCATAATTCCCTCACCCTGGCTGCTTTTTATAGTATTCGAGATAGCTACAAAAGGGGTCAGATCACAACTTCATGTGAAATCACACTTGCTCCTTGAAATGAATTAGAGCTGGACATACCTGTTTACCATCTGCTTCTTCACTTCTTGCACGTGAGGGAGTATGTCTGCTAAACACATTCACTAGGGCTTTTTGTTTGATTTCTTTGAGACCCTGATATATCATTAAATATTGATCTCCAAAAAAAAAAAAAAAAAATTAACAAAGTGAATTGATTTTAAACATTGACACAAAACACATTCTCTGCTCTGTTAACAATTTTAAGTGAAGAGGAATTCTTTTTTGGGGGAAGGGTGTCTAATTTTACTTCTCCAAATGTTCTTCAGACATGGAGAAAGAGAAAGAAAAGTTTCCTTGCAGGAGTGCTCTCTGTTGTAAATCTCATGTAATAGTATCTCCTGAATAAAACAGTGAAAAACCTGCTCTAACCAGCCATGAACGTACCACAGGTGTCAGTCAAGAGTGTGAAAAACTCCATCTATCACAGGTCCAATATAGAAGTCTGTATATATTGCAGAGTACAACATATCACCAATATGTAAATGAAAGTAGAATCCTTGTCAGGGATGACTCTGCATTTCAGATTGAAGCAGTTCATTAATAAGGGTGTATACAGTCAAGAGTATCTTCCAAGGATCTGTAACTCTCAGAGATGTCAGTTCTTTATGACTTTTGTCCCTACATGCAATGACATTATAAAATGTCTCTCTACCACTTCCAGTATTCGGATATGTGTGACCTACAGTCAAAGTGCAGTAGCTTGAAAAAAGTGTGATGTTTATTAGGTCTAATTGTGCATAATTTTTAAAAGCTGTTTGACATCTAAGAAGAGAGAAATGTTTTCACACTTTTAACATTCAAACATGGCAAACTGTCTTCATGCCAAGTATGCTGCTATATCCTGTGATGTGACCTTGTCTTTAGTTTACAAGCTTCTTCTTTTTATTAATTTCTATCCTTGAAATTAAGTAGATACTCTGCTTAAACATTTTGTAAAAGCATTGGATTTTTCTGCATTTGTACTATTTTATTATGTGTTAAGTAAGGTGTAAGTATTTCTGCAATTAATGTGCCTTAACATCCTCCTTGAACCTAAAATTCAAATTATGTTCACATCTGTACAGAGTAATACTTGTGATGAAAAATTTCAAATGACTATGAATTTTTCAAAGCGTGTATACAATTGAGGTTCACTTATTATTCATTGTACAAATTATACTTAAGCGCTGGATCATTAAGTGATTTTTTTTTTATTGCAGAAAAGCATGGAATTTCCTCCTCTATTATAAGGAACCAGCATTTATTTGCTTTCTCATGCGAGTAACATCTTTCTTCATCAGATTTTCATATCTGATACAATAATTTGTATTTTAATGTCTACATAATGATGTTTCTTTTTAGATTTGTATCTCTTCTAAATTGAATAAAGAAATAAGGATGCGATCGTAACATGTTTTACATATGCCATGAATACTTTGAGGAGGGAAGGAAGGAAGAATGGTAGTTAAAAAAAACACAGCAAAGTGGTAATGCCAAATTTTGTAGTGAAATTTAGGTGTAATATTGAAGTTGTTATATCTGCATATTAAGCCTTGAGGTTAGTTGTCTTAGTTACTCAAATATTAAGCCTTGTCTTAGTTACTCAAATGTTTTAATTCTCTCACATAACTAGTGACTTTTAAGAAATACTCACACTCTCACACATTTTTAGCTTAACAAGCTCCACCAGTCCTTCAGGAGTAATGATTTTCTGAACGGTGTTTTCTCAGTTGTGTTCTTCACTGATTGCTTTCTCTTTTGAGTGGGCAGGTGAAATAGGACTAAGGAAGCAGAAGTGACTGAACGCTGCTGGTGGCTGTGGTTGCAGGAGGGAGGGATTTTTGGGAAACAGATGGCTTTCTGCCAGCAATGGAAGAAAAGCCATTCATTTGAGGGCATAAAGAGCACCTTCCAACTTTGACTGCAGCTGGGTGTAAATGAAGGGCAGAGCTCTCCTGTACAATGGGAGGAAAAAGTCAGACAGCCACTCAATGAAAACCAGAAACCCAGATAATGGGTGTTGGGTAGGTAGAGAAAACTGGATGAAGTCCTTGTTTTTTAAATAAGCAGGCAGTCCGAAGAAAGGAGAGGAAAAGATAGGCAACTAAATACAGGAATTAAGAGGTGGTGTACACTTAATTAAAATTTTGGCTTCAGTGGTAGAGTTCAGATGGAAACCTAGGGAAGTGATGGAGGAAAGGAGACTGCATGAGCATTAAGGATATACCTCTCTGTGTACCTCACTGGAGTATTTGATCTAAAGGCAGGGGAAGAAACCACTGAAAACATGGTATCTTCCAAGTAAAGAATGAGAAGAGAAAATCATGTAAGAGAAAGGATGTGGCAATGGATGCAGAAATACCAAAATGAAAGTCATCTCTATAGTAGTTTCTCTTTATAGACAATGGCAGGTTAGGTAATGGAGCCTGTGGAAGAATATAAAGTTCTGCTAGTGAACAGAAAAACTTCTTTTCCGGCTTTAAATGAGCCCAGCAATTTTCCTTATAAGCCTCTTCTTCAAAACTGAAAATAATAAAAGGGTGAAAAGGTTACAGTGCATTCAGAGAGTAGCAGAAAACAGTTAATTTTGGAGTATATCCACAAAAATATAATGCCATCAATTTGAGTACGTAGCGGTATGGTAGTGGCTGAGAGGATTCAGTTAAGGTCAGAAGGAGGAGGGGAAAGGGTGAGATGAAGGTGAGCAAGGGGAGAAGGAAGAGGTAGGAAGACTTTTTGATGAGAAATGCCTGAATTTCTTAGGGTTACCTGCAGTCTTAGATTTGTCAGTCATGACACCATGTGTCTGCAACAAACACTAGATGGAAACCTTAACTGTTTTTGAAGAATAAAAACATAGAAGCATAAATCTGTCAAATTGTAGCATCTGATATATTAAAATAAATATAAAATTCCCACAGACTGAAAAGAACATTTAGTGAAATGTAGCACCACTGAACAAAAAACCAGACTCGGTAGATGAGTGCAGGGGACAGCATAACGTGCCTGCCCAAACATGGCATCTCAGACAAGTTAAGAATTGTGTAGTTAGAATTAGAGAAAAACCTGAAATCATCTTCAGCTTGAAGACTTAACACAGAAAGGATGTTTCCTCCTTTTTTCTCTGAAGGATGGAAATCTTCTGTTCTTCACAACAGAAATGTCAGCTTTGTAATAATAAACCACTAACAAACAAACGGGACTTGCTGTGGGTTCCAGGGGACCATGAGGTGCATTGTCTGTGTGGTTATTTGCTGAAGCAGATATCAAGTGATCCATTTCTATAGCTGTTTTCCAGGTGATGTTTTAATGCTAGCTTGAGACAGCTGCGGACTTAAAATAAAATTAAAAAAACCCCACAGCAGTCTTAGTAATGACTTAAAAGAAATATATTGAAGTGACTTCTTCTTCATACTTGTGTGGTCTGAATATCTTGGTTAACAGGAACACTAAATAAAGTGGCACCAGTGGGAGTTCAGAAGGTGTAAAAAGGATGATCTTATTGGGTAGTTTGTGGAGTAAAACACAGTATTTAATAATGCCTCTTACAAACATAACTTAATGAGGAAAACGTGTTTGAAAGCCTAGAAGAGGTTGTTTTAGGAATGCGCATGTTTTCATACCCCATTCTCTTGTTAGATGGATGGCTTTCAGTTATTTTTGTATATGCCAGAAATACTGCATCGGATATAAATACAAAATATTTTTCTATTAAGGAAGCCTAGTCACCAAGAGGTGACTAGAAAAGAAATGGGGAAGACCTTAAATAGCTGTTTGATAGTCATTTATGCAGTGCTGAAGAGCCATATAGAAACTCTAGCAAGAAATTATTTAGAGTCCCATAAAAATAAGTAAGATTTGTTATTACAAGAAAATTGTTCTTATGTAATGCTCATTCCACACTCCATTTGATACAATTTCAGTGCTGTTCTATCTTAGTTTCATTATTTCATGGTTAAGAGGGTTCTCAAGCTAAGCATAGTAAAACTTGGGTGTGCCTATACTTTCCCGCAGGATCAGTAGAGTTGAACATGCCAAATTCTCAGGCTATCATGGAAAAGGACTGTTACAAATTATTATTTTTTTCTGTCTCTAGTAGTTAGAGAAACATCCAAGGTCTTGCATCAGGTAGTTTTGCTGCAATGGATAGTATATTTTATTTACCCAATTACCTTCTGGCCTGGAACAAGGCAGAATAAAGCTGTGAGTGGATGGAGGCCATTGGTAGGACAGGGCCAGTTCCCATCTCTGAGTGATTAGCAACTTCTCAGCTGAAATAATCAGCAGAATCAAGTGCATCTGTGCCATCCCTCCTGAAGGCCATCTAGATTTATTCAAGGGTCAAGGGCATAGAACAGGATGGCTCCAGCAGAAATCTGTGGTTTAGGGAAAAGAGATGTGGCTTTTTTGGGGGGGAGCTGGCTAAGAAGGATTCTGGGGGAAGCAGTTTGAAACTGAAGTAATTCCTAAATCCTCTCTTTTCTTACTCAGTTTTGACTTTTGGTTTTAGTTGCTTGGTAGTGTTTGTTTGGTGGTTTGGGGTGGGTTGTTTTCTTATTTTCTAAAATAGAGATTTGTCCAATTTCTTAGTCAATTTACCTTGCCCTTTCTCAGACTTTTGTTCAAGAATAGCACATGTGCTGTGCTTATGGAGCAAAGGTGGCATTTTTTTCTCTAAGGGTCTCTGTTAGCCCTCTACCCATTATCCAAAAATTATTTTGATTCTCATCTTTGTAGATTCATTTGGCTTTTTTGTGCTCTATACATTAGGAGATTTTACTTTCATCTGAAAACTAATTTCAAACATTCAAACCAGTAGATGCTCTATTTCCCAACAGTATAACAGGAGAGATTAAAAAGAAAACAAACCAGTATGTTGCTGAGGGACCAAGGCGCTCTTCCCTCACTAATCAGTGTTCAACCATTAATTCTGTTCATTTCCAGAAAACAAAATCTCTTTCCTGAGGGCTGCAGTTAGAAAATATTCACGTATCCAGATGGCTTATAGGCATTATCATGACTTGTGAATGGAATTAATCTTTATATAGAGTTCCATTTTTCTTGTTTCCTGATTTGTATTTGCATAATTTGTGGCAAGGGTGCGCTGACAGCGCGCTTCACTTGAAGCCCTCCTTCTTTTTCGTGTAGCGTAGCAGGGACCAATAACGATAACAATATTTCAAGAGCTTGATAAGTGTTCTCTGTTTTATGCGTTATATAGACTTTTCCTCCAAACCCAGGTTTTCATCACTGGTACTTGGCATCGCTGATAGGTTGTCAGTGGGAAAAAAAGAGTTCAACATGGACATGATAAATGAATTTGAAGGTGCATGATGTTGCCTCAGAAGCTTTAGAAGCAGCGTCTCCTGGGTAGATTACACTGTGGATATCGGCATTTTACATGTTCTAGTAATAAATACAGATGCTCTATCTTTATCTCTATTATACACGCTGACATCTGCTATGAGTATTATATTTGCTCACTGAAAAAGAGCTTTTTCCAGTACCTTTAATGGTGCACAACTACATTCTGAAATGAGTCTTTTTCCACATTAGCCGCATTTATTAATGACTCTGGCAGAACTTCTTTCCCATCTACCAATTCAGAAATTTAACGTGTTCACCTGCAGCATACTGTAATTCAGCTCACTGCAGGGACATTGAAGCTCAACATTTGCAGATAGAGTCTATTTCACTGAATGTGATGGATGTGGATATGGATTCTCTGTACACTGAATAGGTTGCAGGTAAAAGCAAGTATTCTGTCTTGCACTGAACGTGATGAATGTGGGACTGGAATGCCTGGATATTGAAAACACACGTTGCTTGAACGGACAGGTATCCCCTATCCACAGTTCTGCTCTCTGCTGTGTACCTGTCCGCACTTCTTATTTTCTTTGAAGCCTGCTGTGTGCCAGATTGCATGTCTAGTAGAAGGGGAATTCACTCTGAATCTAAATCCCAGCATTTCTGGGCCACTAATTGAGACGACACAGGAAATATCAAGGAGCATCTGTTAGCTATGCTTACATATTTTAAAACAAAAAAAGCAGGGGGAATTTTCATCGTTTCATTGGTTTGCCAGCCCTTGGCATAAGAAGTAAATATAGGATGTTTCTTGGCGTTCAGAGTTAATTTTCTTGAAGGTACTGGTTGTTGGCAGCCACCTCACAGTGATTCAGGTTACCTACTCTGCTTTTCCTACTTCCCTGCTGGCCATGTTGAAGGTGAATGGACCATTATTCATTGGTTGTGGGCCAGGAACTGCTTCAAGTTTCTTACAACTCAACAGTTTGGAACTGAGCAATTTTCCTTGGAAAACATCAGTATAATCTCTCTCGCAGCGAGAGGAAACTTCATAACACGAAGCTGTGTGATCTGGTGGACTGAACAAAAGACTCCTTTTGTCTCTGATGTGGGCTTTTTTTTTGGTAGCATTTTCAGAGTCTCACAAGCCGGGCCTTTCACGCTGTACAGCCAGAGTCTAGAGAAGCTGAGCACTTGCAATTTCCACTGGAAACAATGAAAGCATGGCAACTCTGAGAAAAGCACGCCGGTTTTAATTTAGGAAAGTAAATAGAGATTATGGCACTGCTTGGGAATTGAAGACTGATCTGGAATCAATATCCGTAGCCTTTGAGAAGGAGCTTTAATTATTGTTAAAATCCAGGATGGAGCAGAAAGACTAGTACTAAAAGGATGTGTAAGCAGGGAATGGCAGGCTTCGAAGAGCTATGCAATTTGTCAAGAATTATGCTATATATTCTTTTCCCCAGCCAGCCCAAAGGCTTTCACACTGACCCTTGCATGCTCTTGCCAACCCTGTCATGACACTCTAAAGGTGAAAATGGCCCAAACAGAAGAGTGGTATTAGCGTGGAGTTTGAAGAAGAAAAAAGTAAAAGATAATCGATTCAGAAGAGAAAATGGAGTTGCAAAGCTTAGCTGTTCCAAAACAGAGTCTCAGTTCTAGTACATAGAGCAGATTGCAATTCTCAGTGACACACCTCTGCTTCTTTCCGACTTGAGTTATTTCTGATAAAATACTACAAAACTAATTTGAAGACCCTCAAGGTATGACAAGGAACTGTTGGATTTACAATGTTGATTAATAGAGTAATAGCTGTCAAATGTGAAAGGCCAAAAATGACAAGAAGATCCCTCTGAATGCACATGAGCTGTTTGAAGTGTTTGTAATGATGCTAATAACAGTAGCAGTAGTGTAAGGCTTAGTGCAGGGTGTTTTAATGTGATGGGGCTTTTCAAATGGTTCTTGGCAAAGCTCGTGATGGTTCACCCACACGGTACATAGTATGGAGGGAATACATTTCATGACAGACCAGTTGTCTTAACAAGCCTCTTACCTTGTAATTCTTCTAGCAAAGGCCTGATAAGTTTGTATTTTCCATACCTCACTGTTCTACTTGTAGCTTTTTGGAAGAACTGGTTAGGGTTTCAGAATGTCCCTCCATTTTAGGTACAGAATGTGCTTTCTGGATTACGCAATTTGGAATTTAAATTTATACCCGAGTGAAAGGGGCTGGCAACATCAGCAGGTGTTTCACAAAAGAACAGCATAAAACTAAATAGGAACCATGCCAGGCAAGTGCACAGGGATAAGAAATGCCAAGAAATATTTCTTTTTGTACTCTTCAAATTTATGTAACGTTAGTAGTCTGATTTGTACTGCGCATGTGCAAAAGGATAAAGTTGTGCTGACCTTTCCTTAATTATTTATCCTGTAATTTTTCAGTGCGTAAATTCTGAAGCCTAAACAATGAAGTAACAGAGAGTGTTTCCTGGTGATTGCTTCACCAGAAGTCTGATGGTGTAGTAACCAAGTATCGTATTTGTGAGATCCAATGTAAACTTCAGAGCTGCAGATTTAACAGGTCCTGCTAAACTAAAAATGAGTCTGAAAAGTTTGCAGACTAAAATATACATTGCTTTCCTTAGGGGCTCAAACAGGTATGTAGATATCTTTGACTTAACGTAAACATTGGGACTAACCAAATACCTATAATGTTTAAAAAAATCCCCAAACTACAAAAAAAAGCCCTCTCACCCTTCTTCCCATCCACACCTTCCTTTAGGTACACAGCAGACAAACATACTCAGGAAAGAAAATTTCTCTTAGGAATGTATCATGGATTCTTGCTGTGAGAAATCAAGAGTTGTTGGGTTTTTTTCTTCTAGAAAAAAAAAAAATAGAAGTATTTTTCTTTTCAAAATCAATCAATAAAAATTGATTTTGCATACAGCATACATTTGTTTTAATGCCTTGGTCTGTGTGTATAAGGAGCACGTGCTATTGGAAATAGCTGTGAGGCAGAAAGAGATCTGGGGAACTGTTTGGTAAAAGTACTTCTGTAGAAGTGTTTAAAGATTATACAATTATAGTCTCGTAAATCACATGATGTTTTTCAAGATACTTTAAATTTCCAGTGTAAAAGAGACATTTGCATTATTTGTTCTTAAATGTGTTTTGCTAGTGCCCCATGGAACAAAAGTTTGCTTTAAGACTTCACAGAGTAAAGTCTCTCTTTACAGGAACAGTCCCTCTTCAGTAACAATTAGAATAACTGCTGATTTGTCTGTAGAGATTTGCAGCTGTAAATGGCTGCCATTATTAAGAAATGTAATTTGTTTTTCTTGATAAAGTTTGAAGCTGTGAGATAGGGTGTGAATTTTAAGCAAGAGTGCACTGGGAGGACAGCCTGCAGAGGGCTTGAGGGTGGAGAAATGTTAGCACTTTTATCTGTTTGGAGGTTGTGCTTTTGAACTGATATCTAAACGCATTGGGAAACAAAATTTTGCCTGAAATGTAATACTATTAACCTTAAGCACATTCTGTATTTTTAGTAACTTACAGGTTTGTTTATTTTCTTCAAATTGTGCTTGAAACTACTTAAAATGCATTTTTAAGGTGCTCTTATTCAGACCAGAATGAAAAAATCCCCGAACTGAAAATCTCTTACATTTTGTGTGTTGGGAAGCAGAGAAGCAGAATCTCTTAAAGTTTCAAGTAATGCTTGAGCCATAGCAGCTAAATACAGTTCCCTTTCTCTCTGCTTCTGAAACTTTCAAGCTGTTTTCTGACAGCCATCGCAGTCTGTGCTTTATGCAAATAGACGGTTTGATAAGAGGGAAAACTGCAAAACTGGAGAAGATGAATTTTGCCTTGATTGACCTTGGTCTCTTAATTGCTGGTTAGTGAAGGAACACTGCTTTGAAGTGCAAAAGCAGTCACTGTGTTTAAAGACTTGGACTGCACAAGTGGGAAAACAATCTCGTGGATATTTTTCATTGAAAAAATTGATCTGTAAATGATAATCAAAGAGCGAGCTATTCAAGAGTTTCTTCTCCTCTTGTTCTTTTCAATACTTTCTATTCTTATTCTGCATTCCTTATGCTGGGCTTTGGCATTTGGAGATGAATGCCATCTCATGTGGTGACAATAAGGCCAATTCAGTGCCCTTCTGTAGGACATTAGGCTGTATGTCCTGCTACACGTAAGGGATTAATTAAATAGCTGTGAATAGCATACTTGAGACAGAAAGGTCACTGTCAGCACTTCGTGTGCTTATGCTAACCAGTTATGTTAGGAGAATAAAATGATGCATTAAGCATAATTAAACGTGAATTTGAGATGCTTCAAAGTAGGACCAGTATTATCAATTAATTGACTTAGTGGCGTTTTGTGTAAGTGGTTTGCTTCAGACTTTGTTAATGGCACAGTATTTTCATATTTTTGAAAAAGTATGAATTTTCTTAGCAGCCTGGTTCAGAGTCTTCTTGTCAGGTGGCCATCCTTTGGTTGTGTAATTGTATTTATAACTACTTTCTATCTGTCCATATTATCAAACTGTATCTACTCTAAGAAAGAAAAAATATATTTGAAAAAAACACCATGTCTAAAATCCCTTTTGGAAGAAGGTCCTAAGTCAGCTGCTACCATTTTGTAACCTAAAGATGAGCTTAAAAAGAGAGAGATAGGTAAAAACTACTATTCCTCTGCGCTGATGAGAAAGTCAACCCCTGTGTGTATGTGTGTGTCTTGGCCCTATTGACCATGCTGTGATGTTCTCTTCCTTCTTTCTTGGCTTGTGCAGTGCTCAGGGCAATGGGAGCAGAGCTGGGGCACAAGCCAAACCTTGTACAGTTTGTTTTCCTGCCTTGATCTGAGTTTACTGCAAACGCCAGCACATCTCTCCTGCCTGCTCTGCCCCGCTGCTCCAGCCTCTTCTGAGCCTTGGTACCTGCTTTACTGCCCTTAGGTCATGAGGTTAAATAACAGAGGGGCTCCACCAACAAAGGAAAGACCATCTTATACGTGGTCTCACGTGCACCAGGCTGCTTCTGTATGTGCCCTTTCATGTGCCCCGGGATGCCTGTGTGAAGCTGCAGTATCCAGTGTAGGTTCTTCTGTACATCTTTTTTGGCAGATGGGCTGCAAATTGTAACCCTTCTCGGACACCAGCTCTGTGCCACAGATTTCACTGTGGGTGCTTTCTCTCTGATTATTACTGATATAAAATTGAATACCACTATTCTGGGCGCTGTAAGAGTGGATGATAAATGGCAGTCTTTGTCAGAAAGAGTTATCAGTCCAGATTGTTTTGTGGGTAAGTGGTGAGGCAATAGACTGCTAATGCACAAATGGTTCAGGCACATGGGAAATACTTAAGTACTACTGTCATGATGTTTTCTATGCTCAATTTACTGGTATTATTATGTCATACTGGTGAGTTCATCTCCAGGCCCTCTCATAGTGCTCTGTATTTATAATAACTAATAGGTTTAGTTTCTGTGCTTTTCTTTGAAATGATTTCATACTTATAGTGTATTCTTTTGGGTTTGTTTTTCTAAAAAAATACAAAGAGATCAGAAATCCTGACTGTTGTTTGAGAAGGTTGTTTGCCTCAGTTTTTAATATGTGCAGATGAAGATATTTACTACGTGTATTCAGCTGGCTTTTTCTCACAAGGACAGGTTATCACTTTAGTACTGTAGGGTAAGACTTTAATTGCATTCATTATATTTGGCAGAGGATTGGCTGGGATAGCCTCTAAGGATTAAAACTGTTTATCTGGGTATGAAAGAATCATTTGGTAATCTGCCAGAGCACTCTTGTTGTGAGGGGAGGTTTTTCTGTCAAACTGAAGAACCACTTGGATAAACAGGCTTTCAGTGCAGCTGCCTGTGGTGCAAGGAGGCATTACCTTAGGACACCAGTATCTCTACACACTTGGGTTACGTGGGCTGCACCACATGCTTGTGCTGACGTGTTAAACGTTTATACTTTAAACTTTGAGGTCAGGTTAACATTCTTTCTTATCACATTACAAATACATCATCAGAGGTTGTTTCGGACTTCCTTTTCCTCATTTTCCTCTTCGGTTGATAAATTAGTATCTTGACAAGAACAGCTCATTTGGTGCATTGTAACTGGTAGCTCTTATTGGTTGTAAAACAGGAGCCATGCATATTTAGAGCTGTTCTTCATCTTCTGGAACTTCATGGGTTACCCAAAAGTATAATTTAAATCAAAATAAATCCATAATGCATGCAGTGCATTTATCCTTTTTTTGCAAAGGAAAGCAAGGAATGGAAAACAATCTACTGAAGCAAGGAATAAATAAATATAATAACTAATTTATGTGTATAATTAAATAATAACTAACAATTAAGACAATGGCTATTATTTAATAGTTCATTTTTTGTGTCTGTTTTGTTCTCAGTACGAGAGAAATCGATGTGCTCTACTCTTATGCAACAGGAGATTATTTTGATAGTTTTAGAACTTTAAATGTCCTTTTGTTGAAGGAAGAGTGTTTGATATTAAGCAGCGATGAGCTTCGCTTAATAAGTATGAACTTGTTTTATTGAAAACTGCTGATAGACAAGTAAGTTAAACCTTTATATGTAGAAACTTCCTCCTATAGGAAGGTTCTGCAGCAGTGCAAAGCCAGGCTCTTGGACTGCCAGCAGAAGGCTTACTGGAAAAAAATTATTTCGTTTATGACTTTATGCTGCATCTTTGATGCACCATGTAAAATTAACTTTTATCTCTAGACAAGATCTAAAACGTTTCCAACAGTTCACTTAAAAGGGTGGGGAAAAAGAACAGTGTGTTAACTAAGAAAATGATACACTGCCTGAGGCAGTCTGCTTTTCTCTTGGCTCTAGGAGGAATTTGCTGTCTCCTAAAGGTCTAATTCTTTATAAGTGGGTTGAGTTTTTTTTTCTTTTTAAACAATACGTAGCTGTGGTCTTCTCAGATATTTTATGAGTGCCAGTTGCCAAAGGAAACAAAAAAAAAAGAATAAAAGTAACCCATATTTCTGGATAGAGCTGAATCATCTGCTAGCCTGCCTCATCTTCAGTTTAAGTACAGCATTTGATCCGCGGAGCTCTGGGGAGCTTTCTGATCCTGAAACAACTGGAATCCATAAGAGAAAATTGATCCAGTCTTAAAACATGGAATGTGTCTTACAAGTGCTTTTCATTGAGAAAATGATATTGGAATAAAGTTTCAGTAGCAGTGGAGTGGTTAAGCTACCGTGTGGCCAACAGAAAGGCTGGTGACAACTGTCTGCCCCAGACAAAGTGGTGCTTCTGAGTTTCTTTAGGGCCAACGCTGTCTGTACCACAGGGCTCAGCTTTACAAATGAACAATGAAATTTCGTCTCCTTCATGACACTTGAGGAATAGGAAATGGCAAAATATCCCAATCTGTTAGCAAATGAAGTTTTTCACTGAAGAAGTGAACAAGTTTTGAATAGAGTGACTTCATGTGCAGTGTGTCCCTCTATTTAAAAGGCCTGCCGAAGGACTTTAATTTAGAGCTTGCAGCTAATCAGAACCCTGATGCTATTTTGAAAATCACCATGGGAATGTCTACAAATAATAACCATTTCTGCACAAATTAAAATATAAATGAACTTGTACATAAACACTGTCATCATCTTTAATGTTGAAAATGCTACTGAGCTTTAATGTGTTTTTCTGTCCACTTAGACACATATTCTGCCCTGGTTCATTCTCAGGCATAACACTAGACTTCAGCATCTGTTTTGTCCTCATGTAGAAAAACTGATCCAAAGCCCACAAAATTCATACAGAGTTGTGGAATTTGGATCTGATATCCATCTTACTTTACTGGTTTTTAATGACTATTATTGCGGGTGAAATCTACTTCCTTACATGCCACAGAAAAACATTTTAATTAGGAATTCTATGTTGTTTTTTCTCAGCTTTGACTTCCATGGCACCTTCTCATTCCCATGAGGTGAGACTAAGGTTGGGAGAGTCTGTGAGTAGGTCCATGTGCCACATCCTGATGTCGCCGAAGGTTATGTAGGTGGAACAGATGTATGAGGCAGGCCAGCAAAGCTGGATGTATCTGTGATCACAAGTTCTACACATCACTTGTGTCTGGAAAAAAATTAAAATCATCTACTGATGATGTGATAAGAGCTGGGGAACAGTAGGAAGATGGGGATGTATAAAGGAAGAAGGGAATCAGACTACGAATATCTGTACTTCATCTTCCCTGTGCTTCTATAACCCTTAAATCTGACACTTGAAAGGTCTCTTTCCTTTATCAGGTGGTAGAGTGAACTCTACATCTCTGCTGCACTCTTCTACTTGCAGCCTGCTGTGGCTACTTTGGTACTCCTGTGGCTGTATGCATTTGTGTAGCTTGTTTTAAAATAGAGTATTATTTTTTTATGTAATTTTTATAGAAGCCAAAATGTTACAGACTTCCACAGATTTCTCTCAAATTGGAAATGGATTATACATATGTATTTTTCTAATTCCAAATGACAGGAATTCCAGCTGCTGGGATCATGATGTCCCAAGTGCACCCAGCACGTCATAATTACTCTGCAAAATATGCAAGATTGCACTTGCAGCCAAGTTCTTGTACTCAGATGCAGTCTTAGTGTCATGAGTTAGATTTTAGGGAGAGTGGTAGCCAAAATGTTAGCATGCCTTAACTCTCTATTCAGCACCAAAAGATAAAAACATTACTGGCCTTGGAAATGCCTTCCCCTTCCAGTGTTACTGTTTATCGTGGTTTAAGGTATTCTTACTATGTGAAAGATTTCCCATTCAGTCCATTGCAAAACAGCCAGAAGAATGTATGAATCAGTGAAAATAATTGTTTCTATCACCTCATTAAGACTTTGTGTAAATTTGAGTAGCTCTAAGTACTTGTTTATCACAAGGACATTGTTTTTAACTTTGAAGCATGTTCTGCAGGTAATTAACCATGCATTCTTTTGGAGTGAAAAGGGACTACCACCATTTTTCAACCACTGCTTTGAAGGAGATTATTTTCATTGAAAGTTTTTTTGGTCTGACTGTTTGTACTTTGCAACATACAAAACTAAAATGTTCTGGTGTATGCCCTTTTTTTCCGAAATAATTTGCTGCGTTTGATGATTATACCTTGTGAACCTTTGACTTGGTGGTGAAGTGTGGTTTGCGTTCAGCACGTAGACCTAGGATGCTTTTCAAGTAGCTGCGGAGCCCTTACTTGCTTAGGTTACCTATACCTTAGGGTCTGAGGGAACTGAGCTCCGTTTCTTGTATTTCTGTGAACCAAAAGGCCATTAACTTGGCAGGGTCAAAGGGTTAATGGAAGAAATAGTCTCCGCTTGCCGTTATCTTGCAACGTTCCGCCGGAGCTGGGGAAAGATAACACTTGCTCCCCTATTTCTGTAGGTGGTTTCTGTAAAAGGTGACCTCACTCTTCTGTGACTAAATAAAAGATTAAATGCAAATACAGAGACCAACAGAAGTGAACTTGCTTGAAGTGCTAGCGGAGAGCCATGCTCCATTAAATGACCACTTTGGTAGCATCAGGTCAAATTCTCTTTAGACCAGTAGAGGTTATAGAGATTGTATTGCTTAATTGCCTAACTTTCTCTTTGTACGTGCTGTTGTTGTCCTTTCATGTACTCCAGGAGCAGGGCATTTGCTCTCTCTGGGACTGGGGTATATGGGAGATAGAACATAGAGACAGATAAAAGGAAAACTTCAGCTTAGTACCATATCAGCCATATACCGACCAACTAAATTATTTTCCAGAGTGTTTAAAAATGTTTGAAAAGTACTTGAAAGCATTAAACCAAAAATACATAGCTTTCTCCAAGATACACACAGGGTTCTTTTGATAGATAGGAATATCTTGCCTCTATGAAAGATTTCTGTTCTGAAATCTCATGAAGCTGGTTTATGTGTTATAAATTCTTTTATTAATTATTAATGTTCCTTACAACCTCAGTTTTGATGCTTGGTTTGTCTTTGGAAAAACAGAATCATAAAGGTAGTCCATGATACATTGTATAAAAAGGTCACTCACTAGTAGAGCGGAACATAACTAAGTGAAGTGACGTTATATCAGAAAATTGGAGAACACGCTATGTGAGAAAGATTATATTCACTTTTTCACATCTGCATTGCATTTGGTAGCAATTCTAGATACCCATATAACAGGGAGGCAGAATGACAGAGGTGTCAGAAGCCAAAAGGAATAAGGGGAGAGTTCAGACTGAGAGTTTAAAGGGATGATATGCTTATGCCTTGGTGGTTTTTTTTTTTCCTTCAGTTTTAGGCTTGTAAATCAGATTGTATTTGTGAAAGCCCACGTGAACTGGGTTATTAGCTGCATGAGATAGCTTCAGTGTGGATGTGAAAAGTTGAACTGATGCATGAAGTTCAAGTTTCTTGGTCCAAAGGATACCAAGTAGCACTTCTTAATAGAATTTTTAATACTGGGCTAAACATCAAGATAATCTCGGTAGCCTCAGTTCTGCTTCTAAACTACATTTCCTGTATTTGTCTCCATACTGTTTTACAGTTGGCTTAGAACTGAATTTGGAGTAAATTAGCTGATTGGGATTTCAGTTTAGAATGCATGTGCTAAAAGTAGATAATAATGCATTGATTAAAACTATGTATATTCACTTACGTATATGTAGAGAGCATTTGTCTAAAGGATATTTCCAAGAGGAGCCTAAAAGAGGAATGTGGTCTTTTTGAGCCTAACCCAGGTTGGAGTCATCGCTGATGTTCACCAAGCTGTATTCTAAGCTGAATGATGTACAAGTGTCTTTTTGATACTTCTGGCTAAAAATACTTCCTGTGCGTCGGTCTGTCAGGGGCCATGGGGCAGATGGATAGGTAAGAAACCAAACAGCAGTGTTACACCCAGAGCATTATGTGTCCTGGCCAACTGTGTAGCTGTGGTGTTCATCCCCACACTATGGGATTTTGAAGGTAGCTTGAGGTTGTTGTAGCAGCATCAGTTACTCCTGTCACTTGATCTCACTAGTTTCAGGTGAGAGAACCAGGTTCTGATAAAACAAAGGGAAGAATTGCTCTCATCTTTAACGTTATCCCAGATGGCTCTATCCTTTTCCCCTTTGGCTTCAATTATTTTGCATCATATATTAAGTAATTCAGTTTTCCATTTGTTTTTTTTTAATCTTCATTATGGTAAGATGCATTAGTGACCATTAGTGATTACCCTCTTGTTTGTAAACAGCCTGCTGTGGAAAATATTTGTCATAATTCTGCTATTGTCTTTGTCACCTGTCAGGTGGGATTTTTTCAGTTTCTTTTTAAATTACAGAATTTCTTTTCCACTGCATCACTTCCCATATATTAAACACTCCAGTTCTTAGAATTCCAAGTGCTTTGACCATTTTGTTCCTACACAATGAATACGGTGATTAAAGGGACATGCCACACATGTTAAACTTATGCTAAGCACAGAAGACACTTATGGGAAAAGCATTAGACCGTTTCCAATTGCAACTGAGAGAGAAGACTAAACTTGTAAAATTTAAGAAGTTGTTGATAACTGCCTTCAGTTTGATGCTCATGATATGCTTTCTTATTTCATTGCACTAAATAAAATCTGTGATTAAAGATTTCATCCATTCCCCTGTAAAAGATCCTTTCTCACTTATTTTGGCTTCTGTGATCTTAAACCATCAAACTTTGTCTTTTTTTAAGGTTGGAGGTTAATTGGACAAAGCATTTCTTCATTCACGTTTCAAAGTCTTCTATCTGATTTTTCATTTTGTGCAAAGCCTTTGAACTTCTGTTGGAATGTCAGATCTTTCAGAAGACTTCATGCAGGGAACCCAATTTTTTTTTTTTTGCCCTACTTCAGGGCAATAAGTGATTTTTAGTCCTGTCTCTGAAAACTGTGGAGCTAGTTCTACCTACTTCAATAATACTGGCCACGAGTCTCCTGTAACTTGCCTTCTCTTCCTTTACGAGCGGGTGACTTTTTTGACTGATGCGTAAACGAGGGAACACCACACATGAAGTTCTGTCAAAAGAATTTGTGTGTGGCCACCGAAGAGGACCTGGGGAGAACTGGGGATTGTAAAGGCCGGCGCTGAGGCGCTACAAGGAATGTCTGTCAGTGGGGTGAATCAGAGTGTGGTGGTTTTGTAGCCCCATAAAGACTTAGTGGTGGAGTAGGGGCTCCTGGCGGATTAGCCGTGGCCTTCGACACGCGCTTGAATATTGGTACCTGTCAAGGGTCGTGAAAGAGGGGCAAAGGATGCAGCAGAGGACCTGGTTGGGTTTTTGCAGCAAGAAGTGGAAGAGTGTAGCATCCCTTAAAATGCTCTTCAGGGGATTGCAAGATTAGGCAGGGGTGGAGTAATTTACCTTTTTTTTTTTTTTTTTTTAATTCACTGCTCTTTAAATGCTCAAATGGACTTTTTAAGACCTCAGGAAATTCAGAATTAATCTTTATTATGTTATGCATTTTTATAAGTTTAGCTTATGAATAAACCCTTTCACACAGTTGTCAGTTGTTCTTGTAGGAGAATCATGTGTTCTGGAAATATTTTTTTATTACCTATACTATTTTTAGTCTCTGTCACAGGCTAAATCACAGATATTTAGTAGATGCTATATACTGTAGTTGTGAAAGCATCTGTCAGGATAACTACTAATAGTCATGCACTTCTCTAATCTGTGTTTTCTGACATGGACCTTTTATCTTGTCTCCGAAATGATTTTTTCGGTATGATCTGGTATGCTTTTTTCCGTATGTCTGTGGCACCCAACAACTCATAGAGAATTTCATTTAAGACAAAACAGTGACTCCAGCAGAAAATAAGTGGAGCCTTCTCTTTGTAAGTTGTAATTGAGGTTATGGCACAGCATATTGCCTTTGGCAGAGTTCTATTACTGAGAAACTGAAACCATGATTTTGAGGCTGCTGCAGTGTAAGCAAAATGAATTAATTATTAGAGACATAGGAAGAATTAGAGGAAAAGAGAATGGCTTCTTGAGTGAAATACGATGTATTGACTTTCGGAAAAAGAGAGGAGCAGAACAAACAACTTAGTAATGAATAATCCACTTCCAAGTAACTAATGACTTCTTTGCAGATCTGCAAGAGTTTTTCTGCTGGATGGGTTGGCTCTGAAGAATATCAAATGTTTCTTATCAAATTTATTTTTGTTACAAAATTTCTTTGGATTTAACTGTGACGCTCACATGAGGGGCTTGTCAGATATCTACCTGCTAATATTACTATCTGTAAGTTGGTTTTAAATATATTTTTTAATTAATTGCAAGAGCTCTCACTTCAAGAAAAGAGAACAAGTGGAAAAATAAAGAAACTAGATAAACTAGAGGAAAATACTGGCCTGATTAAGAAAACATTCTAATTTTATTATTTAAAGGGCATGGAATATCGAGGTAAAATCTTTACAAGTATGTGCCTTTTAATAATTTCCTGAATCAAGTCTTTTTTTTCACAGAGGCACACAGTACTTTAATTTTGAGTTTTTTCTTATTATCTGCTTTGGAAGACTGTTTGTTTAAGATCTTGAATGGTCTCTGCATTAATTTAGGCCCTTATAGAAAGATAACCAGTCTGTGTTTGGATTTTCCTGCATCTGCTGATGTAATTTTATACCCTACAAGCTGTCTTCTAAAGATGGCCAGGAGAAGGGTAGATAGTAAGGACGATTTGACATGTATAATCCACAACAAACCTGGCATTTTCTCATTTTTGTCTGTCTTGCACTTCATTACTTTGTTGTTTATTTGTTCGTTGTTTCTACAATTTTATTTTTGCAATTTCTCATTCTGCTCCATTATTTTGATCAGACACCAGTGAAGCCATTATTTGTTATTTTCTGAGGGTTGAGTGATGCTATGAGTCTCCCACAGTGACAAAAAGGGATTTGATTTTATTTTGATTCTCCTTTGAGTATCCTCACATCTAATCTACCTTGTGAATGTAGAATGCTCAGTTTTGGTAGTAGGAAGGCGCTGTGTGAGTATCACAGGTGGGTCTGATCAGATCTGTCTCTGGTAAAGGAGGTAAAATCCTGGTAAAATCTGCTGTTGTACAACGCAATTCAGCAATCCACAGTAATTGGCGCTTGTAGTTAAGCCTGCTGTCTGTCACTTAGTGTTTTTATAACAGGAGAAAGATTTTTAAGCATACAATTAGGTCACAGGTTTGCATAGTGCTTTTAAAGAGTTTGCAGTGGTACCCTTGTCTCCTTGTTTTGCTAGTTAAAGTAATTCTTAAATAAAAGAGGGAGGTATGTCTGCATCTCATTTATATACAGCTGAAGTTGTCACCTTGGAAGAAAACCTAAGTTTTTTCAGAAAATAGGAAAGGGCAAATGTTATGTTTTAAAATCCTTGATATGTCAAATAAAACTGTCTGTGGTGGTATGAAATCTAAGTAACTCTATTAGCAAAATAGTTAAGATCCACGATAGAGCAGCTCAAAGAAGAGGAAGTTTTTTGAACAGTCTTATCCCAAGGTCAAGCCTTAAAAAAAACAACCCAACACGCAGTTTCTCTATGAGGTTAGAATATGAATTTTGTTGAAAGTCAGTTGGACTTTTCCAGTTGGAAAAGATACCTTTAAAATAGTGTAGAAGTTGTAAATGCATGTATTAATATATTTAAGTTGGGTTCAGATTGAAATTGTTGGAATGATTGAAGTAGTAGGGGAAAAATAATCTCTAAAGTTCTTTCACCAATTTTTTTTAATATGCTTGATATTTTTATAACAGACTGTAGCTTATTTTTCTTTTGTGGTGCTAACACCCTGAATTATGGCATAGCTCAAGGATGAGATGGATTGAAGTGCTTTTTATTACTCTTCCCAGGCAAAATGTTTTAAGCAAACTGGCTAATGGAGGTAAATTACATTATATGGGGTGCTGGCCTTAAAGCGATCTTTCTATTATGCCTTTTGATAAAACAGAATTGCATTTTAGTCGCATAAAATGGTAAAACAAATGAATAATTGCAGTGTGTAGAGAAGAACAAAAAAAAAGTAGTGCATTTTGTGTGGTTAAATAAGTGAAACAGAAAATCCACAAAGTTGAATAGTTTTTTACTTTAAGATATTTGATAGAGGACATCCATCCCACTGAAGGGCTGTTGAAAGAAACCAACTTTGATTCTGAAGGGGCCTGAAAAACTGACAGATGCAAACTAAAAGCTCACCAGGAGTCTGCAGCCTTTTATATCAAAGTGCTGGTGCCACAATTCTGGAAACAGAGTTTCAAGACTGTACCCCGCAACCATCTCCAAACTTTACCAGTTTTGAAAAAAGGAAACCGATGCTGCCTGTACTGCATCAGACTGAAGATGTGTTCAGCCCAGTGTCACAGAGGACATTCTCGGGGGGAATGAGAACATTCAGAATATTCTTCAGTCTTCCAGGTATTTGTAACAGAGACTTCCTCAGCCAATAGCCATGGTTTAGTTTGGGTTTGGGTTTTTTTATAAGTAACACGATTTTAAAAATCTTACACGATTTTACTTTCTTGAATGTCTCTTGTTGCTTTTAAACTCCCATAATGCTTCACATTTGCAACATTTTGACACATTTCTTCAATGTTTTATTGCACTTCCGATGAAGACCTGTGTCCCCTTGGCTTTTGTTTGGGGTTTTATTCAGCCTTCCTGTTGGCTGTTAAATGTTTGACTCTGGTTTTTGCGTGTGAAGAGGTGGTGAAGAACTGCTACTTAATCACCTTCTCCAGGCTGCTCTGTGATGCTTCATCACAGTTTTTTAAAGTAAAAATTACTGTAGTTGATGTTTTTAAATATCTGATGTTAATTAGAGTGGGGATTTTTGTACATAACAGTTCCTGTGTATTGGTTCGGGCTATGCGCTGAGTTTCTGGAGCCCTTAGCGTGGTCTGAAGGAAAACCTACTGGAGTTCTCTGTTACAAGGAGAGGGTGGTGTCCATGGGTTCATGTAAACACGGGTAATTACTAGGTTGCCAAAGGGGTGTGTGGAGCTGCATTTTCTTTGTTTTGATTTGTCGTCTTTTACAACTCCAAGGTAATACCTTTGATCTGCTCTTGTGGTTTATGTGGCAGCCAGCGCTCTGTTCTCCAGGGTGAGTTTTACCTGTGCTGCTCCTGGGAGAGAGGTCCATCATCTGCATAGCAAACGCCCTTTTTTTCTTACTGCAGTGTTGCTGCTTATGTGGTCAGATAACTCATTTTTCAAGGAGCAGTACACTATAGTTTATTCCCATCTATTTTCCACATGCGTGTTTTGCTTCACATCTGCCTTAATGTAATCTGCTTTACGTTTGCACTCATGTGTTGGCTGTAAGAGAGGCAGGCGTCTTTCTTCGTGTCAGTATGACTTATCTCTTAAGGTAGTAAACCCAAATAGTTACAGTTAACGTGCTCTGGGAGATGAGGTAGTTCTGAGGACTGGTAGAGACATACTGAAATCTCCTTTACTGGATAAGCTGTTCTTTCTCCCTGACATTGAGTAACTGGCACAAGGACCTGCCTTAATAAATTGCTCATCAGTCAGCAGTCAAGCAGAGAGGTCAGTGCCTCTTCCTGACCTGTGTGCTCCATCCCTGTCCTGCCTGGCATGTTTAGGCAGTGGTGATACAAACTTCAAAATCTTCTCAGAATCCCTCTCTGAAGAGTAAACTTTAATCACCTGTAGGTGACTTGATCTTGATCTGGCTGGTTTTGTAAAGATAGGATAAACCAGTTGTTTTCATAAAATCTTCTTAACAGATGATGGTGGTTTATTTGAGGATGGCAGGCAAAACGGGAAAGTGGAAAAAACCACTGAGCAAAAGGAATGCTAGCCTACGGTTCATAAAATGGCCCTCAGAAGTGCTCGTAGTTGATGCTCATCCTGTGATAACTTTTCTTCTCTTAGCTGATTGCTCCTGTCAAGGATATGGTATATTGTTTCATAAATAAACTTTTTACAAAATTGCCAGTATGTATTTTTTAAGATTTTTTTTTTTTCAACTTGAATGTGATTGATAAGGTGACATGGCCCCAGTTACCAAAGCACTTAAGCATGGGCTGAGGAGCCCTAACGTGCAAGGGGCTGAAAAGAAAAGTTCTTCAGTGATCTGATTTAAAAATCCATTTTGTCTTTTGCTGGTATTCCATTTTCCATCAAACTGCAATTTTTTTAGTGCTAACGTTCTGTTGCCTTCAGTATCCAATATTGTAGCATTGGATTACCTGGTGTTTGGGCTGGCTTTGCGGGATACAATTTGGAAGAGTTCAGTGCCGCTAAGCTGCAGCCCTGTGCACTTCCCTTCTCAGTTTGGTTGCGTTTAGCAGTTTGAAAATTGGTCATTGGGCCACGAGGACATATATTTATTCTGTTAATTTTGGGATACCCATATTGTTAGAGCACAGTTGGTCTTTACCACCTAGGTAGAACATGCTGTATTCAACAAGGCTTTTGAGCTCTCTCTTACTTGGATTTTAGGATGTCATGCCTTGGTGACCAGATTGAGAGGATCTTCATTTGCCTTTCACAGTGAATTTATGGCCCTTGGCCAAATTAAGCTCACATATTCTCCTGCTGCAGTATGTGCATGGGCGTGGAAGCAGAGAGAGAAGTTCTGGCTTTTCCGTAATGGGATAATGGAAAGTCTGTAGGGAATGGGACAATAATTTCCCCATTATGAATGGGCCTAGGAAATGAGTTTTCAGTTTCACTAATGTAAATCTTCTCTATGCCCACTCAATTTACTATCCCCTGTGCCTCTGGGTCTGCAGTAAGAATTGCTTCTGTGCTTGTCTAGACTGATTAAGATTCATATAAATAGATGCTTCCTATATGAAATGTATTTTGGCACTGTATTGACATTGGAATATATTACTCTCTTAGCCTTTAACAGTTGAACAAATTTAAATAAAATGATGGTTCGTTTTACAAGGTGATAAAATGAACATAATTGGGTTAATATCTTAATCTGGCAGCCTGGAATTAGATTACACATACCTGTGTGCACAAAATTTGATTAGAGAAAATCAGATTTTCCATTCCACCCACTCCTTTTGTGACCTTTGGATATTCTGTCTCGTTGCCTGGAAGGAGGGAGTTTCAGGCCACAGGTCCAAACCTGGTGGGTGTCACTCATTCCTCCCCTCAATTGCTTTTTTGTCCCTACTGTTTTCTTACTCTGAGAGAACATTTGTTTTCCCTTAATATTGCTAAACAAATTTCCTGTAGAAATGGCAGTAACATGAAGCAGGTTTTAGTGCTACTTTGGCAGGTGGCTCTCTCAATTATTTCCTGACAGAAAAAAATTGAATTGAGATGAGTTTTGGGATACTAGCTGTGGTTTCGTTTGGCATCCTAGTATTTGGTAGGACTTATTGTCCTAGCACAATGGCTATTGTGTGGACTTATTTTGCCTATCAGTCTTTGTTTTAATTCTGTTTGGTTCTGGCTTTGGTGGGTTTTGTTTTGTTTTTTTTTGGTTTGGTTTTGTTTTGTTTGTTTTGTTGGGGTTTTTTGGTTTTGTTTGGGGTTTTTTGTGGTTTTGTTTGGGTTTTTTATTTTTTTGTTGTTTTTTTTAATCTGTTTTCTGTTGCAAGTAATACCAGAGTTGAGTTGATTGCAGAAGACTTCTGTCACCTGGCCTTCAGGAACTGAACAAAAACTGTCAGATTTTATTCCTGGACTTACTAAAATTATTAGCACTATTTCCTCGTGTGACCAGAAGCTGCAGTATTATCTCTCTGTTTCATATAAAATAAGCCCAGTGATAGAAAATAACAGATGAGATATTAAAGCGCAGTTTGTTGATTTTTATGTGTGGACTCATAAGCAATGGTCATTGTTTAACTATTTTATATCACTAATTGTTGCTTATCTGCATGTTGCTAGTTTTTTCATCTAGGGTGGGATATTATTTAGAGATGATACACTTGTGCTGAGTATCCAGGTCCCACAATAAACACACTGATACTTGGTTGACAAGAAAAAGTCACTTAACCTTCCTCCTTATTCTAATAGTTGATTCTGGTCGTGGCAGATTTGGTGTCTCTGAGTTGCGCTGCGTTGTGAACCACGACAGCCTCCACCACGTGCTGCTTTGTAGCTACTCCATTACTCTCTTAAAATATTACAATACTGCCCTGGGAATGCCAGGTTACATTTCTGACATGTGCTCGTGATAAGGCATAGTAAATGAATCCTAATTAATTTATTGCCCCTTCAGGTTGAAACACTTATATATGACTAATTTAAATGTTGACAGCGGTTTAAAAGCTTAAATACCAATTGCTGTTCCAGGAGAAAAGTTGTTTGAAATTAATCACTTAAAATTCAAATTTAATGGAGTCAAGTTTAGCAATTCGGTAGACTATTTAAATAGAGCATCAAATTAATGGAAGCCTCTAATGTTCGAGTGAACAAATTAAGGCATCAATGCTCTTTATTTAGGTTTTTAAGGATAAAATAACATCAAAGCCAAAAATTGCCAGAAGTTTTTTATTTTGTTTTCCTAGGACAGGTTCATCAGCCCTTTGTTTTATGGTCAGGAGGTGCAGTAGTGCTTCCTCTACATTATGAATTATGTGTTTCCAGTGATACCTGCTTGGATATGTGATGGTGGCATGTATCATTCAGATGCCACATGAAGTTGATCCCTGTGCCCTGGCATGCACCTGAGGAAGTTTATATGACTTATCTGATAGTCTGGGTGAACAATTTCCTGCTGTTCCAGGTCTTTTTCTGCCTGTAGGTCTGTTAATAGCAATTTTATTCAGTAGAATCAGTGAGAGTAAATGCCACAGTGCTGTGGCATTGTTCACTTCTGGTTTTATTTTTTTGAACTTGCTTTTTCTTACTGTCTGTTGCTGTGCAAACTCTGTGCGTGCATATCTTCTATCATAAAACTGGTTTGCAATGATTATTTCATCCTTGACAGTTTAGTCCAATTTTTAGTAAGTATTTCTATTGTGCTTTTTAACAGATAGTACGTATTACTGGTATTATAGTATATATTATGTCTGTCATTGTAACACCTCCAAGGGAATACAGATGAAATTAATCTCAGATTTTCAGCATCTCTAAATTTGTTATCCTGTACAGGTTTGTATGGCCGATGTAGTGCCTTTCTATGTAAATATATATCAAATCTCAGAGGTCCCCCTTTTTAAAAGTTTGTTATTTTGGGCTGTTGACCAATATATGATTGCAGCTAAATAAAATGAACCAAATGTTAGCTTGTCTCAGGCATGGACTGCAGGTGTGTGCAGAAGATACTGTAGTGATGAATTAATTGCATGTTTGCACTTTGGATACTTCTAGACATATTTTCTCAGAGAAATACTGTCACAGAAGTTTAGAGTGATCCACATTTAGGCAGTGAAAATAATTTAGCAGCACAGAAAGAATCTTTTATACAGAAAAGCTCAAAAGATTGTTTTCCCTGTAGAGGAAAGCATAGAAAACATTGAATAGTTGCTGTAAACAACACAGAGGTGAGAATTTGGTTTGTTTGTGGTGCGTGAGGAAAATGGTGGAAGTTTAATGAAACTGAAAAGCTCCAGGAAGCAAGAGCTGATATAAAAAATATGTAATGTTTGATTAGTTACAGCTTTCAAATATTACGTCAGGCCCTCCAAAGAAGTAAAAGCAAAAGGTGGGTGAGGAGGTGCTGGAATTAGACCTTTGTAGGGTCAATAGTTGCATGTGGAGAGAAAAGCTTCTCAAGTTACTCAGTGTTCCGGCAAAGGAATGAAACCACGTTTCCTCTGGGTACGTGTCCTTTGTCACCTGAATATTCCTAATGAATTAACAGCAGTTCTTTTCTTTCTCCTCCCTTGGACTGCACAGGAGACCTTCACCTCTCCTGGGTCAAAAGGCTTTAGCTTGGGTTAGGCTTGATTTGGTTGATCGGCCTGTAAGTGTGATGTGATTGATTGGCTGGGTGCTGCCAAACGGGATGTATGGCTGCAGGCTACGGCCTGTCTTTCCTGCAGCAGATGCATGAATTTAGGTGTTTCTTTAGGCATGTCAGCTGGTTTTCATGACACTCTGGGAATATAATTGTCTCTTAGGCTTTCATGCCCTTTCATTTTACGTTTGATGAAGTTGGCCAAAAGGTTCAAAAGTCACGTTTTAGTGGTGGAAGAAGGGAAACTGTCATGGAAGCACTCACATGAGCCTTCTTGCTATGTGAACTAGACCTAAATGAGAAAACCTGGGATTTGGAAGTGATTTAAATGACCCTGCTTCAGGGTAAAAGACAAACTCAGATTACGTTCACAATGTGGAGAAAATGTTTATCTTTAAGCATAAGGTTGTCCATTAACTGTGTCCATCTGGATTTCTTGTATCTTCCTCAGCAACATCTGGTATTGGCCACAGTTGGTGAAATGATACTGAAGAAGCTGAATTACTGAGATGATCTTGTCTGGCAATTCCTAGACTGCTAAGTCATTTCATCTGCCACTTTATCCTTAGTTATCCTGATTAATGCAACTTACAAATACTCTTCTTTTTCTAACTAATTTTGTTATATGTGTTGATAATTTATTTTCTGTGTGGTCCAGACATTTTTATTCCTTCCAAAAAATGCGAAAAGGTAAATTTCAAACAAAAAAGGGTCTTGCAGGTATAAGCTGTGATGGGATGAGAAAGTGCTGTCTTCCTACCTTCCTTCTTAAATGTGCCTGAAGAGCAAATTGGAACAGCAGTTGGAATGTAACATATGTTCTGTGTGGATCCAGTTCTCTACCCTTATAAAAAAAGAGGGAGCTAAAAAAGATGCTGACAGGCCAGCATAGTTTTTGTGGTGTGTGATATGTGCCAAATTTCCAATGATCCAACAAAGCCATCTGCTTTCACATTTATGAAAGGTCAGTACTTATGAATTCAAGCAGCACAGCTGAATTGATTCACTGACTTGAAGGTAATTATGAGCTCGGGTCAGAGTTGGGATGAAGGTATAGCACTGAAAAATTCTGTATTTTGATGTCAGTGCTTTATACTATCTAGACCATACTAAATGAAACTGATGATAAATTCTGTATTTTCTTCAGGGTATAGTGACTTAAGTGTCCACAAAACCACCAAACTTTTCAGAGAAGATTACTGACTTAGAAGGAACTTCTACACAATATTCTTATTTTTTAATAAAAGTTCTGGAAATTATAACAGAAAACTTGGAAACTGGAAACATTGGTTTGAAAAGGGAAGGATCTGGTAGATGTCTTTCTGGCACATAAAACAATAAAGCAGCTCTTGATTTAGTTCTTAACTTTCGTGCTTCCAAGCATATAGATTGTGTAATTACATTTGTCTGTTAAAATCCATTGATAGAATTAATTTTCAGGACCTTTATGAAACAATATTTTTTCAGTTAAATTTTTATTAGCTCCTCATATAAAAGCAGTGGAATCGGTTTTTGCTCCTCTGGTTCACACATTTGTCTCTAGTTAGTCTAGAAACTGAAGCACTAGAATCTTTTTATGTATTTTGCAACATGATGTTTTGTGGTTTAGAAGCATCACAGCCATATGACAGCCTCTTATAAACAGTGCAATCTTAGCTTTGTGTTTTAAGGCTGAAGGGATGTACTAATATCCAGATATGATCTACCATCCTTGTGTGAGAGGCCAAACCTAGAGGATCAGAAGTTCCTTGATATTATTATTTCCTGACATTATTCCATGATTTTGCTCTGTTGATATCATTCCCGTCTTACAGATGAAGAATGGAAAGCCAGTTTGACCTACTGGACATAACATAAAGGTGAAAGGCAGCGTATCGGTGACTATTACGTGACTTTTCTTGGTATATTCCAATTCCAAGCAAACTAGGTTAGTTTCTTGCATCTTTTCCTCAGAGAATCTCCTGTGCCAGTTTGACCATGAAATCTCAGTTAAGTGCTTTGTAGATTTTATTTTACCAGTAACACAGGGTTTTTTTTGATTCTTCAAAGAGCAAGGCCCAAAATCCATTAATTTGCTCTTAAGCTTGAGTAAGGATAACATGTCCCACTTCTTCTTCAGGAGGAAGGAAGAGAGAGATTTGCTGACACACTAATCTCTACTGTAATTCTTAAAGTCAGAAAGAGTTTGTTTTTTTTTTCCTGTATTTCCTGTATTTTCCTGTATTTCATCATGATCCTTTGAAGAGAAAGCTTATATAGTCTTGAAATTCATGAAGAGCTATTCTTCCATTCCAGCTTGAACTCTCGTAAGGAGAACGAGCTTTGCAAAGTCAGCAACATCCAAATTCTTCCCTTTCAACAAGAAGATGTTCAGTGGTATTGATTACTCTTCTTCCTTTCTTTTTCTTCTGATTTGCTCTAGTAAGACAAAAGTTAAATCTGTTGCTAAGGCTCATGTTTCCTCAGCAGACCCAGATGCTTACTGCAGAAACATATCTCATCTCGCAATCTAGTCAAATGCAAGAATATTTTGAAAGATGAACACTTAGCAGGTCACCCATTTGTGTCCTTCATATTGTAAACAACTACCCATCTCTCTGATCACAGTTTTCATTTGGGCACAGAGTTTGCCAGTTGACAACATTCACTGGGCATACTTTAATTACTCTTTTAGAAAACCATTTTGCAGCTTGGAAGATTTCTCTTTGTAAAACTCCATCCGTCAGACCTGAGTGGAAGTTTTGCTATTGACTTCAGTGAGGTCAGGATTGCATCCGTTATTTTTTAACACTGTTAAGTAGAAAGACAGAAACTCTTCTTGTCAGTAACCATTAGTTGTGGAAATGCGGTGGAATTACTACTAGAACTTTAATGGCCCAATAAATCAAAGTGGTTCAAGTTCTGAGGGCAGCCGAAGATACTGTCACACACAAACCAGAGTGTCATGATTCCTTTCACTGTTTTTCAGCATTTATTTTTTCTCTCCATACAGCTCACTGTCTGCCACTTTTAGGGGGAGGGAGAGGGGCATGGAGGGGGAAGAAACAAGCCAAACCTACACTGCAAAGTTACGATTCTATCCTAACCATTTTTTATAGATTTAAAGGGTAACCATTAAACCATGGTTGAATACGTAGCTGTAAAATATAGTTATTGAGTGGTTTTGCTTCTTAGCTTTTCCCTTTTCTCCATAAAATTTCTGCTTGATGGACTAGAATTCAGTGAAACCTCTCATTAGGGCACCATGGTTCATTAGAGCTTAAAGAAGCATCACTGAAAATTGAATTGACTGTGCTGTGATTCTCTGGTTGCCGTGATTAGTAAGTGCCTGACGTTACGCCGTGTCCTTTGCATGGGTTTTTCTGAATTCCATACAGGTTGTTGAAGAGTTAATTTGTTTGATAGTTAAAATCTGAATTGCACAATTGGCAGAGAAAATCTTTATACAATGACAAAAAAATATAAGGAATGATGTTTAATTTTGAAGTATTTTTTTTAAGTTGCTCTGATAATCTGTACAAAACAGTGATTTTTACACTTGGGCTTTTTTCATTATTTTTTGATCTGAGAGAAGAAAATCTGACAGTTCCTTTGACTTGCTACTGCCATTAGCCAGATTGATAGTCAGAGGAACAAATGCCATCACGAGAAATCAAGCTTTAAAACTTTTCTCCCCATCCTCCAATAAATAGAATAATAAAGCATAATTATGTTTTTTTAATCAAAGTTAGAGTCACATTTGCCAGAGCAGCAATGTGATTCTGCATGTGTAATTTATTGACAGTAAAATTAAGCCTGTCCTGATTTGAATCGTGAAGTAAAATATGTAGAAGGGATGGGATCTAATTTAAGAAAGTAATGACTGAATTGGTGAAAACAGCAACAACAGAGGCACAGAGAATTCCATTTGCTTCCCAGAGAGGGTAATTGCACCTATAAACATGGTTTGCTGGTAAAACAGGGAGGGGAGACCATGACGTGGTGTACCATCTGGTTGTTCTGGTGTGGTGATGATGACGTGACTATATTTGACCTAGGAACTGGTTTGGTTTTGCTCTCCGGCTAAAAATCTAATATTTTATGAAGTTATTGCTCCTTGAAACAGTAGTGTCAGGGTTTTTTGAACAGGCAGAAAACTGTTCTTTCAAGGAACAATATCTTCCCTGCCTTGCTTTGGAGGTGCAGAGGACCCCCACAAAAGCTCAGTGGAATTGAAACAGGGGACGGCTCTTCGTAGGAGCGAGGAGGAATCTCCTTGGTCTGTTTGTGTGCACCATTGTGTGAATGTGCCACCAGTCCAGGGCTTGACTCTGATGGCAGTACAGGTCACAAAGGTGATCGTGCCACACGTTGTCCAGCAGGGCTGGCATCAGTAGCTCAGTATCCCATTTTGCACTTTTACTAATCACTAGACCTTGTCCTGTCCTACCTGGTAACTCCTTGCTGCAGTAACTTAATGAGCAACGGACAGATTTCCCTCCCTGATATTAAAAGAAATATTAATTCATTTGTTTTCTTGGTTTTATACATATAATAGTCTTTTAATTTCCAAGAAATTGAAGGGTAATACATAGCTGTAGATAAACTAGGAAGTGAGTTTTTACGTCTGAACTGGTTTGAGGAGAGTTTGCAAGCCTCTATTGTGAATATCAGTATTGTTAAATTTGTTACTATCAAGCCTCAGAAATAATATTGTAGCATTATTGTTGGTATTACATAAACTTGGGTTTATCTCTACAAATAAAAAAGAACAAGAAGGAATGATAATCTCCATTGTAATCTGTGTACTCTGAAATGAAACCTCATGGAAAGTACTGGGGTTTGTCTCGGAGGGAGAAGAACACATTGTTACAATGGCACATATTTGATCAGAAGGAATATATTTCATAAGGAATTACGTGACCAAAAAAACGTGTCTAAATGACATGGTGACTGCTGAGAGATATCAAGACACAAAATTTATACTTTCTATTCCATTTCTATAAAATGAGCATTTAAAGGTCAGGAAGAAAGGCTAGTATTTGCATTTAAATGGAGATATTTTAAGTTCAAATGGTGACTGCTGACCTCTGTACTGACTCAAGTGGATTTTTGTTTTGTTTTTAGGAATCAGAATGAGGCATCAAAAAAAAAATGATAATCAGTAAAATGGTAAGACTAGCTCTCGGCCTCGGTTTTATTGCTAGTATGTGCACATAGTTAGTCTTCATCAAACTACTCTGTGCTTGGTGGAGTTTGAAGTAGTTGTTTGGCCTCTACAGCATAACCACTGGAGAGTCTTCTGACTTCTCAAATTCAAGGGATCTGACTGAGAAACTGCTCCGGCTAACTGCAGATCACTCGCTTAAGCTCTCTGCTCTCTCAGAGCACGCACAATTCTCACTTTATGAATGAGACACCCGAGAAGTTTGTGCTGTTTGATAAAGCCTGAGAGAGCTGCAAGATTTCCACTGTGTATTGAGGGTGCACAAACTGATGTTCCAACTTTGGAACTACACAAAAGTGTCTCGAGGAGGCAGCTTGGATCTGAAGCCTATTTTTCTTTCTGCTTACTCAGGGCTGATGGGTGGGATGTCGGTAACCTTTAGGTGGCTACCTCCAGACTCAGCGATGTGTTTCCCTCTGGAACAAGTAATGGGAGCTGAGCCTTGTTTCTCACACTAATTTGTGTTGACTGGAAATATTAATGCAGCAAAGATTGCTTTTTCCCGTTCTCCTCTTGACCTGTGATAGGTGTAGGGTAGGTGAAGGCTGATGATGTAGCTATGACTTCTCTGCCAGTTCCAGCATGGGCCAGGCAGTGTTCATACCAAAAAGTCACAATCCTGAGATTCAGATTTGCTATCGTTATAACGTGACACCCATTCTGCTGACAGCACTTGAGGTAAGACTTGAAGAAACTTGTCTGTTTACAAAGTTCTTGTGGGGAATTTTTACTTAAGTTTCAAACCACCTACAAATGTGTGCTGAAAAAAGTACGTTGCCTTCTGAGAACTGCCTCTGAGGTGTCACTTGCATCATCTTCTGAGCTGTAAAGATCGGCAGCAAGATTTTCTTGTATTTTTGAAAGATCTTTCTCACTACAGGGGTCTGCTGCATTGGAAATAACCCACGATAGACGAGAGAAACGTGTATAAAATGTACAACTTGAAATAGATTTAAAAGATACTGATATTTGAAGAGAAGCCTGCCATACTTAAAGCTTTCATAAGTAACTATGGTTTTTGCATGCAATATATTATGCTGCAGATAATCTCTGTAATTAGGTAGCATTTAGATTGCCTGTATATTTAATCTCTTTAAATACATGCTGTATATTTCAAATTTGCTAAAGAGGGAGTTTGAGTAGTTTCAGATATTTCACTGACAAGATCTTTTTGAAAATTTCTAGCCTTAAAACCACATGTTGTGGCCTGTCTTTATCCCTCTGAAATACAAAATACTCATAAGAGAAGAACTCTTGCGAGCTCCCTGGCCAAACTGGCATGTGCATGGAGTCAGAGAACTGCAGCAAAACAACCACAGCAGGAGAAGTTTTTATTACCCCTCGGTAATGATAATGTCTTAAGACTTACTGGCAATAAAATGTTCAGCTAGAAATACGAGTTTTTAATTGATCTTGCCCTTTTAATAAATCATGTCCAGTCTTAAAGATTCTTGTTCCCACAGACTTCAGCAGGGTTGAAGGGTCAGCTCTTTTTGCAACTGCTCGCCTCTTGAAGGAGGAAGAAATCCTTCTTTGCTCAGTCCCCAGTTAGGGGCAAAACAAGATATTGAATTTCTAGTTTCATCTGTGCTGCCTCATGAGTGACTTCCAAAGCTGCCAGGGTGACTTTTGTTTTTTTTTTTCTGAAAATACTGCATTGCGGTGTATCTTGTGATACTGAGGTGTCAATACTTTTGTTGAGTCAGAAACGTACTTTTTCTTTGGACCATGACTTTTTGAGTCTTTCTACTCCGGAAGGGAGTGTTTCTCTCCTCATGTCACTTCTTAATTATTAATTATATTTATTAGTTATGATTAATACTGATCATCACTCTTCAGTTTCTGATGTTTTGTTACAAGAATCCCATCTCCCCATGATGGACTTTCTCTTTCCTTATTAACCCTGAGAGACGCCCGTGCTCATGGCTGAGCAGTCAAGTAAATGAAAGTTCACAGCTTCCTGCAGTTACGTTCCCTAGTGACAAAGTTCTGTCTGAGTACTAGTATATTCTACTTTAGCATCTTAAAGGAATGGTTTTAAAACTAATGAGTTTACCTTGCATGTATGGACCGTGACATCGGTATGTAAATAAAGTAATTATTTGATTTTCAGTTGTAAAGGGAATTGATCTGCAGAAGAAACTTAGAATATTGTGATAAATATATATGAGCTCTTCTACCTTTATTTCATCAAAGATTTGTCATATTTTTGATACCTGTTGATGTGGCTTTTGAGATAATATAGAAAACGTACATGTTTTTGTTAATAAGCAATTCATTGTGATAGCAACTGGAGCCCACATAAGTGTTCTTACATGAACAAAACTGACATCTCCTGAATAAGAATTTGTATCAGTTCCACTTTTCAAGTTTTGAGCATCAAATGCTTACTTTTGACCTTGGGCTTAACCATTGTGAGGTGTTTTTTTTCTGGATGTTCTGCATATTAGCCAGTGTGTCTGCAGGCCAACATACTTACCTTAATTGCGTGACAGGAGGTTACGCAGGTCTGACTAAACAAGATGTGCTTGTAGACATAAAGTCTCTATCTACTCAAATTGTAAGTACATATTTCACTGTCAGGAAGTAACAACATATTCTGTCTTAGCTGAAGAAGGTGAGATAATTTAAAAACCACAATTGTTAGTATAGATGCTTCTAAATTCGGGGCTCATTAATCAATTTTACAATCAGAGCAGCAAAAAGAAGAAGTGTGTCATCTGGAGCTGTGATTATTATTTCCATCCATAGCAGCAGTTTAAAATGTGACTTGTGTAACTAAGGCAATAAGTAGGAAGTATTAGGGAAAAAAAAATCCCTAAAGACCATAACATTTTTAAATTGGAGGTTACATAACAAGCGTGAAGCAGACGGAAAAACTTACGGCTCTTGCTTTTTTGTGAAGGGTGAACTTTTGAGACACTGACTTAGGCTCTTCATCCGAGTTCACCTTGTTTGAGATATGCTAGCTTCATATCTTGTGACATTCAACTGGGACCCACTTACTTCTTTATAGCTAAGGCCAAATTCATGAGTCAGAGGAATCCTTCCCTTTGTTTCAGCCAAATCTATTTTTTTACAAGCAACACTAGCATTTTCACATTTCTACTGGGGGCATTCACAGGGGAAGAAAATAAATGGAGTAATAAAAGTGAGAAGATAATTGTTAGGAAAATGAAATGGGAAAAGAGAAAAAGTGATTTAAACAAAGAAGGGAGAACCAGCTAGGAATTACTTATGTTTTCTTCAGTCAACTTTTGTTGATGTGGAAGCCAACTTGCTGAAGGAATGAGAAACTCCTGTGGTTACCTACAGAGAGGAGAAATAGCAGAATATATTTACAGTGGTCTTGCTACCCTCCTTTTGATTTCCGTACTCCTGATAGCATAAAAAGCAGTGATAAAGATGGACTGTCTGCTGCCACCTTTTATTAAACACTCTGCATTGAGCAGATCTAATTGATACGTCTGGGCACTAGGAGGCTATGCTTGGCTATGAGTGGGGCAGCGGCACTCTTGCATCCCATAATAGCCTATAGATTTTCAAAGACCTTCAAAGAGATAGGGTACTCCAGATAACTCCTAGAGTACATGTAGCACAGCCCTTTATTTTTATGAAAACAACCTAAAGAAATACAGTATTGTAGGAAAAGAGATTGTATTTTCTTGGTATCATATGGAATCAGCGAGGTTGGGAAGGAGATCCGCAGTTAGTTTTAGCTTTGGATGTGGAAGAGTCTCAAGTTTGTGTTTTCTGGAAAATGGTAAAAACCAGATAAAGTTCATGTTGTGCCATCAAATTGTGCAATGCTGAAGCAAATCTGTCTAACATCAGTGCAGTCTTTAAATGTTGCATATGTGATCCTGTTGAGGTTTTGAGGTTTCTCTAAAGGCTTCTATAAAGAAATAATTTTTTACTGTCCAAGACTTAAGCATTTTCCAATGTTGGAAATATTTAGGTGCAACATTACCTGTGGCTGGATAAGCATGTATGCCAGATAGAGTCACCACCATAAAGAGCACGAACATGGCAGTCTGATTGTTTGCCTACATAATGATGGGCAATTGAAGAATTTTCTTTTTAGTGATGTTTGAAAACCATAAATACAGCAAAGCATAAAGCTGTCACAATATATGATAGTGGCAGCCTACTGAGAAGATAATCATGATGCAGTTAAGGGTGTTCATAGTGCTTTTTGATCAGTAAATGTTTGTAAATTGAAGAAAGATGCCACAGCAATAGGGACATGAATGTTATAAACTCAGTCAAGTAAGTGGCAAGCGCTCAGTTCTCCAGCTACCTAAAGTGTGTATGACATGCAGTCACTCTTGCAATTAGGAAGGATGTACCAGTCTCATTTGCTCAGATAAATTTATTTTTTTGCTACCTTGTACAGACATGAGTTTCAAGGAAGAGTAGTCACACACTGTCAAAACAAACCACTGCAATAATGAGTCTTCTACCCCTCTGCTGATGTGAAGAAATTCTAGCTGAGTATTCATCTTCATAACCTTCTACTTCCAGTTCCTTTTAAATTGCACTTTAAAAAAATTTTGACAAAGCTTACAGATTAAAAGATAGATGTACAGAGATGTATAATGATGGTTTAAGGTAACAATTTCCCACTATATCATGTCTTCGTTGTGTGATGTCAAGAACCATTTGTTAAAATTGTCTCACTGTGGATGGATTTAGGTCTTGTGAAGTTTGAAGTTTCCTTTTTATTTCATGTTCAGCTTTGAAAAAAATCTGCTTGCTAAGATGAGGATCCTAACTTAGTCTGACAGATCAATGGAAGTTTAAAGTTGTCTTTTCTGTCCTTTTCATGTTCCTTTTCTGCCAATGAAAATATTGCCGCATGGAAATTGTCAGTCATCAAATAGCACTGCGATAGGTTTCTGTATGAGATTTGGCTGTCAGCAGCGTGTATGGAGCACAACACAGAATGGTTTCAAATCCCTCAGTACCCACACATTTAGTTGGTAAAAGAATGGGTCTTGACACCCCCCCACCCCCTTACTTTTAAATAATGTCATTAAGAAGTTTCCTATAACCCTTTTTGCATGGACTTGCAAGAGGAATGACATGCCAAAGAGTAGATTTAATTAGATGTCAGCTTTGCTAAGCTAAATTGTTTAGAGATGTATCTGGCCCAAAGTTGCATAGCTCACTGTAGATTCATATTCGTAGCTGACAACTTTAGTAGGGTTGCCTTCAACTGCTCTCCCTTCCTGATCTGATTTCTGTCTGTGGTTGGTCTCATCCCTGTGACAGGCAGGAGAGCCCAGTCAGAGCCTTTAACTTTTGTCGTCTTCACCTTTCAACTGATAGCAAGGAACCAGGCTCCCATGGAAAAGATGGTCCCCCTGGACATCTGCCCCTTGCTAATTGATTTAGTTTAAGCAGCGACCTCCTGATCTGGCTGGAGAGATACTGAAAGGTGGTGGTGATGGTGGGGAAAGGAATTTGAAAGAGAGAATCATTCCCTATCCTGACAAACCCATTGAGCACAAGGAAATTGTACCTTACTGTGAGCCTGTGGCTAGAAAAGCGGGTTCCACCTGAAAAAAAATACATATGTGTACCATATACCTTGTCAGCAAGGACAGATGATGCCCTGCCATACCGAGACCTCTTTCAAAACCAACTAACTTAAATAGCACCTGAGGACATGAACCGTAAACCAAAAAAGGTCTGTGACCTCTTTCATCCTGCTTGACCAGCAAGTGCTGCTCTGTCTCCGAGGCTGCACTAATTATACTTTCTCATTGCAGTTTTGTATTGTGTTAAATGTTGTTTTAATTAAAAATAAGTAGGTAAAATGACTCCTTAGAAGTGGTATCCCAGGAACAGAATTCTTTAGGGTGTTTTGCTAAAGTTAGGCTTGTTTTCATCAATTTTCCTGGAGGACATGGAGGATAGATGTCAATTCTGTGATCTCAGTAATGTATATTAAAGCTAAAGGAATAGTTAAAAGGTTACAGCTAAAATTGACCTTAAACCTGTTTGATGTTCAAATCTTTCATGTGTTGACAGGTCCTCTCAAGGGAAGGTCGCTGCTTCAAGTGCTGCGCCAGTGAAGGTCCCATTTCTGTGGAACGTTCACTCACCTCATAAAAATATTACATTCAAAGTGGGAATTACGGGGCTGTTCTCCTCTGGAGAAATCACACCGGGTCCCCCTAAACAGTCCATTGATCCATTTCCCAGCAAAAGTACATTTTAAAACTGGAATAGATGTTTAGACTACTTGGTAAAACAGGGTTTTGGTCCAGTATGTTTATTTCTTTCCTCAGTCGTTACATGAGGAGCACTTCTATTCACAGGTGATTTGTTATGTCTTATTAGGACTAAATTGTATGTTTCTTTTTTCAACCCATTACAGCAATACGCTCAGATAAACCCAAATAACTTACCTTTGTCCTTCCCATTGATAGCCTTTACAGTATGGAGATGGTTACACTCTGTGACTAATTGCTCCTTGGCCAAGGAATGGGTTGAATTTTTTCAAGAATTGTTAGATTCTGTGTTAGATTCTTGTGCTATGTACACCAAAGCATGTAGGAAATTTGCAGCATTTCCTAGAGCTTTGAACTGAGAAATTTGACCATTTCCTGTCGCTCTTGTTTGTTCCCTTACTCTCTCACTGGTGGGAGAAAAGTGTGCAGGACTGAATTGTGTTTCTGCTGGCTCTTTTGCTGCTTTTCCTCATTGTGTGTGAGCCACCCTGTATCTAATGAAGTGCTAGGTTTGGTGGGGAGTTATGAGTTTGTTCGCTTTGTTGTGAAAACCTGTGCCAACCCCACTCTTTTTTTTTTTTGTTTTCTTTTTTTTTAAATCTCATTTTGTATCTTAGTCTTGCCAGCCTGGAGTCTTATGTTTTTTGGTGGGTTTTTCTTCCTTTCTGAACTCCTTGCAGTTTGTCTACTTCGTTTGTGGGAGTCAGCATGGTGTAGAGGTTAGGTAATAAATCTGTGCTCCTGGCTCTGGCTCAGACTTCCCATGTGATCTTGATAAATCATTACTCTTACTACCTCAATTATGAAGCAAAAAGAGGTAATATTTACTTACCTCAGAGGCACTGTAAAGTTAAAATATTTGAAAGCTCCTCTACCTATTTCTCTGGCTACTTATGTATCTTTTATCTTTATTCAATTTCATATTAAACTTTGTCTCTGGTGTCTTTTTTTTTTTTTTTTCTTTCTCCCTTCTTTTCTCCCTTAGTGGTCACTACCCATTTGCTCCCATAATTATTTCCTCCACAGGGGAGGGTAATAGTCTCCAGCTTGTCATCTGCCACTGTGTGTGTCGTCTTGAAGCTTCTCTTAGGAAGTCTTCTAGAATATTTTGTTATGCTGTAATTTTTTGGTGTGTGGTTTGTTTTTTTTTTTTTTTTTTTGTCCAAGCTTTGCAACATTGTGGCTTTGTGATGTGTTTCTGGTGTGTTACTACCATCTCATTGGGTAAGTTTTCGTGTACAGGTTCAAAGACACGGTGCCTGTTCATATATTCTGCTTGTGCTTTCATCTTATACTCAACCTTTCCATGTTGGTGTAAGAACCATCTCTGGGAAACTACTGTATCCTCAGTTTGGGGAATAGTAAATTGTTCAGGGGTAATTACCTTCTTAGAAATACACCTGTATCCTTAAACCAAATAAAAACTCTAAGTTTTGAAGTAGAGCAGAGATGTCTGCCCACCCGAACTGCTTCAAAATGGGCTTGTTTGTGCAGTTGTATCACCAGTGAACACATATTTTATGTTCCTCCCTGAGTGCCTGTCACAGGGATTATGTAAAAGACAGATGAATAAACAATTGTGTGAAAATGAATATGCTTGAAATATGAGTGCTATTGCTTTTGTTATTCACACATTTACTTTGCATAATAGATTGTTAAAATAACAAACCCATGAGATTTTATGCCTCTTCGTGTTCATTTTACTTGGGATGTGGGCTGCAATCTTTCAAAGTTATTTTCCAGTAAATCTGGCACTTTTCTCCCTGTATTTATTTTTGTAATGATAGAATAAAATATTCCAAATATTTGTAAGTTTTAAGGAGATTATGGTGCATTTTAAATGAGGGTTATGCCTATTTAAAGTGTACTAATGATACCTAGAGACAGATTAATCAGAATTGCAGGTGAAAACCTCCTTGTTCCTGGTCAGTCAGTAAACTGGGCACAGTCAGGGAGATACTGTGAAAGAGGCTGTCTGGGGTGAGGGGCATCTCTCCCCACTGCTAGACAAGTTCAGACTTCATTTTTTTGGTCTTCCCTCCATACTGTCACTGATGCAACTTGGAGAAATGTTTCCGTCAAGTCTGGAGCCTGTTATGAGTTGCAAACTCAATCAGCAGTTTCCATGAGAGATCACTAGAGAAGTGATTTAAGGTCTTCTCTCAAGGTGTAGACATTTTCTGCAGCCCTTCCGTTTTCAGGGCGTGCAGCGGAGCCTCTTCTTAACCTCAGTTCTCTCTCTCTGCTTCACAGGCTTTGGGATTTAGATCAACATACCTTACAATTTCAAAGGGTTCTGAATCTCATGGAGCAGCTTTAGACCTATGGAGCACAGCATCAGGGCAGGCACTTTTATTTTTCCAACAGGTCCATTCAGAGGTGGAATTGAGATCATTTAATGGCCCTGTCTCTGGTTGGAGTTCCTGCTCCTCTGCAACTCTCCCACAGCAAGGAAGTCTGATAGTTTAGTGTTTGGAAGCTAAATCAATAGCATACATTCATGAGGACAGAGACCCACAAGCACCAGTGGGAGCAGTTTTCCCTCACCCGCTGGTGCCTGAAATGCTGAGTGAGAGACACTTACTTGAACTAAAATGTACGTGGGAGTTCAGTGCTTGTCGTTACTCCCTCTTCTGTAGTGTTAACTATAAGGTATCAATTAGAATAATGATTATGGTGTTTAACCAGCACCTGTTTTTCTATTTTGAATTGGCACTTTAAAAGCCAGTGATCAAGTTATTGCTTTATTAATGTAGATCTGGTGAATATACTAACTAATGACTTCGGAATTTGATGTGACGTGAATGTTCTATTAACGCAGAGGGAAAATTAGGCTATCATCGCTGTCAAATAAGAAACAAAGGAATGATAAATGGGGTGAATAGTTATCCTCGCTCCATGCAGTTTCATGCAAGTTTGAGGTACCACCCTGAGATTATCAGTTGAAGAGTTATTTTTGAACAACAACAAAGAAGGATAGAGTGTTCCTAGGCACACAGGACGTGAAAGTCTTGGTGTTTCATCTTCAGCATCCATCACTGGTGGCTACTGCAGTGCAATGTTGTGAATGAAAGTTAATGCCATGATTTCCTGTAAACTTTATCTTATTTTTTGTCACTTTACTTGTCAGTAAAGCCCCCTGCAATGAAACTACATCTCCCAAGTGATAGGAAGCTATTTGACAGCACCCGCAGCATTTATGCTAAAGACTGGCTTAAGGTCTTCTCTCCTTAAGGTGCAGTTTAATAGAATGAATACTGCAACCATTTGTTCCAGAGATATATTCCACTGAAAGGTTTCTTTATTGACTTTTTTTTTTTCTGTGTTCCCTTTCTGTAATTTCTGTGGAGTTTAATTATTAGCCCCAGGTATCCTGGTTGAAATCCAGACTAGGAGAAATGGAGGTTTAAATTGAGACTTGTCTTTTCAAGTGCGGTAGAATAGTTTTAATATAGTTCTTATAATGTATGTTTTTCTGTTTATACTGTTGGGTAAATGAGACAAAAATGATAGCTTCTGTTTGAATTTTGGTATATGAAGTCACGAGTCCCAGAGCAAATGTCTATGTGATTAAAGTGGTATTGAAGCATTATTAAAAAAACTGTAATTTCAAATATTTTATGCTTTGTTTTGTATATAGTCCATCTACAATGAAAACTATTTACTTAATATAAGTCTGGTGCTTGCGCTCTACTGAAGTTGAAGAAATGAAACTTTTCATTGCTCCCTGTTGGCTTTGGATCAAGCCCTTGGTTTAAAGTATTGATTAAAAGAGAAACTCAATATGAATGGGAAGCCAAGAGAATTAATATAGTGAATGCAGTGAATTAGCAAAAGGGGAAAAAGAAAAAAAGGCAGCTCCCATAAGATTGCATCCACAAATGTAATTTGTTCCTTTGATTTGATGAATCTGGTTCCAGGTGCTTATTCAAAAGCTGTCTAAGTAGTGGCTTTGCCTGTACCTACCCAAATGTTATTTTTCCTTCCTCTTTAGTCTTTTTCAAATAACTCTGCTGTTTAATAGATTTTGTTTTCCTAGTATTAGATTGCTATGCAGTAAACAAAAAATGAACAGGGCAGATTTAATTAAGGACTGCTACAGCTGTTGAACCTTAGAAGACAAAATGCGGTAGTAGTGAAGATTGTCAGACACCCCAATAAAAGATGAAGTGCCCATTGGAAGAACCAGTGTTGTCACTTAAAATGTGGTAGCCTAAGAGGGAAAGTCAGGATGGTCCACAGTATCTGCTATAGTTGTGCCTTTCCTAAATCACAGTCCTCAATAATACAAATTCATGTTTTTATAAAAGGAAAAGGGAAAACAGAATTGAGTAGCTTCTCAAACAGCTCCCTAAGGTCTGCCATATCTGAATACTGTGGAAATTGCTGAATAAAATGAATGCAATGTCTGTTGGACAAATCATATGCTGATTTACCTGCGTTTTGATATCCTTGGGAGGATTATGCAGCAGAGAAAATAACTGAAAAATAATATAAATCTAGAAAACATATTGCAGAACTTTGTTGTGCAAGCATGCTGTGTTTCAAGCCACATTGATTGGACAGACCAATGCTTGTGGTTTAGAAACTAAATTTCAGTTGAGTAAATAATGTTTTATATATCCCTTAAGGTGTTTGACATTTCAACCATCCAGATTAGTAAAATAAAAGCAATTTTGAAGGCCATCTAAAATTGCAGGGCAGGTAGAAAGAAGAGTAATGAGCGTATTATTCATCATAGCACTGCACACTTGGGATGTGATAGTTTTTTTTATCTACAGGCAGAAATCGAGAAGAGAAGAATGCATTTTAGAGACGTTCTTTGATCACAGTTAGCTCTCCCTTGCTTAGGCAACATGGCCTTTTCCTTTGGCAGACATACTGTGTCAGGAAAATCTAGAACCCAGAGAAGCAGACAGCTGCTGAAGCTGTCACTTTATTAGGCTGCAAGAGAGAGCCCTTCCTTACGCACTGAGGCCAAGTGATCCTTGGCCTGGCCTTCAGGTAGGGAGAAAATTTTGAAGACTCTCACTGTGCAGAGAATGCATCTGTGCGCGTTTGCTGGGTTTTAGCTTGTTTGCATCTGATCAATTAAGTTTTGGAGTCATAGACAGAGAAGATGTATTATGTTCATGGTAAGGTATCTTTTAAAAATGTTCTTCTGGTTTGAGTTTGGCCTCACTGAAAATTCTGGAAATCACATTTTATAGTGTGTGTTTTTAGGCAGAACCGGTCAAGAAGTTTCCAAGATAAGGTGTGGTTTTTTTCTTCAGAGCTCACCAGTTCCTCAGAAGAAAAATGTCTTTAAGAAATGTATTTCATATGCAGCTGATGGAGCTAAATAAGTAACTGAGATCCAATTTGCTGCCTGCTTTTCAAGTTCAATGATTTCTTAATTTTCTACCCGCTCGTAGAGTTGATCAGTGAGTCAGGTCTGTTTCCCTGAATTTCTGCAGTTGGCATTTCAGAGCTCAGTTAGAAGGAAAAATATATATTCAGTAATAAATTGTGGATAAATACTTGATAGATAAACCAACTTAAAAAATTATTTAGTGTTTCTTCATACCAACTTATCAAATCTATACAACAGTAAAAGAAGTATTTTATTCAGGAAAGAGTGTGTGAAGTTTTGATATGCCATCAAAAGTATATACTTCTGATTTTTCTGTGCTGTTACTTTATTGTTACTGGAGAATATAAGTGTCTCTGTGCATCCCTCACGATGTTGTTGAATAGAAGACCAATGAGAATACATCTAATAAATTAAAAAATAAGTTTCATTCCTGTATTCCAATGGGGAGTTTAATGAGTTTTTCACACAGTAAACAGTAGTGAGTTTATGAACAGTCCTACCATGCTTATGGTGAAGGCTATGTAAATTGCTCTGATGCATATTTATTCATGTACTTCTTGTGGGAATACATTTAGGGACCTATAAGCATATATCAGAATTTGTTACAGGGAAGGAAACTTATGAGGAAGGCTTATTATCCCAAGAGTAGAATTAAGGTGAAATTAACAAGTAATTGAAGTTATCTTTGATCATGATTTTTCATTCCTTTTTTTTCTCTGCTCTAAGGAAGTGAATATTTTTGATGTTCAGTAGAGCAGTACAATGCTGCACAGAGAAGCATAATGCTGAATTTTCATAATAATGTTTGTAATGCAAATGAGGGACACTTCAAAAACAGGTTGATTAGCATTTCTTAATAAAATGCCAGTCTCCTCCTTTTTCTTCATTAATTCTATCAGCAGATTACATAGCTAGATTTTAACGTTAGTAAATGTGAAGTGGGGGGTGGCTTCTTGTGATATAATTATTTGGTGGCTCTAAATAGTTTCAGGTTGTGCGTTTAAAACAGTTCCTCCAGCACTAAAGCGTTACAGTGAATTAATGAGCAGCTTGTCACCTCTGGGACCTTTCTTTTGAAATCCAGTCTGGCTTAAAGTGAACTCCTACCATTTCAGGCCAGCAGCTGGTAAAAGGTTAGAAAATGAATGAGCTCCAGGGACATCGCTGAACTTCCACGGGAGCATATATTTACTTTAGTGCTGTTTCTCAGAGATCAAACCAGGGGAAATACAGAGCTGCTGTGCAGTTCCACCCACAGACTGCATCAGCCCGAGTATTCCCCCATCACACAGCTCCCAGTAATGGGCTTTGCTCTCTTCTGCTTCCCTGCCTTCTCCAAGGGAGGCATGGCAGCACAGCAACTTGAGCAAACGACCTGCCTTCTCCTTCCTGGGTGTCACTTGGGCTTCTTCCTAATTATTTTTTGTCATCTCCTCTTTAATTGCCAAGGATTCCTCCTGTTCCCTCTTGTCTTTTATTTCACTTTTGAAATAATTCATTCTCTTCCTTACCTCCCCAATCTTGGTTTCCTGTGGGAAACCAAGTGTGTGGTTTTTCTTTTTTTTTTCTCCATTTTTCCCAGTGGGAGACCCAACAAGCGATCTCACACTCCAAAACAGGAGCATCTTTCCTCCTGTTCTAGACAGCCACAAGGAGCTACCTGTTACCCCTTTTTGTTCCTGTTGGAGAGACTTCAGAGAATGAAATGCTTGTTGTGCTGTTTTGATTTTAGAGGAGAAACAGGAGTGACACTATGTGGGCTTTAAGTTCAGAGCATCAGTAAGAGCAGTTGGTAAGCGTAAGTCTCTACCCAATTTTGATTCTAGTTGAGCATCTCTTTGCTGGTCAAATATCTTTTCCTAGCTGCATAAAGCAACAACAAACTGAGTTTTCAGGGACAGTATTTAAATTATGTGGGCAACTTATAATACACATTTAGATTGCACAACTGAACTTGGAAATTTAAAAGCTGTGAAATAATAGAATCATAGATTCATAGAATAGTTTGGGTTGGAAGGAACCCTTACAGGCCATCTAGTCAATATCTGAGGTTGCTCTGAGCCCCATCCAGCCTCACCTTTGAAGAACTGAAACTCCTTAATGTCCCTGGAGAAGAGCTTAATTAGGGATACTTTAATCTGTTTGAATTTTTGTGTCTGAATGCTGCCTTGCTCATGTTTTCCTGCACATGGCTGGATCATTGTGACCAGGCTGTGTAACCACATAATGTAACTCTAACATCTTAGTTCTTTTAAGATTTTATGCAGGATTTTTTTTTCTCCAAATTTGAATGTAGAAATAATGTGTAACGTTTCTTTTTATTAACATGGTCCTGGAGTCTCATCTTTGTTAGTAAATCATCTTGACAATCTTCTTCCTTTCGCGTATGTTGATTTTGATTAGGTAATTCATCAAAAGCCTGTTATTAGCCATTTCTTAGGCCTTCTGTCTCAGGCAACCACTTGTCATTTCATCTGGTTGTGGATTACTGCTCAGCAATAAAGCCAAGGCTTGCTGCTTACAAGGCAGCTCCATCCTCTGATTTCCCTTACAGTACTGCAGGGAAATTGTGTGGAATCTCCTTTTTCGGTAATGGAGTCATTTAAATCTGGGATATACAATAAAACAATGATTTGCACTATTGATAATTGCTTAAGCTCTTGGCTGTTGATATTTAGTTGGATCTTAACTTTTAAAAATAAATGTAGCTACAACAAGTTTCACAGCCCAGCAGTTTGGTTTAATTTTTGTGTGGCAAGTTACATGGATGGCTTTTGCTGTCCTTTTTTTTATTTGATTTGAGAGAGAGAGAGCTGAATTATTTAAAAGAGACTTTTACTGAATGAATTGAGTCAGGAAAATTAATTTGTGGAAAAGTCATTTAGAGAAAGCTGTTGGTTTTTACCCCCTTCTTTGTTTTTGGTGTTGAATTGGAACCACAGAAAAAAAAGTAGGTTGGAAGGGACTTCTGGAGACCATGTGGTCTGAAATTATGTTGCAAGGCTTAGATTTCCAGCTTTAGGTTATCCAGGACATGACTGAGCTGAGCAACCTATTTTCAGCAAGGAGTTTCCATTTTCTCTGAGCAACCTATTCCAGTGATCAGTTGCTCTCACAATGAAGAATTTTTTTCTTACATCCAGATATACTTTTCCCTGAAGCACCTTGGGCCGATTACCTCGTGTTCTGTCAAAATGCATCCTAATGAGAACAGCACCTCTGCTTTCTCTATACCTACTTTCTTTAGGTATTGGAAGTTGATAACTAGATCTTTTTTCTGAGCCTTTCCTTTTCAAGCCCAGTTCCTTCAACTTTTCTTCATATGGTGAGTTCTCCGATTCGCTAATCGTCCTGGTGGCCTTTTGCTGGACCTTATCCAATTTTCCCATGTCTCTCTTGAAACGTGGGGGCAACCAAGACTGGACACAGCATTCCAGGCATGCCCTGGCAAGTGCTGAATAGGGTGCAGTCATCACATCACCTGCTGCAGCACCAAGCAATCTCCGGTCTGTGAAAGTCCAGCCGTTCTTCTCTCAGGGAAGAGCAGCTTTCCAGCGTTGGGTTTGTTCTTTGCCACTGCCTCCAGCACCTCCATTATGAAGGTTTTCTTGTGTGATCAGCAGCGGCATCAGCCTTTATGCTGCTCTGTCAACAGTTACGTTACAGATGAGTACTGCCAAAATTTTGATCCTGTATCGAGTTGACAGTGGAATGCATTTGCTTGGTAGAAACAGGGTTGCGCAGTCTTCCACGTGAAGGAAAATCAGGTGAAAGAACTATGGGAGCATCAGGTAGCTCAGGGTGTGAGGCTGGGAAGGGACGACTGCCTGGCCACAACAGCTGACCAAGAAGGAGCTTCTGCTCTTGCCTGTCCTTTTACTCAAGTAAAACCTAGCAGCTACATGTGTTGTCAGGTATCTGGCCAAGTTTCCAACATGGCAAAATAAATAAGGATTTTTTTAATACTTTTTTTCTTTAAAGAGATAAATAATTGCAGTTATTATTGATCATGAAGTGCTTTATACCTGAACTACTTTCTGAGTCTGTGGCTCTATGGATGCCCTGTATTACTTGACAACAATTACACAGGACTCTAGATGGATGATACAAACCTCTCCAAGCCTTTGGGCTCTTTGCATGATTGGATTAGGTCAGTTCCTAATGGGATCTTTTTCCATATCACAAGCCAGACTCAATCCAATGTAATCAGAGAAAAGCAGCTAGAATGCTAGCATGGCTAGTTGTAATAAAGTGAAAAATCAGCTTCACTTTTTCTTGGGTTGTTGCTGTAATTTATTTTAACAATTACAAATTAATTCAGTCAGGAACCTGCTATAGTGTCACTGAGAGTCAGAGCTAGGAGGTTTTCCTAGTTCCCCTTAAAGTCAGTGGAGAACCAAGAGATGATCAGCATGGAGTGTGATAAATTGAGAAGCACTTAACATATTCAAAATTTGAATTCTTATTAGTTGTTCAGAACTTGACTCTGAAGGGCATTTTATTTGTATGGAGTGGAAAATAAAAGGAAAGTATGTAAACATGGGAAGTTTTAATTTCGGCTTGAGAAGACAGTATCTTAGCCAGGTTATTAAAATTCACCTTTCAGCAATAGTTTGATCATATGGCTTATTTTAAAGAAATCTTCAATGAGTAAAGAAAAACAGAAGCTATTTCTCTGGTATTGAAAAAAGCCTGGTGCCCTTTGTCAGTAACGAAGCAGAAACCATCCTTGGTTTTTGCCATCACTTTTAAGTTTCCAATTACTTTTCCTTCTCTTTTTCCTTCATTCTGAAGTCAAAATACATTCAAAATTGTGCTCACATTGTTTAATGAAGGTGAAATTTCAGAAAGTTAAATGTTCAGAAACAGGACTAATTTGATTTATGTTAAGTGTCCTCCTGAGAGCATTGCTTTGCTTCCAGATATAAAGACTAAGGAAAAGCAAAGAGCTCCCCTATATTCCCAATATCATACCCCATGTGTCTGCTACTGCAACAGAGGTTGGCCCAAGACCCAAGGGACTGTGTCCTTTGCAGGCTGCTGAATTCAAGTCCAACTTGGAGCTGGTGGGAAGGAGAAGACAGATGTTGTCAAATTCTGATCATGACACCAAAAATGATCTGAAATGCTTTATTTACCCTGACTGTGCCTTTACGAGAGCCAGATGGGGATCTATTAAACAAAGGCAGTAGGTAGACCAAAGGGGAAAGAAACCATGAAAGTATGGTCATGAGTTTGGTCTCCTGAAGTTACAGAAATGCCAGAATATATTGAACGGGTAAGTGATGGGTAGTAAATTCATGCTAAGACTAGGTTTTGGTAAGCAAAATAAACTGCTCCAATCAGCTTCCTCCAGGAATCATTCAGATTAAATTTTCAGTAGGACTTGTATCTGGGCTGATGATAGTGCTTGAAGATCAGTTTGCCACTGGTGAGTAGGAAATTGCATCTGGAAGGGCATGGTAGGAAGTGGGATCCATTTCATCAATTTCTTAAGAAATTAAGTTTTCAATTAAAATAAAATGAATTTATCTTCTTAGAGATAGGCCTGTAGAGGCTTACATTTGGGAGATTATCATCAAACATCCACAAACAGATGGCTCGGTACTACTGGAGTCTTGTTGGGGAGCGGCAGAATTGACAAGACTCGGGTGTGGGTGTGTAGTGGTGGTCCTGCTGCTCAAAACTATTGGAGTTATTCACAGGAAGACCTACAGTCAGTGGTAGAAAAAAGATGAGGTGACAAAGTCACCTTGCTAAAGTCAGCAAGTTAAACTGGTTTCTCCAATAAGAGATCTTTTTCGCAAAAAGCTCTTTTTATTCTATTGGAAAAGTCGGGGGGTGGTGGTGTTCTTTTTTCTTTTTCCTTTTCCTTAAAAAACAAAGAAACACACCCTTTCCTCTCAAGAAACTCCCTAACCTCTCTATAGAATCAAAACAATTCCATGGAACAGGACTGCCAGTTTAGGATGCTTATATTGACTTCATTTTACCTCCACTGGGATGAGGGAAGAGAATATTGAGAGATGCAGCTTAGTCTTTGGTATTTGAAAAAAGTTAATATTCTGGAAGCTATCCTTAGAGAAGCTGAATAAGTATTTTTTGTATGTATGTTTAAGTGGTAAGGGCTGTGGTCTAATTTGGAGGAAATTGATCTCCTGTTGAGTTGGCAGCCCCCAGCAGAGCCTGGTAAAGGTGTGAAGTTCTCCCTTTCAGGATCGCTCTGCTCTTTCCCTGAAGAGTGTTCCTGCCACATGTGTTTCCATACTCCTTTTAAGGCATTTACTAGCACATGCAGAATTTCTGAAATGTCTAGTTCTATTGAAAATTATCTTTCTAAACCAAGGTTCAATCTTTTCCCACAGATGAAGAATTTGATTTATGTTTGGGGAGGCAGGAATTTTCTAAGTAAAGAGTTTGTATTTGCTCTCAGTTGGTGCTTGGTAGACATCTGGGAGTGCTCAAACCCTTCCCCTCTTTTCATCCTGAACTTTCAGTTCCACAAAGCTAGAAATGCCAGACAAATGGAACCTGCATTTTTAAGTGAGGTAGGAGAAAAAAAATGCTAAGATCAAATAGCATTCACCACTGCAATTCAGTGTGAACAGCTGGAGGTGGCAGAGAGAAAATGGAAGAATTCAAATAATCCCACATTTGCATTCACAAAACCACAGAAAGAGAATTTATCTTCAAAATCACCCCAATCCTGAGCTGTGTGCATCCAGGACAGAAAATAAAGATTGAAGGCAAAGCAGGGTGGAGCCAAGCACTGCTCAAGGAAGACAGTGTGATTAAACAAAGAAATGGCAGAGGAAAAAATAAGGGAAGAATATTGAAAGTTAGCATCTTGAGGGATAAAAGCTGAAAAGCATTCATTGAGCTATTGATCCAAAAAAATGCCCTATAAGCTTTGCAAAGATGTGATACTTTGGTTTCCTTGAAGTATACAGGCATGATAATTTTGAAACAATTCAGATCAAAGAAAAAGATGTATCTTAGATCTAGTAAAAAAAGGAAGCTTCTGTCATTTTCTAAGCTCATGTTATTATGCATTTCACCGTACGTGAAATATGGTCCTAATTTGGGGATCACTAGGATCTGGGACTATAGATCTCACTGCTGCAGTTATCTATGTTCTGAGAATTGAGCTTTTTCCATTGGGTAAACAAATTTAGGAAATGCCCCCAAACTGACACATACTGTTCTCTATGTTAAAAAAGAAAAAGTGGAGAGAAGAACAGCTAGAGAAACATATCTTTTATAAAACAATACAAATATGTTATTTGAATTTAATCTCAATCCAAATAGTTGCCGAGTATTGATACTGACTTAACAGGAGCTGAATGGAGCCATTTGCAGTGAATAATGTATTAAGTAGTTGGAATGTGGAATGTTTACTAAAATAACAGTAATTATACAAACCAAGCTAATCGCAGTGAAGTTGTTAGACTGTGGATTGTTGTAGTTGGTTTGCTGCTGTATGAATGCTGGGGGGGCTTCTGTTGTTGGTTTGGTTTGTTGTTTTTTTTTTTTACACAATTCTTTGATTTTTTTAAATTTTGTGGGTTTTTTTATATTTGATTTTAAATTGCTTTTACATGGGAATAAGGGAACACCAAGTAAAGCATGTTTTTCACTAGTTCTAGTGTCACTTCAAATCATGTTTAAAAATGCCCACACAGTGCTACATGCAACAGGCAGAGAGTTGAGACTTCCTTTCAAAAATTTCTGAGTTGTTAAGCCCTATGCTGAGAATGCAACTTTCTAAATAAGTTTGCAGCACATCGTAATGTGATAAAAATGGAAAAAATGAGAATCGTTCTTCAGCATCTTCTGTCTGGAGGTAATGGCTAACAATATATTTGATTATGTCATTACACAGATTTGCAGTTTATTATAAGGACTGCATCCATATAATTCAAATACAGCTAGAAACCTATTAAAGAACTTTGTGTTCTCAACTGCAAAACTAAACTGATTCTGTGCCCACTGGCAAAGGCTGAAGTTTCCGTTGACAAATGTGTACAATATGTAGAGACTTGGATTTTGTATTTTTTTACAGCCAAAATTCATGCTTTAATGTTGTAAAGAATATATTAGAATGCTGTCAAAATGCCCTTTTAATAATTTTATGCATGACTCAACATGTTTTCAAATATTTAATCTGTCTTTTGCCTTTTATTGTGAAAGTTAATCTGTTATCTGTTATTAATATCTCTTCAGATATACCAACACTCTTTTTCACAGATGCACACGTGTACAAGGGAACAGAGAGTTATTTAACTATAAAACTTGGATTAGAACTATAAAACTTCAGATTAGAATTTTTTTTTCCAATTTAGAATAAAGGCAAAAAACCACTAGCACACCATAATTTAGAATTATTTTTATGAAAAATGGTTTTACAGTTTTAGTTATTTACCAATTCTCATTTTCTTAAACCAGCTAGCAACAAAAGCCCTTGTCTGGATATTGCATGTAGGACATGTTGTCAGAAACAAGGTGGATTTTCTTCTAACAACTTCTTTGTTTTGTGTATAATATGTAGGGGAAGGCATATAAAGTAATGAAATAACTGGAAATGGATTGACATGTCACATAAAGGAGGGTGTACAGCTCCCTTCTCAATGACTGTGATGAATGGTGGGCATGGGTAGATGAAGTGGTTGCTTGTGCTTAGTATGATCCATAACCTTAAACTTCAGAAAGCATCCTTAATCATGACAACTCTGGGTAGGAGGGAAAAAAAAAAAACCAAACCAATTTTCTCAAAATTGTTGTTGCTTGTTCCTGAACCCCTCTGGCTTTCCACAAGTAGCTGAAAGCCTGGAGCCATCTGAAGAGCTGTCTGGTGTCTATGGGACCCGCCTGGCATGTCTGGAAACGGCAAGATCATCTTCCTTTTCTGTGGGTGTGAATTCAGGGGCTTCCCCGCTGCCCATCAGTTGATTTTCCAAACTGGAGGGAAATGAATTGCCTACCATTTTCCACCATTCTTCCATGTCTGGTTGAAGTTGCCTAATGCCTTCAAGCATGTTAGAAAACACTTTCCAATGAAAAGGATGGAGGGGCAGGTAGAGGAGAAGAAATTGCCTGGGCCTTGTTTATTCTGGGGAACCAAGATCAAAACAGAGCCTGGATGTCCGTTATAAGGATTACCTTGACTTTGGGTCTCATCTAGGGATGGGTCCCTTGCAAACACTTCCCTCTCCAGCAGTATGAGTTGAAACCTTTGTCTCTTGGCTTCACCTTTCAAACACGATGGCTACAGACTCAAGTCGTGGGAGTGTAACGGCATGTCCCATGAAAGGAAACTCACTCGGAACTGAGGGTTGGGTGTTGAAAGCTGAGACTTTCAGTCAACTGAGGGTCAGATGAATAAGCTGTTCTGGTTAAGAGGAAGCATCTTGTTATTGAGGAAGTGATTTCTGAGTAGTAAGAATTGTATAAATTAGAGTTAATTTAAAAAAAAAAAAAAAAACAACAACCAACCAAACAAAAACAACCCCAAACATAATATCAAGAGGTTTTGCAAAATTGTTTAGCAAATGATGTATGCAAGAAGAATGGCCTCAGAGGTTAGGCTTGGTGAAGAAGCAAGGAAATCTGTTACAATAACTGCTACCAGCAGTGATGGGAGGTGTTTTGGCATCTTGGCTTTTCAGACATAAAAGCTGTGTGTGTGTGTGCGTAAAAGGGTCAAGATACAGATCTATGGGAAAGTTGCTTCTTTAATTGTCCCTGTAGTATAGATGATAATTAATCAGAGCATCCAGAAGTTTTCAAACAGAATTGAGGTGAACCAAGCTGATTTGGTTTAAAGCATATCCAACGGGTTGTATATGGCAGAAGCCAACTGAGCAGAGTTCTGGGTTTGACAGCAAGGATTAATGATTCACCTCCTTTTAATTGATGGTATCCAAAGCGTGCTCCTCTCCCCCTGCCTCTGGGGCACCTACCAGAGGCTACATCAGGTAGATGCACTCCACTGGGTTATTTAGTTTCTTTTTATTGGCATTAGAAGGAATGTTTAAAAAGAAAATCTGCCATATGTAAAACTTTATGTATTTTCTGTGGACCTAGTCTCTGGGTAGTCATTTATATTTTAGGAACTGACATGTTAAGTTTTATTCAACAAGCCTGAAAATGGAGAGCAACTGTTTAGGACAGAGCTGTTGACCTTATATTTCACAAGTAATAAGATTTTATTTACTGTAGTTTCTGTAGGCTTACTAGAAACTGAGGATTTTTTTTCTATTATTATTACTTTGGCATTTCTGGTACATATATGTAAATGGACACTCTGTTCTTGCATGTAGTTCAAATGAACAAAAACCAAAAACATAGTTCGTGAAGCATGAAAGTAGAAAAAACATTTGAATGCACAAGTGTTTTCAGTTCAGAGTTTTCCAGCAGAAATGTGCACCGGTTTCACAGAGTATGTTTCTGAATTTTGGTTTGACAAGTATGTCCTTCAGGATGCAGATGGACTTGTGGCATCAGTATTGCCCTTAGAGAAGAATAGGATCCATTTTATCCAAAGAGTAGTTGAACATATATTTTTTTTCTGTTGTGTTAACTTTCACGTCTACGTCCATGATTCCTGCCTGCAGCTTTGCTGTACTGTGATGCTGTAGTGCTTTCACTCTGCATTCTATTTACAATTTTATTTAGGCTTTAGGAATCAGAGCTTTTCCTGTGTTTGAATCCTCCTGGTAAGGGCAAAAAAATCCCACATTATTCATAATCTCAAATACTTTTTGGTTTCGGTAGGCCCCAAAAGATTTTCAAAACTGTATTAGGATTTTGTACAGGATTTGATTGTCTCTTGAGTTGTATTGACCTTTTTTCCCCTGCCTTTGGACTGTGTTATGCTTCCTTGCCAAAGTTAACAGGTCTGAGAGAGACTGGATTGTGCTTGCAGCCATAAAGCTGCTTGGTAGGGTTGGTTTTTAAATTTGGTTTTGATGGGTTTTTTGTTTTGTTTTTTTTCTGAGAAAGTAAAGAGAATGAGGAAATACACTCACTTAAGTCATAAAATAATTTTCAATAAAGATTGGTTTGGGAGGGGGGTGTTGGTTTGTATTTTTTTTTCTTTTCCCCCAGATTGGAAGATAAATACATAAAAATGGAACCTTTCATTCTTTTGAAATGTCCATGGGCAATTGCAGGGAATGCCTTTTCTAGCTAGGATGCTTCATTTGTGGACCCATACATGAAACTGAAAATGTCTATATCACTGCATAGAGATTTTGGTTAGGGCTTTGGTTATGTCTGACAGGAGGCTACAGGACACATGGAGTGCCCCATCTTGCCATTGCTTCTGAGACTAATTTTTTCCAGAACAAAGCAAAGGGAATGTATTTACTTCAACATCCACAGCAGATCAAGCAACTCCTCTTATGGCCGTGGTTGCTCAAATAATTCTGGTGACTTGGCGCTGTAGTCCTGGCTGAAGGCAGGGATTTCAGAAGAGTGGAAAAGCCTCATTGGCAAAAGTGTAGAAAATGGTTTGGGTGAGGCATTAGGTAGAAAAAAGAAAATGGGTGCTTTTTTGGTAGCAAAGTGTCTTGTTTGAGCGTGCCAGCAAAATCATGGAAGAGAAAGAAACATTCTATGAGTTACGATGGATAAAAAAATCCAATTTTTGGTCCAAAAATTATTTAAATTTTCTCAGTGAAAAAAACCAACCCAGGAGGATCCCTACAGAGATGCTTATTTTGTGTGTATCTGCCTTTGGTGCTGCCTGCGTACAAAGTACATACAGAATAACTTATTGCAAGTTTCAGAACTGATCATCTGCATAAGCCTGTCAGGAGCCCATTAATGGAGCATAGAGGGGAAAATAAAGTTTTATTTTGATCTTTCCATAACCTTGCTTGTAGTGGAGATAAAAATATAAATTGTGATACTTCTTTTTAACATATTTTCTTGTAATTTGATATCTCTTTAAAGAAAGAACAAATGTTCCTAAGGCATGACAGAATTTTGATTTGCTAAAATAAACTTGTCTACAATTCTTTTTTAAATCGGAAAGCTGTTATTCTGTGTAACAAAATTACTAAAGCTGAAAAGTTTGATGGAGAAGCAGAGGAAATTGGCTTAAAGAAGTTCTTTACTGTACTCACCCAAAACCCATCAAGAGAGGATAATTTACACCTCAGTGAAGACACATGCCAATAGTTTAGGTATCTCTGTCTTTTAGAAGTGTCAGGCTCTTTCTTCAACATCCAGTGTGCAGCTTGATTTTAACCTGAGTCCATTATTCCTGAACAAATTACTAATTACTTGCCAAGAGAATCCTGATGCTAGGTTATGGACTAATAGTAGGTTCTCTGATGCACAGATAGTTAGCAAAGAGGCAGGAGGTCCAAGTTCTCTTCTGAAATATTTTAATAGTTTGCATTCCCTCGTTGGCACATAAGTATATGTTCCCTCTCTTGACGGTGAGCTGGAAGTGACACTTTTCAAAATAACTTGACAAAGATACTTTCAAAACTGTCACTTCCTTATGATAATTTAATTATTCCTTTTTTTCTTCAAAGAAAGCTTCAATCTATTTGCAGATTCTCACGCACACTTTTATCTCCTGCTTTTGGAATTGGAGCATAATATTATTGAAAGCCAGCAGTGTCGGAAAAATCTAGAGATTGTCACTTACAAATGTAGGTTTTGGTATTACAAGTGTGCCATTTTAAAATCAAAAAGAAATATAAAAATCTGATCAAAATGCTAAATTTTTGCATTGACACTGTCAAATAATTAATTTAACAATATAAATTGCATAGCCTATATGTATAGAATATTTACAAATATTAATAATACACCTAATTATAATTTTGTAAAATATAACAGTGTACTTCATATAATTATACTTTTCAAGGAAATAGTTTTTTATTTTAAAATAATTTTTATTTATGAATAGATGGCTTTGCTACTTCTGGAAGGTGCAGGAGAGAACATTTGGGACTATTAAGAGAGATTTTCAATAGCAGTACATATATGCTTTACATATCTGAAGTTTTGTATACTTTAATCAGATTTTTTCCAAGATTTCAGGTTATTTATGTGTAACAGACCTCCACTTAATAGTAGCAAGATCTGGATAGGTAACCATTTTGATGAGGTAGTTCTCTTAAAGAACAGTTTTTATTTTAATGCTCTCCGAGTATTTTAATATTCTCTGCTTCACTGACATCTGTGGCTAAAAGAATATGTATTTTAAAATTTATCCCAGTGTAAGGATGTTGTGTTATAGGAAGCCTCTCACAGTCCTTGCTGCCCTCTTCACAGGATCAACTGAAGCCCTGCTTTGAGTCCCAGAGTTTGAGCCACAAGTCGTAGGTTTCTTAAGCATCTTTTTTGTCTGAAGACTTTTGTGATGTTGGTTTTCTGGTTTTATAGGCATTTGTAGACTGGTTAGATTTAGTGAAATATTTGCAAAATCTCATTGTAATTTTGAGGACAAGAGCATTATTTTGCTGACTTTTTAAATATATGCCCTCATACTTGAGTTTATCTATGTACACACGCACAAATACCACGTATCTTCATATTGCGTTCTATATGGAGATACCTGTATTTTTAACATCAAACTAGTCATGGCCAAAAATATGGCTTTTTTTTTCTATATTATAGACAGTATTAATTTCTGGAGACAAACACTTGTGAATTGAAATGAAAAAGAGCCAATTTCAGAAAACACTGATGTCACAATAGTACAGTCTCCACGTAAAATGTAATTCTGTATATATTGCATTATAAATATTCCCTTCCAAGGGGAACAGCAATATGCATTTGCTTAAGACTCCATGGTAGTTAATATCTAGTGTAGCTGAATATTGTTGCAAAGACCTTTTTTAAAATCTCCAATATTGGAGGACTCAGCTGAAAATAGCTGTGTGACATGCCTGAAACAGACTCAGACATCTCTGCTGAGCGTAAGGAAAGACCTGAATACCAGGATTACAGACCTCACAAATCCTCGGCTCAGTTTTACAGAAGGCTCAGGCAGTTTATATATTCAGTTAATCTATTTTCACTTCAGGGTAATGACTTGCAGCTGTAGCCCGCTTCACTGGCAGATCAGAAGCTACACTGTAATATCTGTCCGACCCATACCATTTGTCTTGGAAGGCTAATTATTTAGCTTATGGCATGTTTTATTCTCCCAGGCTACGCTTAAAAATAAACAGAGCCCAGGCAACCAGGAGGCTTCTTCCCCGCAATAACCGTGCCATGTCCACTATGGCGCTTGCTGTCTGCATGGGAAGTGAGGGTGGAGGAGCCTGGGCAGCACAGGTTTATCTCACCAGGCCCTGTTTGGGTGGTCCAGCAGGTGGTCAGTCATAGAGTCATAGAATGGTTTGGGTTGGAAGGGACCTTAAAGAGCATCTAGTTCCAACCCCCTGCCATGGGAAGCGACACCTCCCTCTAGACCAGTCCACACGTCTTGAGAGGACTCTTCCACAGGTCCTTTTCAGATGCTTACTAAAGCCCATGTTTGAAACTCCTTCGGCTCACCCCGGCTGAGGATGCTGCAGTTGGCTTTCTATCTGGGCAGGCAGGGGAGGCAGATTTTCTGATTCTCATTATGCCCAATTAAGAGGATAACCCAGCCTGTAAAACCATGGCGCCTCTTCGGGTCTTCAGCCTTTTGTTTATTTTTAAATCTTCCCTCTCAAGCTGTGTTATTTCGTTTAACAAAGAGCAGTTTCCTTTACTGCTGCCTAGTATTTCCATGTAGCAAGGGCCAAGTCTCTCTGGAAGTCTGGCTTTACGTTCCAGGAAAAACACTATCAGAGGCTGGCTGCTGGTGTGCAGCACCTTCAGTAACTGTGTTCTGCAAAACTTCATAAAATTGCAGGCACTGATGTTTTGTGGTCCTAAGAGGAAGTTTGTTGAGCAGCTCAATGAACTCTCAAGTTTTCAAGTCATCAAAATACTTGAAAATGAGTAGCTGCTTCTTTTCTGGAAAGAAAAATGTTCAAATCTTTCAGAGTATGAAGCGACCAGAGCTTATAGAATCGGAGGTCTCTTGGCTTGCCATAATATGTTGGCATCTCTATCATTTTGGAAGATGGCACTAAGTTATTTAGACCCTTATGAAATTGTCACATCGAAGCTTCAGTTTGCACTGGCCTATATTGACCTGCTAAGGGTGGAGAACTGGATGGGAAGGCAACAATTTCTCTTCTTTCTGCCAGGAATCAAAAAGTTTCACTTCCATTGAGCCATCGTGCACCTGAAGGGGATATGAACTTCCTACATCAAAATGTGGCGCCTGATGAGCAGGGGTCACCTCGTATTTATTTGGGTGGAGGTTTTAATCAGATCAGTCTTTCAACACTTGCTTATGCAAACAAAAGCAACTGACTGGCCTGACTGGCCAACAACTGTGAAAATACAACTCATGTATGTATTCTATATGCAGCCTTGGGATGTGAATTTTATAGAGGTTAAAAAAAATACAAGCACATGCACGTGGGCAAACCATCACGTTTTCTGCTCTGCATATTTTGGACTTCATTAGCTTCTGTCCACAAGATGTACAGTCCAGAAATACTTAAGAGTGCTCTGTTTCCTCTCCTATCACTTTGGATTCAGATCAGCTCACTTGGAGCTCAACATTTAATATAAGCTTCTGCAATTAAACCCTTCCCCGTGGCATTTTACCACATGGTGTCATGCTGCAGTGCTGTTTACTTAATCACCTTGCTTTGCTGGATGGCAAATATTTCATTAGGAACTATTTATGAATTTACAACATAACCTAATGAGGTCTTGTCTCCAGTCAGGACAGGTTTGCCTTACTGGTTGATACAATAATCTAAGTAAAGCCTCAGTATAAACTGAACTAGGGAGCCTTTTGCACCACATTTAAAAATACAACTACGTTGTCACTAAATGACTAAAAGACTTGGTAAGATTCATTTGAAGCTCAGCTGTGAAATGCTGCAAAAGACTTTGATTTTATAAGTTCAGACAATTAATTTAGCATGTAAACAGTAATTTGGGAGAGATTGGAGAGTTTGGAGAGATACCATGGCTATGTAATATTAGCGTCGTGCTTGTTTTATTGTGGTAAACTTAAATTTAGCATTGTGTTGTAACGGCAGAAGCATGCTTTTAGTTTGAACTATAAAAGTAAGTTGAAACACTGCCTTCCGGGTATTTGAACTGAGTCCTCGTCTTTGATTTTACTAAGAGAAAAGTTAGTGGTGGGAATTGTTTTAGAGCATGTGACTCATTCTCTGGCAAGTCCCTTGATTCAGGGTTTAATCTAGAGTTTGGCACTGCTACCAAAGATGAAGAGTAATTATTTACCAAACGGCATCTAAGTGAAACATTAAGCACGTGCTGAATTATTTGTATAACGATAACCTGGGCTTTCAATGGTGCTCAATAGGAAAATGCTGTGGCTCCCCAATGAGGACCACAGGAATTTTCAGCTTTCGCTTCCCCATTGAGTCTCCTTCGTTTCCTTTTCCAGTTTTTGTCTAAATTTTTGAGTCAGGTTTACTGTATCTTAATGGGAACAAAATGTAGATATCTAGGAGACTAAGATGCCTGGCAAATGGGCAACTTGATCTTTGCAAATGTTTTTACATCTTATTACCCATGTCTCCTCAAGAAATGGGATTGTTTTTTGCATTGTCTTTTTTTAAGCTTTTTGTTGACTTTTTCTTGTCTTTCTTTTGCCCTTTTCCTTTCCTGCTGTTCCTTGAATTTGCTTCCTTGATTGTGGAAGTTTTGTAACTGGACATCATTGAGCCACGAATCTCCTTTTGCACTATTTTCCACCCCAATCTGGCATGTTTACACTCTGATGTGCAGCTTCATCTGTTACCGGAGTCCCGGGCGCAGCAGAAGTGGCTCTGCACATGAAAAGGCCTCGGGAAGGACACGGAGTACCCACTTCAGTGGGTTCCCCTCAGCAACCCTTTCATGCGTCGAGTTCTCACAACCTACTGCTGAGAGGAAAGGGACTTGGCAAATCCATGTCTCTCTGCAGCAGACTCAGCACGCAGAGAGCCGGCAGCGCTGGCCTACAGAGAAACCCGAGTGTGACACGAAGGGCAGAGTATTCATCATCTCGGCCAGAGTTTGGCACCACTTAATGGCCTTTTTTAAAAATAAAAACAACCAACCAAACAAAAAATTCCCCCACAAAAACCCAACCCACAAACCCTGAGCTCCCTCTGCCTGAGAGCCGTTAGCTTATTTTCTAGAAAAATACCTAAAGAATTTGGTGCTAAATTTCCTCTTAGATGAAAGTTCGAAGGAGCTTTACAAGATGTGTGCAGAAATTAATGTTAGTGACAGATGTGTAAGCCTTACCTAAATTAGCCATTCTTTAGCCAGATGATGTAGCTCGTCGTTATGCTGAAATATTGATCTAGAATTATGAATTCCTTATCCCTTCCTCAGGCTCCCACTGCTGGATTCCAGATGTGGAAGATAACACATTAAAATAATGCTGCCTTTTTCCCATCCCTCTGAGTTCCATTTCTTTCTCGTCTGTTTTGAACTCCATCTCCTCCTCTAAGATATGATTTATTGATTCATGATTCATGAATGTCACCAGTAGTAACCTGTCCCAGCACCCTGTTTGTGATATGATTGTATTTATACACAGAACTAACAGTTCTTTAGCAATTTGAACTCGCATTTTTTCTCTGCCCCATACATTTCAATGAGCTGGTGCCTTTATTACTTCTGTCATAGTAATGCTTTTCAAGATCAATTTAAAAAAAATGCAGTACAGGATAATTTAAGAAGTATCAGAAGCATTAGAAAATAGGTACTTTGAAGTTTCCTAGATGAAGGTACTCCCAAACCTGTGGACAAGGTTTTCATTGTATGTATTTAATTCCATTTAATTTGCAGGCTGTAAAAAAATTCTATTAGTAATTCTGCATTATTACTAAATATTAGGCATACTTATATTTAATAATAAATCAGTTAGATTGCTACAAATTAACATTTATTACCCAGAAGACTTTCCCCTAAAACATGGAAACGCATTGCCTGCTCGTGCATAATTATAAGGGGTGGATTCCTTCTGTTCTAGGGATTGGTTGGTAGGAAATCAGGCGTATCTCTACTGCAGGGACACTTTGTGCTCAGTTATGTGCCTGCACACAAGCAAGGTGGGATTTGAGAGCTGTTTATATTTGTTTATAGCCATTCAGTAGCATGCTGCATAGACTAAAGGAGTACATGATGTATTTTTTTAACATACAGATTTACAGGGCTACATAACTGTCTGTCCTTCTAGTTTTTCCAGGAAAAAATCCCAATGTAACAAACAGATGGGAGAAGTACTCATTTGAGTTTCATGTTGCAGTATGGATGGCCTTAAAAGGATTTTATAAATTTATGTCCTCTATCATCTGAAGTTCTGCTCTTTCATAGCATTACAATAGGTTGGCTGCGAGTTGTGTGTTACTGTGCTCTACTTGAGCTGTTTGGAATATTACTTTGAGAATTGGAAGGGCTCCGGGGTGCTAAAACTGATTATGAGATTTTTCTTTGCTTGACAAGATGAGCGGGTCCATGTGAAGTATAAGGCAGTTATGTGGATTGATGGCAGACAGGTTTCAATCACAGAATCATGTTGTGTTTCACTCGGCTTTGAGGTGGGATGCTGGCAAAATTGAGTTTCAAGAGGATAATTACAGCCCAATCAAATCCTCAGGTTAAGTTTCATGAGTTTGTTTTTTAATTATTATTTTTAAATCGAATCCTTCCATTGACTCGGTGTACTCTGAGAGTTCTTCAGAAACTTTGCTTATAATTTATCTTCCTGAAAATCAGAGTGAAATGTAGTAAACTTAGCAAAAACTCCGACTGCCCAACAATCTTCATTTTAAACGTTTCAGTAGTTGAACAATGTCAAGGGTGCCCAGTCCTTACTGGTATATTTTCCCATCTGTTAGTGAGTATTACTCTTCAGCATGCGTTTCACACCAGTGTGCTGATACCTCTGTCAGGTGGGAGTCTCAGCAAGCTGGTTAAGTGATCCTGGCTTGTAATTGCCCACTCCAGAGATAACCTTCTGTAGTCAACTACCTGACCCTCTTAAGAAATCAGGAGTTAACTCTGCGAATGGGGACTGCTTTGAGTAGTAAAATAATCCCTTTAGCTAAGCAGGATAAGCCCCGAGTCCAGGCAGAGCCCTTTTAGGAAGCTATAGTTATACATTCCCCAACAATAACACAACATTCTCAATTCCCCTCATGTCATTATACAGTTTATTGGTCTCTGACCACAAAGGTTGGGCCAGGGCTATGGCTTTCCTTAATCTACTTTCTTGAGAACCATTTGCTGCAGTCCCTGGTTTTCATTTGTGCACTGGAAAGTCTCAGTTCAGGCTCCTGTTGTTTGAACTGTCCCTCTTGCCAACTGCTTTGCTCTTCCAAGTTGAGTCAACGCAAACTGCTTCACTGGGGATCCGGTTGGGCTCCTGCTCAGCCCCAAAATCCAACTCCTCGCACAGCAGGTTTGTCCTTTCCAGACCTTTCCAAAAAGACTGACTGGTGTGATGGAAATACTCCGGTAACACCCAGGCGTTCCCCTCGGTTTTGAAAAGACTGGCATCTTGTGCTGAAGTCCCCAGTAGCTGGCATCCCACCTCTGCTCGCTGGAGCTGGTGTTCATCCCATCTTCTTTCCAGTATCATGCATTAGTACAAGTTCTTTCATAAGGGAGGAGGTTCTCACCCTTACAAGGTTGCACGTGATCTTTAGGTTTTGATACTGTAATACACAGTTCTGTCATTTAAGATATTCCTCTTACCCTTTTTGGTAGTAATCATTCTGTTGTCCCATTATGAGCTTTTTCTACTGTTTCTATTTCTTGTATTTCTACTAGTTTAATTATACCGTATCTGAATTGTAAAAAGCTGTGTTGTAACTCTGAAGTGTAGCTAGTGTGATGCAGCAGTGCCCTAATATATGAGTTCATAGGTTTTATTATGTTGAGTTCACTTTTGGTCCGGAAATCAAATTCCCGAGGTGCTTTTGAAGAAATTCTACTCAATTTCTTGAACAAGGTTTGTTGCTCAGGATGTTCGTCTTGTTCCTTCTACACACCCAGGAGCACCGTTCATGTAGAGGAGGTGTCATTAAGCCACCTGAGCACTAGCAACTTAACTTGAGGAGAAAGTGAGGGGTTTTGAAACAATGAGCTGCTCTAGCTCAGTTAGGTATGTCCTCTCTTTGGGGCTTTGATGTCACTGCAGCTGAAGGCAACCCCACTCATGGCTAACGCCCTCCCGGGCAAGCAGCTCTGCCCCTTTGGTGGTCCAGGTCTGATGCACATGGAAGCTTTTTTGAGCTGCTCCATCAGCAGAGAAGTATTAGATCAATATTAGATTTTCCAGTAACCTGCCCCAACCCATTGGGATGGGAGTGTGGTACGCTGTCTGCAATAGACAGAGAAACTTTCACTATCTGTGTATGGTGATGGGAACAGAAACGCAAGAGCAGTGGAAAATAGTGCAGCTTTTCACTTTTCAATAATCTTAGATGGCTGACACTAACCCTGGCAGAAAATGCAATTGAATTGTACTGGTAAAAATCCAGTTTAAGCAATTTTGATGTTTTTCTTCCAAATTCATTGTTTGGCACCATGTAACTCTTTAATACAAAACAGTTGTTTTCATTTTTAATGTTAGTTACAGGAAAATTTATGATGTATTTGTACTTCTCTGCAAATATTCAAGTGCTCTTCTGGAAGAAGGTATGCAATAAATAACTTTGCTTCATACACAGAGTGGACATTAAATCATTTAATAGTATAATAAGAAAGCCCTGAACTAAAATCCTTTTGGACTTTCTGAAGGTTGTTTTTTTTTATTAGATTTTCCAATATTATTTTCTTTAATGGAAAACTTTCCCTCCTGCTCGTATATATTCAGTCTTGTCTTAAAATTAAAATATGGCAAAATATTTACTGTAACTACAAAACAGAGATACACAGAAGAGAGAGAAAGTATCTATATTACATCATTATGCTATAATTTAAAATATTTACATGCCTTTTAAGAATACTGGCGAGTTTCAGTGGCTGACAATATATCGTGATGCCTGCATTAGCTCAAGTTTGCAAATCCCAAAATCAAGAAATATTTTTTTCAGTTTCCAGTGATTACTGTGAATTACTTCGAACTCAGAGTTTCTTAGAAAATGGGTTGTTGGTTTCACTTCCTCAGTGCCACTGTTACATAAAAAAACCCACAAAGTAATACTATAGTTTTCTCCTAAAGTAGGCTTAAAATACGCATGGAAGCTTTAAAGATTAAACCGATACAGATAATTATTCTGCACGGACTGAGTACAAGACTGACAGTACCCAAGCTCTTGAGCTGAAGGAGTGACTTCATTAGCTGGGGTCACCGGCAGCCTTTCATGGTCTCCTTAGGCCTCATCCCATCAAGCCACCATTTCACACACCCCTGCAGGACTCTCATCCTTGCAGCCCTGTTTCAGCCCAGTAACAGTTCACTGCGCTGGAAGGCCCTCATATTTTAGGGGCATATTCATGCTCTGAAAAGTGAATGTAGGGGGTATAACTGTAGATGTAAAATTTTTGGATTTCATTGGTCTCAGTGACTCAGATTAAATGTCATGTGTATACAAATAAAAATATTTGTCTGGATGTTTTTCCAAGACTTTGTAGGTCAAGCTTCATGCTGTCTAACCAGCTATTATCTCCCAATCTAGCTTCAGACTAAATACTAAAGGCATGTGGACAACACCTAAAAATAGGAGGAACTACCTTCAATTTGTTACCCTTCAGGATAAAATTGCACTTAAAATTTTTGAAAAACTGAGAATTGAATTAATGTTTTGCTCTGATTCAAACAACAGGAGAAGTCCTCTGTCTGTTACAGAGAATCTAACCCCAGAAGAGGTGCAGGTAAGAATTTCTCTGCTGCTCTTTAATGGGGCAAGGCTTGCATTGGATTCTGTCCATGCACCATTATATCATTGTATAAAAATACCTTGTCAGAAATGATCAAAATTAGATCAAATTTTTGATCTGTAGCAATGACATGTCAGAAGATGTGAAATTTCCAGTGAAATAACTTGTATATATCATGCAGTGAGATACGCTTGCATACGTTCTTTGTGTATAGTGCAAACACCCACAGATTTGCTTTTATTGCTTACCTTCCTCCGGTTGAGATTCTGTGAAATCCCACTCTGTGGGGGGCAGATTTTATGACTGGATTTTATTTTATTGCTTCTGCTTGTGCATTTGCTCTCTATATTTTTGAACTTCCTATGTATATCTGTCTATGCTGTTAGAAATTTGGGAATAAATTTACAACTAATCTTGAACAAACCACTGCAGTGCAACGCTTTTCCTTCAGGAAGGCTTTTTGGTCACATATTTGCTTTTATGAAAAAGGGGAAATAGGTTGAAATACTTATAGAAAATAGCCTGGTAAAAAGTTTTCTGCTCTTACTGTTGATTTTAAGCCGGGGTTGGCAGAGCCATAGGGCCTTATATACAGCACAGCAGATACTTGAGCCACACACACACACTCTTTCAAGACATTCCATCAAGAAGACCTTTTTTTTGTGTGTGTTAGATGTTTTTTTTTTTATTTCTGTGTCTTTTAGTCCCCTCTTTGTTCTGGAAATGTGGAGTGTGGTATGTTTCAATTCCTTTGCTCCCTGGAAATGTTAAAGCCATTTGCCATTCTAACTGATCCCTGCTTGGAGTGTTTCATTACTGACGCAATCTCGAGGTGAGCATTATAAAGTGAAGTATTATTCTTGATCTTACTGCGAAGCAGTAGGGAGTCAAACTGCAGGCAGCCAATGTCAAAATCGCCTTTTCTAAAGGATTTTTTTTTTTTTCATGTGAGGCTGAAGTGCATTTAAGGCTGTGTTTGCTGATCTTGAAGCTTGGGATGTAATGAGTAAAATGACAGAAGAATATGACCTTGTAAAGAACGAGAGGGATAAAATCTACATGAGCTTTGGGAATAATGGAAATGAGGCACGGTCCAAATGAATGAGACCTTTAAAGGTTCCCTTTCCCTTCAAAAAGGTTTTTGATACAATATGAAGCTTCTAACAAACCCTTAAGAAAAGACAATTACGGTACTATCCGTATGGTTCAGAATTCAAGGTGTTCAGACTGGCTGCAATTTGACAGCCACAGAAACCATTTGCCATTTAATCTATTTAACAAGAATGAAAGTGTTTCCTTTCTCTTAGTATGTAAAATACTATGTTTTATACTGTTTTCACTGCTGAGATTTGAGCATATTGTGGAAAATTAATTATCTTAGCGCATACCCTACTTACGAAGTATTGATTTGCCTTTTCCAGTTATAGAAAATTGTACCATTTTTTTTTCCTCTTAAATTGAATTTATTTCTTCGGAGGAGTTAGACTGGAAAATACTGCATGAAAAGCCAGTATTTTGAAAAGCAGGGTGTATCGGGTGGATTTTTTTGAAACTAACTTAAAATATTTTGGGCAGCCTCCTTTTATAACCACCTCTTGTAGCGTATCGGTTCCCAAAGAACTTCCGCAGCGCATCTTCAGCCGTTGCAGAACGAGGAGTGATTGTGTGCAGATCTGAAAGACGTTGATGAAGGTGGACGTGGGGGGCCTTGTCTAAGTTGGTAGCTCAGGCCCTACAAGAGGATGTCCTTCATGACTGAGGTAGCAGTGAGGTGTCTGTCAATAGTCCCATTTCTTAGGTGTAGTTATGTTTCTTACTCTGCTGGCGCTGCTGTCTTCTGCTTCCTATGCAGTCTTCTTATCCCTGATTTTCGCCATGTTCAAAGCTTCTTCCTCTGTCCCTGCCTTCCTGGAACTGAAGGGATTCTTTTTTTCCTTTCATTTGAGAGTTGCTGGTTTTGGAAAACGGAAAAAAGAGATGGAGGTGGGAAGGTGGTTGGTTGGTTTGGTACCTGGGGGTTTTTTTTTGGTGTGGAATTTTTTGGTTGCAGTTTGGGTTTTTTCTTCTCTTTTTTTCATAATCCCAATTTTCTTGGAACTGAAGTCTGTAGTTTTAGAAACTGGAAAAAGATGCAGGTTTGCTTTAATTTTTCTGTTGTGTTTTTTGCTTTCTATGCCAAATTCCTCTAGACATCTCTGATGACTAGCTCCAGTCGCACACTGGTGCACTTCCTGCAAGTCCTTTTGTAGTCACTCTGCTGCTGTGTGTGGTGAACCCTCCCTCGCTCCCCATCTCCGTGCTGTACTTTTCCTTTCTCCTTTTCTACCAGGTTTCACTTGTGATTTTTTTAGTTGACATATGAATGCTCAGAATTTCGAAACAGCCCACAGCTGCAATTAGCCATTTGTCAAGGTGTGCATGAGCCAACCGGCCTCCTCGCTGCCATTAAGTCCTTCGGTTGGTCTGCTGACACCACAAAATTATCCTCTTAGCTCAATCAATGGGAAAAAACCCATAGCAATAGAAGCCTGTCTGCGTATATTACAGGTTATATAAAAAACCATTGTGTGCGTTCACCTCTCCCCCCCCTCCCCAATATCGAGTTGTTTTTCCTTTCATCTGAGTGTTTCTAAAGGCAATACAACCTTTGTCCACCAGCAGTTATAAATTTCTGGAGTGACACACCCCCAATTCATTGCTATTAAGCTTAGGCTTGTGTGGCATGAGGCATTTTCAAGTATCTTCCCCATCCAACTCAAGCACTTCTCGTCAATCCGGAAATGTCTTCCTTTAGCTTACAGGACAGAAGAATGAGCTCCCTTCAGAGCTTAATATACCTCTGCTTCACACAGAAGCTGAAGGGGTGCTGAGGTAATGTAATGAGAGCACAGTCAATCCGAGTTGGAAGTAAAATACATTTTCTCTGTGATGTGCTCAACCTTTTCTGCCCTGGGGCTTAAAAACTGAAATCTACTCTTTAATTTAGCGTCCTCCGCCTGTACACTGAAACGCCACTAATGATTCGAGAGTTAACAAGGGGGTAGCAAAAATGATATGTCAGATATATCTGAAACCATAAAAATTCTAGAGGCAAGACAATTTGACTCATGTCAATGGATTTTGAAAATATAATTTTCTGTCTACTGGAGGCCAGGGAAGAGAACATATTGAGTTCATTTGTGTCACAGTATTTTTACAAACTCCTTATTAAATCGAACTTGAAGTAAAGGTTCATTTTAACAACAGTCAGTGTGCTATTATGCTTATTTGTTTAGAATGGCTAAACGGAATAATTTTGAAATTTAAAAATAGTCTAAAAAGTCTAAACTGCTTCAGAACAGAGACATATTTTGTTGCAGAGGTTTTTTGTTTGTTTTTTTTCTTTTCTTTTCGTTTTTCTGTAGAAGTAGTGCTCCTGGGAAAAAGGCCGGGACTTGTGATTCACCAGCTCAATTATTCTTATGAACGTGTCATGTGTGTCAGCTCTTCTGATTTTTTTTTTTTTTTTTTTCCCCCATGAGCTTCTACTAGGCAAGCTTGCCATGCGTCATGAGTGCAAGGGCATGTGTTCCAAGGAGATTAATATCCATTTCCAGAAACATGGCAATTTCTCATGATTTGTGATTCATAGAGGTGGCTATTTACACCATCTAAAAATGTTGAATAGGGCATCTATTATTTAACCTGTCTAATTTTTTTTAATGCTGTAAAGAAGTTAATTTATTCAGTAAGATAGTTGCTTTTCATGACACTCTAACATCTATTTCTGAATGATATCTTCAGCTCTGTAGTGAAACTTAAATCTCCTTTGGAGTTGGAAACTAATGCATGTTAGTGATGGCATACAATGCAATTTTAAGCTGTTACTATGTATTTAAAATAAGATTAATTTACAGTAGTTTATTTCCCAGGGAAATACAACTTAAACTAATTCTTAATGATCCAAATGCATTTAAAACTGCATCATAAATTCCTCAAAAACACAAAACTCAAAGCCAGTTTACTCCAGCATTGCTGTCATGGCTTAAAAAACATGCTTTCCTGACAACTAACTGGTCAGCTTGTTTTTTCTCAGCGTCTCCTTTCCTTAGCTCACAAAATGAGATAGAAAAATACATTACTGTAATATATCCTTTGGGTGACAGTTAGTTGGAGATGCTCATGGGAAGATGCATTTCTCAGAAAATAGTAAGTTTCTTAACAGAAGGCTGGAACTAAAAACAAACCCCTGAACTAGCCCATAGGCAACCGTGTGCCACGTGGGGATGTGCAGTCAACTGTCCCAACAGTGCTTTGCCCCCAACCAGTCCCTGTTGGGGGCAGTACGTGCTAAGCTCAGTACTGAACTTTGTCCTTATCAGAAGAGTAAAATTTTTTAAAAAATTATTATTGTTTTTAAAGAAATGTACTCTTGGAAGCTACTCGCATATCGTTGTGGACCTCATGTTCTGCTGGTCATCGTATCTATTCCCTGTCTTTCTTCTTTCAGTTAAGCTGAGAACCTTTTCAGACGCAGCAAAGCCTCTATTTTCTTGGGTAAGGTGGAGGGAAGGAAGAAAGGAAGAAAATGAAAAGCCAGTTTAATTGGGCAAGAGATGACCTAAGCTGTTCTCCTGTGCTGACTGTTGGGTGTTTGTTATTGCAGGTTTTAGTTTTTTGGGGGGGATATTGCAAAGGTAGGAACACAGGCTACTCGGCATGATGGAAGATGCTTTGGGAGCACCAGCTTGCCCGATGGCCACCCACGTGCTTCATTCTGACCTGCAGGTGGGCCTTAATCTGTGTCAAGTTGCTTTTTACAGATTCACAATGGGATGCAAATGGAGGCAAATGTCATATTAGATCATGCTGTTGCGGCAAAGTGAAAAGTGTACCAGTGCTATCCAATTAACAGCATAGTAAATTGAGTCTGTTAAGTCTAAACAAAATTTGCTTTGGTCCATAATTTTGAGCATACCTTTATTATTTTTAATGGATTGAAGCTGACAGGAGATTTGTGTAAGAAGATTTTTATGTAATTCCAATGGGAATCTGAGCCCTTTGTCAGTGCGCGACAAAATCCGAAATCGTTCACAGAATTTAAGATGGTGTTATGTTATCCAAGATTATTTACAGAATACTTTTAAATGCCTAGATATTTCTTTACAATGTACTGGAGACGTTCCAGGGCCTATAGGCGGCCTTGCTGATGGGGTTTGTGGATGGAACCAGGCCCTTCAGCCTTCACTGTCACCACAGTGTTAATTAGTCAGGAAGGAAGCAAAATAGCTGACTTCAAAAGTTGTGTGTGGGCACCACACTTGCGCATAGCAACGACTTTCATTCAGGAGAATTTCAGGGGTTTTGCCAGTTGAGAAGCTTTTAATCACCAATAAATCACACATTGAGAAGTAAAAGTGGGCTGGCACCCCGCTGGCACCGTGAGGCAGCTGCTGTGGGAGTGTGGATCAGGCCCCTCACCTGCCATCAGCCTCCCCTTGGGACCACCCTGGAGAGGGCCCCCTCAGCAACCCCTTGCTGCCCCAAAGGCGTCAGGCCCAGGCTCTCCTCAGCCCCTCGCCTTCCCGCCTTCCTCTCAGAGGGGCAGGTGGCCCCAGCTCCATCCCGGCTGGGGCTGCCCCTCGCTTCCTCCCACCAGTACTCCCCGTCGCCCAGCCCTGTCAGGCACCCTCCGAGGCACTGGAAGCTCTGGAGAGGGCAAGTGGAGCCTTTGTCTGAGGAAGGAGTCTCCGTAAGCTGGCAGCAGCCCAGGAAGGTTGTGGAGAACCCAGAGGTGAGCAGTGAATGCTGTGCCATGCTGAGAAATGGCTGGAGGTGAAGGAAGCTGTATGAGAACCCAAAAAGTAAAAGGAGAAACCTTCAAGGTCGCCTCACAGTTGGCAGCCCCACAGGCCCTGCTGCCCATTGTGTCGTGGCCGGCTGGAGATGGTTGCCCAAACCCATTAAGTTGGGGCCTGCGCAAAAAGAGGCGCATCAGGCATTTATCTCAACGAAAGGCAGTGACTAGATCTCACAAAATCATAGAATGGTTCAGGCTGGAAGAGTCCTTAAAGATCATCAAGTTCCAGTCTCCCTGCCCTGGGCCTCACCTCCCAGCAGACCAGGTTGCTCAAAGGCCTGTCCAACCTGGCGTTGAACCCCTCCAGGGATGGGGCAGCCACAGCTTCTCTGGGCAACCTGTTCCAGGGTCTCACCACCCTCACAGGAAAGAATTTCTAACCAATACTTAATCTAAATCTCCAGTCTTACAGTTTGAAGCCATTACCCTTACCCTATCATTATATGTCCTTGTAAAAAGTCCTTTCCCATCTCTCCTGTAGGTCCCCCTCAGGTACTGGAAGGGGCTCTAAGGTCTCCCCAGAGCCTTCTCTTTTCTAGGCCAAATAACCCCAACTCTCTCAGCCTAAATACTTAAGGTATTTATGCCGACAGATATTCCTACAGATAACTGCTCTTCTCCCAGCAATTGCCGATGTGTAGTAATCAGGCTGAGGTTGGTTAACTCCTTGTTCTGTCTGGGGGGGTAATTGCAATATCCTATGTGTAGCCATGAGCAAATGTAAACTTTTGCAAAAGCAAGAAATACTGCATGGAGTATTTAATCCTTAGCACATACATAGCCTGTTTTCAGTATCTTTCACAAGGCCTTTTCTGTTTTCTTTGAGCATATGGGTACTGCTGAAATAATGTATTAAGCAGGAAATGGAATTTTCCTGCTGTCTCAGTAGTAGGCCTCAATTTCTGGGGTTCGTAGACTTGTATAAAATTTATCTTATCCGTGTCTCATGATCTGGTGACTATTTAGTAATAACAGTCACCCACACAGTGTGCCGGGACACCATGCTGTTTGGTAACGAGAACTCTTGGAGTTCTGTGAAGGCACCAATTAATCATCATAGTGCCAATTAAAAAGGCCATTAGAAATCCTGTCCATAGCCATCAATCCTGCATAGGTATTCTCTTGAAGCGATGCACAGATAGCGCACTCAGATTTGCACACACATACGTACTTCTTTTTCCAGGCCGGTATGACCTGTTAGAGTGATTGGGCAAAATGTATTGGCAGCAACAATGAATTTATATTCTGTCTTACATCATCTTATATTTAGATCCTAAATTTATTCCAATCTTAAATCAGGTTTTGTTTGTGTAAATGGGACATAGCTCTTCATGCGGTACAGTTACACTTAAGCTGTCGTTGGAGTTGCACTGCAGTATTGTCAGGATATGATGGCCAACGTTCATTAAATCCTTTCAGAACAGGGATTTCGTTGTCTCATAGTTGGGGTGGGGAACTGTGTGCTAGTTTGGGTCTCTAAGCACTGCAGTAATATAAGTAATTGTGGGTGTAGCAAGAAGCATTTTTACCTTAGGTTGTTTATTACTTTTAATTTTGAATGTCAGCTGCTCGTAAGTTCTTCATATTTCAAGTGTTTGAATTAGAGACATTGATTGTGTGATTGTGTGTTCTGCAATGTTGGAGTTTTTTCCCCAAAAAGTCCATTTAAAAATAGTTGAAGCATTTGTGACACTAAGAGTAAAGTAGAATGCTGTTTTGTCCATATTAAAAAAAAAAAAAAAAAATTTTTTTTATTAGGAAGCAGAGCTCATGCTTTGAGCAAGGTTTTGAAAATTCTTAAGGGGTTACATTGTGGTTTTTTTCTTGTAAAACATCTGCCTAAGTTGTTCAAAGTTACAGGGCACTGAAACCCCTGTTGTCTCATGCTGAGCAGAGGTGTTAACATTTTAGAGTTGTGTTCTGCAAGAGAAATGGAGCTGGATGGGAAGGACCTGTAATAAGTGCAGCACCTTTATCAAGAATCTGGAATTGACCTCAGGATTTTTCTCTGCTGTTAGCAAATACTTTATGAAACACAGTAACAGATAAATATGTTATCATCCTGTTATCACAGAAGATAATCTGCTACCTCTGTCTTTCACTTCAATTGCTTAGGTACCAGATTTTTGGTGAGTGTGTCTTTGAAATTGATGATACCTGTTGGCATCAACATGCTGCTCCATAATGGGCCATCGGTTTGGCTTTCCAGTTTACATTTAAAAAAAAAAAAAAAGTAAAAAAAATTCCAAACAACCAGTTTACATTGAAATTAATAATCCAACTAAACCAATATCAGTATTTTTCCCCAGCCTTTAAACCCCCAAAATTACAGAGGAGATGTGTTAAAGAGAGTTGTAGTTACTTGTACACTTTTCCTTAAATCTTCTCCTTTGTATATGATCATCATAATTCAGTTATTGGTGATATGATCATAGAGCCCAAAAGATTTTTTTGATGGTAGAAGGTGATACAGCTCTAGGAATTAGGCTTGTGTTGTGAAGGAGCTCTCTGTTCATTTTGTTGCCAAAATCATGAGGTGGGAGTCTTGTGAAGGAGAAGAGACAAATCTGTTACTTGCCTCATTGCACAGCCACCACCATTGTCTCCTCTGTGGAGGACCTGGCATCATCATATTAAGCAGCACCTGCCAGTGTCCCCATTCCTGGAGTGAAGAAACACACACCTGGGCAAGTGCAGTCCTTACAGCTGCCACTGACATCTGGGGAGCAACACTGTGAACCCCACAAAATGCTAAGCAGGGCTGAATAACCACAGAAAGTCAACCTGCTGGCTTTTCACATGGGCATGCAAGGATCTTGGAGTCAATTCGACCTTCATTTTGCTGTCCACTGTATCCCAGCTTTTATCCCGTATCCCAGCTATTATCCAGGAGAGAATAAAATGCCTTTTGTCAGATGGGAGCGTGAGGGTTGGCAAATAGCCTTGTTCTATTTTAAGTAGTGACGCTAGTGTGCTGAGCACCATGAAAACTGGGATGATGTTAAGAATTTTGCAGTCAGAGCAAAAATCCAGAGGGTGTTACAAGACAGCCAGAAATGACAATAAAGCCAATTATTAACTAGCTTCCTTTTATTTGGTGGGAGCCCATGTTTATCATTTGTATTGGGGCAGAGGGAAGATGCAGCTTGTGAACAAATGTTGGGAGTCTAAAAGGGTGAAATTTTAAACAAGGGTCTTTGTGATAATAGAGTAGCACAAGGCTTGTATCTGTTAAAAGCAAATTTAAAAATGAAGCCTCTTTCCTGCCCTTCAACTTAAAATCTTATGATTATCTTAAATCCCAAAATGTGGCTTCATTGTTCATTTCCTTCTTACCAGAATGTAAAATAACAGGAGCTCTAGGTTTTAGTATATTAAAAAAAAAAAAAAAGTAATCCTTTTTCATTATAACTTCTGGTAGTGTTTTAATTAAAGGTATTAGGAGACCCATCATGTGCGACACATTTTAAAATTCTTGTACAGTGTGCTAGAAATATCTAGGAAAGGGATTATGTGCATAACTTGTTCACTCGCAGTGAAATAGACTGGATTTTGTTATTCTTGACTGTTTCTCACATAAAACTTGATCAGATGTTTTTATGTGGCTAAGAGAAAGAATGTCTTTGTGTGTTGTATGTGTTTTTTGTAGTTAATAATCTATTTAACAAATTAAGATTGGTTTTAGCAAAATTCAGTGTTGTTTCTTCACACTGAAGGAAAACTTATTAAAGAAAGCTATATAAAATTTTGATACACAATTGAAGAGAAGACCAAGAAAATTACTTATCTGGTTTTGTGAGTTGCTTTCATGTCTTTCTGGTTTTGCCCCACTGCCTTTCCCCATCTCCCTCCCAAGGCTGCCCTCGTAGCGTGTTTCAGCCTGTGGTTGTGCCACCCTCAATGAAGGATTTTGAAGATTCACTCTGACGAGCCGTGCTGTTCTGTCGGAATCACAGGGTGATATCTGCCTGGCTTTCTGGGCTCACGCTGTGCTCCCCAAGTGGCAAGGTAAAAATTCCATGATCTTAAAAGGGTAATCCGACAGAATTCTTTGCAAACTTCCTCTGATCTGGTGGTTGGTGTTTTATGCCAGTATTGTTTCCTTTAGTGTTTTTCTTAAAGGGTTTGCGTTACGTCACTACCCTGTAAAACTGGGTGTGAAGCACATTATGGCAATATACAGTGATGAGCAATATACAGTGATGTATGAAAATTGCACTGGTTGCTGTTCAGAGTGAACAGTTATGGGTTCTAAGCTCCAACATTTTGAGAGAAGGATGGAGGAAGGAATTTGGGAGGTTGTCCCCAGGAATTGTCACGTAACCTGTAATTGTATAAATTCTGAAAAACGCAAAGTGTAGGGTTTTAGGGAGATGGTTTGAAAGTAGAATGGTGTTTCCTCCCACTCCTTAGCTTCCATGGAAGACAGGAGTGTCTCTGATTTTAGCAGCTGCCAGTGCAGCTGACCTGGGTTTGAATGGAAGGATCTTGTTGATTGACGTTTAAACAAAATGTTAATTTGTTTACATGCCATGTGGTCCCAATGGACTTGTTTAGATCACCAGATGCCTTGAAAAGCCAAAGTCTTTGGCCGTTACAAGGAATTTGTGCAATTTCTCTGTTAATCCTTTGTAGTATTATCTTCCTCCAGGAGATCTGATTCACTTGCAAGATGCTTTTAAGTAGATCTTTTTACTTTTATATTCAGTTTTGGAAAAAAAAGTTAAACAAGTGTCTAAAGTTACTGGGGGTAGGCACATAAAACCAATTTATAAGTGGGGCTACTCTTCAGAGACAAGTGTCTCCGTGAAATGATCGTGTATGCTGGCTTCTCTGCTTGGACAAGAGGGAGATTTGTGTAGTTTCTATTGTTGTGCTCTTTTTGAACAGTTAGGAAATAACATTTTAGAGTTCTTTAGCTGACAACTGATTGACCAGCCGTTCTGAAAGCAGATGGGAAAATTTCTTCCAATGGGCCTTTTTTTCTTCCTTTTTTTTTTTTTTTAAGTCTTCAGGATCTCACCTAATTACAAGGTGTGTAGAGTGCCTGTGGCCTAATTCCTTTTACCCAAACAGGAATCTGGGTGTTCCTTGCATGTGTTCCCTAGGTGAATGGATCTCAGGTTTAGGTACAATAATACAATAAATCTAAATTTATATTGCTCTGAACGTATGAAAGGGAGCATAAAATAAATTTGCACTTCTTCCCTTCCGTGCTTGGTACAAGCACTGATATAATGAAAAATATGTTCAAATGTTTAATCAAAACCAAAAGTTTGTCATTTCTTATTACACAAGAGTGAAGTATTTATCTGGAACTAGTATTGGAAGGTTTATAGAGTCCATGTGAAGACATTTGTACCCATTAACGCACCTTATTAATGAATGCCTCTGGTTCGTTTGGGATTTTTGTGTATAGGAAACAATATTAAGAAACGTGTGTGTTTGGATTTTTCTAAAGTGTCTGCAACAGTATTTACTAAAGTGTCAATCTCCAGCGGGAGTTTTGCAATACAAGCATTTCAGTAGAAAGCCACGGTGAAATTTTATAGAGCGTACTCGGGGTGTCTCAACTGATTATTTACATTTTGTTCTAGTTAATTAACGTTATAAAATTATTTTAAAAGTTATTACAGATGGTTTTATATATTTTTTTTGTATTTTGATTTGGTGAGATATAAAGTGATGCAGTATGTGAGCTAATGTTGTCCCTGTGCTTAGCTGTGTTGGTTTGTCTGCACCATCCAATTGATCCAGGACCAGAATATATAGACATCTCCTCTACAAAGAACTCTCAGTTATGTGGTTTCACTCTAGTAGAGAATTGTGTGTGTGTACACAGCCACAGGCATACTCTTTTTCTCAGACATCTCAAAAGATGAAACTGCAACACCAGTAATTTTTGATTACATGGCTGTTGTAATCTCTCAGTTATTAGCAGTTTGGCACCCATCGAAAGCAGCTTTTGCAGCCCATTCGGTCTCAACTGAAACTTGGCTTGACAGAAGATTTCAGAGAATCCCAGAAAGCTGTGTGGGAACTGGTTTAAAATCCCAGATAACTGGAAGAAATTACCCCTTTCCCCTCAGGTATCGAGTCCCTATAGCGAATTTAAGCACACTTTTCATTTCCTTGTCAGTTAGATGAAAATAGAGGTGTTTCCCTGAGAAAATGGAAGAAAGTGGCCACACAGTGTAATAGCATTTTGCAAGAGAGGCTGGTGTGGTTGCTGTAGGAAGCAGGAGAGGATGCTGGTGTCTGTCACCTTCCTCCCCTCCACTGCTGCAAATGAATTGTAGGCAGTCATCGATAAGGAGGCAGGCAGGTTTTAAAAAGAAACAAGTGTGGAGAGCAAATAGCTGCCACTGAGTTCAGTGCCTTTATTCCTTGTGCAAAATCAGGGGAAGCTTCTGATACTTCACTCCTGGCAAAAAAGTTTGTCCAGTTTTTAGTGCCTCATGTGTTTTCTTTGGATATGCTGGGCAAAGTGAACAAGCATAAAACTGAAGCAGGGACACAGGAGGGAAGGAGAAAACGAAGGACCAGTCCTAGACAGCAGGCTGTACAATGCTGGCCCTTAAAGCCTAGAAAAAAGCCTGTTTAAAATTGCTGAGTATGAAGCAAACGTCGCCTGGGTCAGCTTTCCAGCATGACAGCGAGAAACACGTGACCAATAATTCAACCCGACAGAAGAGGCCTCCAGGAATACAACCACCACGGCTGCTCCGTTCTGCTTAGGCACTCCTAATGCAATCCCTAAGCCCGTCGGGGCGCTGTCTCCCCCGTCCTCTCACTTGATGAGCATCTTCCATGTGAAAGCGCAGCCTTTCTGATCCCATTAGAGAAGAGAGGCTCTGTCTCCGCGGTCCTTTCTGCAACCTGTGCAGTCTGTGAATCACGCCGCGCGGGGGGGATTTGTTAAGAGATGCATGGGGACCTAACATGTCACAGGCAGACTTGTTACGGATGAAACCCCGTTGACAGAAAGGATTAGCTGCAACCGAGAGAGAAAAACGACAAGTCATATTTTTAAGGAAGATGGTGGTGCAAAATTTTTATTATCTATTGGGCAAGAAGATAGTCAGGGCTTTGTGTTGTTAGAGATTCTGTACCCTAGGAAACTGGCAGCCAATGCAGCCTGGTGCTGCCAAACTGTACTTCAGAATCTGAGGTTTCATATGAAAAAGGCGGGGGGGGGAGCAAAACAAACAGATAACCCTCTATGCCCTGCAGCTGCGGAGAAAATACTCAGAAACTCACTGTGACCAGAGTTGTGTTCTTGTCTAGAGTCAGCAATCAGCTTGAAGCAATACCTTTGAGAAGAGTGAACTGTGCCGGTCATTTCGATGGATGTGAGCTGTGAAGTCTGACATGTTTACACAGCAACTAGCTCATTTCTGTGCTTTGGTTTTTTTTTTGCAAAAGCCTCAATGTAATGCATGCTGTTTGAGGATGTATTTTCTTGGGACAGAAGAAGAGAACCAAAAGGAAGGTACTATTTTTCATGTAAATTAGAATTTATGTTAGAAAAAATAAAAGTACAAATAAGGAGGGAAAAAAAAAAAGCAAGCAACTTTTCAAATTGTGGAGAAACAGAGAAACAAGGGATATTTTCTTTGCCCACCGGAAAAAGCTTAAGTCGCATCCGGACTCTTGAAAAAAATCCAAACAAAACCCCCTTCTTCCCACTAACTCCTACATTCTCCTTAATGCCACATGCCCCAACTTACAATTATCCAGCTTTTAATACATTCCACTTCTGCTCTGACATCTATACAATATACAACAGTTGCACAGTCAGAAGGCAAATCTGTAAAGCACAATGAATAAAGAATTTGGTGGCAGTTTAAAACAAATGTAATGAATATGGAAGTAGGTAACATAAGTAAAACTGGATACTGGTGGTATTCTTTCATTTCTGTATGTCTTGTTGAAACCTCCTGTCTGGAACGTACCTACACAGTACTGGGAATTTCCTTTTTGGTGTCAGCTCCACTGAATTTCCATTTAACAGGCTGCAAAATGCAGGGGATCTTGTGCTTAGTGCTCATGATCACCCCGAGGAACCTGTTAATCAGTGGAACAACCGTGTGGTTATACAGCTTGCATCATGTTTGAGCATTGGAGCTCGACATTAGAAAAGCCCTGTAATTGCTAATAATTAGTACTGGGTAAGCCTCACAAGGTTTACTTAAGAGACCCCTCGTGTCAGATTCATATCCAAAGCGTATCTGAAGTATCTGAACCGTTTAAGGATCTGGGAGGTAATACTTTGTCATTGTGTAAGGCAGAAGACCTGCCTATGAAAGGGCAAGGGGATTGTGAAATAATTACTGGCTCTGCATTTAATTTGAGTCAATGAAAATGCCAGAATGATTGAAGTGTTTATGCTGAAGATCAAGGAGTTAGATTGAAATAGGGTAATCAAAACCAGGGACATCTTTCTTAAGTTTTTTAATATTTCTTAGGGAGGAGATAATGGAGGACTGTGAGAGTACGGCAAGGGAGTGTTGGAAGGAAAGGCAGGATCAGAGGTCACACCTGTGTGAAGCGATGGTTTGAAAATGACAAGTAAAAATAGAAATATGCTTCCCTTGACGGTGATGAATGGGTTTCTTGACCTGAGGAGGAAGACTCGAGGTGGCTTTGCACTGTGGAGATGGTAATTTGATAGTGGCAGTTACAGGTGAAAAAGTTTGCTGTTAAAAATGAAGTGGAAAAAGTGACTGGTCTTAATTCCGTACGGGTCCTTGTGCCCCTGGGCCTCAGTTGCTGGGGTAGCTGTGCTTTTCTGCAGCCACCCCTCTGACACTTGTGGTTTGCCGTTTTCCCATACTTTCAAAGTGATTCTCCCATCCCTTTTTTTTCCATCTCTTCCCAGTACGCCTTTGACTTGGTGCTTGGCTGTGCTGGAGTATTCTGCACCACTCACCTGCCTCTTTCCTCCGGCACCACGAAACTGTTCAGCTGGCCTTGTAGAGCTGCCAGACAGATGAGCAAGGCTCACAGAGTCAGGATTGCTGTACCTGGGACTGTACATACAATTTCTACTAAGTGGGAGGAGGGATCAGTCGTATCTTGCTTACACATCTCTTGTATCCCAAGGGCAGGGAAATGTTTGCCAGTGGCCTATAACTTTGCCTCTCTGCAAGCAATAAATGCCAAGAGTCTTGTCAGCTTTTTACATACTAAGACAAAAAGCATGTTATGGGCTGCTGGCTGCTTCTGTTCAAACATGAAGCATGGATTTTGAGGTTAGTAGAGGTCTGTTTGCTTAAAAGAGGTTCTGATCGAGATGAATTATGAAAATGTCAATAAATACCACATTTTAAAAGGTAATAAACTGACTATTAATGTTGAAGGCAGAGCTCCAGGCAAACAGCAGCAGCCTGAACCACCTCCCTTTATGTACCTTCTTCCTCCATAGCACTCAGCGTGAGGAGCCGAAGCAGCCCCGTGCCCCAGAAGGGAGTTCTGAAAGGCCCAAATATTCAGAAGTGCTTCACAGACTCCCTGTTTGTGGGTTTTGTTTCCCTGTGTGTGGGTTTCAGTCATACTTAACCATGCAAGTCCCTTATGTGCATGTGCCATCAATCCATTTCTTGGCTAAAAATACCTAGTACGCTGCAGTTTAGTATGGTGCGATTAATCATATGTTTGGGCACCGTGATGCCAGGTTTTATTTTGTTTTGAAATTCTGTGTGTGGAAAATTGGAAAAAACTAGATAGTGAAATGCCGTGCGTAGCATAGTTCTCTTCTGCTGCATTTCTTTGTAAAAAAAAGTATCAAAGATTTCTTCTAAAGGCTTGAGTTAAAAATAAATAATCTTTTCATACATCGGGTCAGGGTTTAATTGCTTGCCCACCCAGGCAGAAGTTTCCTGCTACCGGCCGATCTGCCCGCTATCATCTTAACACCAGTTTAGGGATTGCCAACTCAAATGACTCATCTGGGGAACGCTCCCATCCATGTGTCTCCCCCTTCCCCTTCGCTGGACTTGAAGCCTGATTAGTGTTTAGACATTGCTTTGAGATAATGATAATGTGCCTTTTAATTAGCATCAATATTTCTAATCTTTTGGGAAATAGTAATGTGCTTCTTTTTTACTCCTTGACTGCTGACAGATGGCCGCTTATTAAACACCATTAAATTCTGACATCAATCATTTTAGTGCTTTTTAAAATATGTTTGTCATTTAAATGAAATGATACATAAAGGAGGAAGGTTTTTCACGCCGGGGTGTTCAGGCTTTGGTGCGGGGCTGAGACAGCATCTGGTGGAGGCCTTGTGTTCTAGGAGGGTAGAAGTCTCATCTCCAAGGCCTTGCTAACTTAGCCTTTCAGTGTACAGGCGTATGTTCAAAGGGGCTCTTGTACCCAAGTAGCCTGAGTGCTTTTGAGACAAAGCCACTATTTAAACATTTAGAAACTTGAACTTTTGAGAAGCCTGTGCTTATAGGCAGAAAACATTTCATGCATTTACACAGGAATTTATATTGTATGTGTTTTGTGAATGCCATGAAAAAGCGAAGATGGATTCCTGTACGTTATTTGCAGCAATGCTTTATTTGACTTGATGCATTCTTGGCTAGACCCTCTAATTTGTTATTTGTGAAACTTTGTTTAATGGGTACAATTACGATCTGCATTGTGTCCTTGCTCATCTTAATAGCAGTATTAATTTGCAGGAAGGGACAAAAATTATCTTGCAGAGTTATCAAGCGGTGTTTAGGCTTTCTGAATGCTAATTAATTCAAAGCTCAAATGCTGTACCTGCTGTTTAAAAGGCTGGCAGCTTGTATTCATCACCTGAGTGACAGCTGTTCCCAGCCTTTTTTACTCTTAAAAAGAGTGGGGAAGATTAACTCCTTCCGTGCTAATGACTGCCTTATTGGAGTAACGATCGCTATGTTCAGAAGTTAAATTTGCAAATATTTGTCTTCAGCAGATGAGCTGATTTTGACAGTACAGCAGAGAAAGGGTTGGTTACAGTATATTGTTAAGAGAAATTGCTAAACGTTTCTCCAAGATAGATAATTTCTCTGGCCAGAAAAAAAAAGTCTCTCTGATATTTGATGTCAGAAACAGATCCTCAATGTAAGCTAGAAGGGAAAGAATTAAGATATTGCAGAGTCAGATTTGAGCATTTATAGCATGTGTGGAATCTGAAGAATATTTCTCTTGGAGTTAAATCCTTTTTATAATATTTACTGTCAAGGAAAATATTTATTAGTTGCAATTCAATTAAATGTTCATATAAGCCATTTGAACATCACACAAAGTAGTAAAGAAGTTTTATATTTTATATGCTGTATTCAAAGATCATTGAGTTGTTATTTATTAAATTAAACTTCTCTGCACTGGGAAGAAATGATAGCCTTTGGTAATAAATAAGGGGGCTTAAGGGCATGCAGGTAATTTAATTTAATCTGAGAATGAGTATCAGCTGGCATGATGCAGATGTTCATATGCAGGTTTGAGAGGATTATGCAGTTTGCCTAAATTAATGAGGAAGTGAGATACTAATATTGGATTACATTCCTTCTTTTTCACAGAGGGACAGATAGCTAAAATATACATGTTAACTCCATCCCTCCGTTCTCTCCTGCTCCAATCAAAACACTTTAATTGTGCTACATTTTCTTTTTGGAGGAAACATGAGACAAATCAACAATTGCCTCATGTCTAAGGGCATTGCTGAACTACTGATACCAAACAAAATTCCACAAAAGCTTTCGGTTAGTATTTTAGGGTAAATTCAAGAGTTTTTATCTCCTACTACTTTAAAGACCTATGAAGTCAGGCATGTTTTGCTGTGTAAGTATTTCAGAAATACGGATGTACAGTAGACATGTCACAATAATTATAAAATTTTCCTTCACAATTTGGAAGCCCTGCATCTTTAGGGAAACTCAGGGTGGACTTGACTAATGCCTCTGGGCTTTGATTCTGCTCACATCGGGTTTCACGCATTCTGATTCAGTAAATCTCATTAAGCACATGTTTAACTTCCAGTAGTCACTGAAAGTTCTGTAGACTTCAATAGCAAATTAAGCACATGCTTCAGTGTTGTTCAGAGCCTTAGGGAAAGGTGATTAAAGAACAAAGCTACGCTATTAAAATATTTTAACCCATTAAAATCCAGTAGATTTGGTGATGCTGATGCACTGAATACTCTGTATTGAAAGTAAAACAATTACCTTCTAGCTGGCTGGCTCTCTTGCACAGAGATGCAAGATGCATCAGTTTATTAGCTGGGTATTTCTGCTGTGACAATACATTTCTTTTTACTTTTGACTTACTGTTCTATTCTTATAAATAATTAGTGATTATAATGGGTGATTGAAAATATAATGGGAAATAAAAAGCTTTCCAAGCTTGTTTACAAAATGTTTTTGAAAATGAAAATAACGTTTAAGAAATTGTTGTCTTGTTGGAAGTTACGCAAACGTCTCATGTTATTACTCATTCACTTCAAAAGACATTTTTAGTTTCCACGCACAGGGATGCTTTCTTGAAGGTTCAGCAATATTGTCTTAGTGTTCTTTGTGTGTGGACATTTCTCTGTTAATTTATTGTGGCTTTTGATACAAAGTAATTAAAAATCATGCTTTGGCAAGACTGAGATGTAGTCTTTGAATTAGTGTGTAAGATGCTCTAATGAGTCCAGCAAGCATTAGGAAAATGCACTGCAGTGTGCAGTCCTGTCCTTAGTATGTTACTTATTAAAAAGTCCCTGGGATTTTTAGAATTTTGTGAAATATTTTCTGTAGAGAAATTGTGTTGCTCTCTAATCCACAGGGAGAAGTTATAAAATAACCCCATAATGATTCAGAAATCAGAAGATCGCTTAAGTGTTTGGGGCATGGGGTAGGAGGCAGCAGGAGGTTAGAGGGAAGGTTGTTGGGTTTGGGGTTTTGGGGTTTTTTTCTAGTTGATCAGAGAGGAAATCATCAGACCAAGATTGGAATATTTTGGGAGGCTGAACATGGCATTGCTAGCTTTCCCAAGTCCCTGTCCTGGAACAGTTACTGTGTGTGAAAAATCATGAGCTCATTGAAATCCTGGAGTGAGTTATTTGAGGTCTGTAGTCTGTCTGCAGCTTCTTGAAATAAATCTGAGTGACAAAGCTACAGAATTGTTGCTACTGCGGTGTTAAAATCTGACGACGATTCAGTCTCAGTTTGCTCCCTGAGTCAGACCGAGGAACCAGCTAGTGCTGACTCGTCTTTGCCTCTTGACCTTTTGGCAAAGATCAAGTATAGCATATGTTTTTATCAGTTTAGTATCTGTTATGTCCTCAACTCGAGGATTTTATATTAAATGAGTTTGGGGACTGGGAAATGTACTAGGAGCTTATGCCATCCTCTCCATGCGTGAAACCAGCTATTGCTGTGTTTCTAGAATGGTGTGAAAAGGAGGAAAAAAAAAAAGCATCAAGTCCCCTAATGACCACAAATGAGTGCAAAGGGAAGAGTGGGAACAGAGCAAGCATAGATTATGCTTCTCTAAAGTATTCTCTGAAGCTCCATCTATTTTCAGCTCAGGGGTTTTCCTGAGCCTTAATACAACCTTTGTAAAAATAACATAAAATAGCACTTCTGATTGCATTTTAATCTTGTTTTCAGTCTTCTCAATCCATGTTAATATCCATTTTGTAATGTACATATAATAACATCAAATTGCCACCATCAGGACTGTACTTTGTACTTACTGGATATGGTGACCCTACACTCAGTTTCAGCCTCATTGAAGAGCATGTTATTGCATCACTATTGGTGTTTATTTTCATTGACTGCTCTTACAGGTGCTATTTTTCTGAAAAATGAGATAAAATAGCAATCGGAAACCAAAAGAGAAAAATCATACTGCATCATGGTAGTGGCACGTACAGAATTTGATCTGGTTTGATTAAAGAGCATTGGAAAAAAATAGGTGTGATCAGTACCTTGGAGGAAACGCTGCTGTCACAAGGGCTTAAAATACAAGAGTTGGTGCGTTGGTGTTCACTCAAATGTTTTTGATTGATTAAATACCAGCTCATGCCATTTTATAAGGTGGAGGTCCAGAACTGTTGATACAAGTCACAGTCAGTGGGTGGCCAGCAAAAGTTGGTTTTACTTGGCCTGTGCCATAGTTACCGCTGAGCTCTGTGTAATGCAGCAGGTGATGACAAGCGTGGTTTATGACATCTTTTGAAAGAGAATCAAACCTTTGAATGCCAAGTTGATGTGACAGAGTGAAAACTGGAAGTTGTATTAGAAGCAAAATTGAATACTGTTCAGAGGGAGAGTGATCAAGATAAATTCTAGATGGCGTAAGAATTTGGCCCTTCAAAGATTTCTTACTAAGTATGTGAGGTAATACAGAAAGGAGGAACCTGTGTCATTTTAAATTAGTGTCCTCGTGTTAAGTCTCGTTACCAAGACACCTTTAGTTCTTTTAATTATTTGACCTGCCACGATTAATAAAAAGAAAGTTAATCTGGTGTGACATTTTTGGTGATAGCCTGGTGCACTACCAAATTAATTGCAATAAAATGAAATGTTTCCAAGCCCCCTCTTCACCCCCCCCAACTTCCTGTTCCTTGCATTTTGAATCGGTTGATGATTTCTTAGTGGTTATTTATGGTCTCAGTATTAAAATTAGGACATTTTAAATTACACTGATGTTGTGGGGGGTGAGGGGGAGGAATTAAATGCTTATGAATTGTAACTATTTTAATGCTGCTATTTAATAGAATATACAATATTTTGATTCTTTAAGATTTCTGTTTAGAACCAAAAAATAGTGCCTAGAAGATAGAAATCCACTGCAGCAGAATACAGTTTTATCACTATGCCTATATGATGTGTACAGGTTATTGTCAATATACTTTGAGGGAAGTATAGGAAGGAATATATAAGCATAGGAAGGAAGTATAGTAAGGAAACTTCTGTTTGTCATGGGGAAAAAATGATTGCTCCTCATTTTTCTTGACTGCTTACTTCTGTAAGTGAAAAGCATTTTGATCCTGGAATAAATATTGATTCTCTCTTTTCTCTCTCTGAGAAAATTAATTTAGTGTGAGTTATATTCACCCAGGTGAGGTAAGGGCAGCTCAGGACCCCACAAGCTAAAGCTGTACCATAGGCTGGCATTCAAGAATTGTCTTCATTGCCCCTGGACCAGCACGTACATGGTAGTTCTTTTGGAGAGCTGCTCGTGGGGCAGAGCAAGGCAGGATTCATCTGCCGCTTGTCTATAGCAATAGGACTGCAGACTTTCTTTATTTCTAACCAAAAAGTAGTAGAATCTATCTGCCTTCATTCCTGTCTTCTTCCCCCCTTTCTGAGTGGATCTGTACTGTAAACCCAGGTGGTTTAGCCGAAACCATAGACAGCCTTTGGAGAAACATAAAGATGTGCTGATTTTTAGGACTCGACAATCCTTTTCACATGCATTGGGGAAAAAGTAGAGAGGTTGGCAATAGTCAAGTCTTTCCTTTGTAAATAGGCTGAAAACAGAGAAGAGAGAGTGCAGAGTGTTGAGATGATGCGTGGGAATGTATTTGCAAAAGAGCATTTATCGCTTTGACTCCTCTTCAGCTGACAGGGGATGTGCTTATCCTTGGAGCAAGGCTGAGTGGTATATTCTTGAAACACAAATTGACAAATTAAGCAAGATCAATGGGAAGAGCGTTCCCATTGCTGTCCTAGTGTTTGATGCCAGTCCATGTGCATCCCTATCAGATTCAAAGCCCATGTTTCTACAGAAATCATGTTGTGCCAGTGTGAATTTTCTGCTCCCCAACCTAAAAATTAACTTTCAGTAGTCAATTAACACTTAGAACAGATTGCTGGGTTCCCTTTAGAGAGTGGTACCTATGGTGTCTTGATTTCACCATTATAAAAGCAACAATTAGCATTCTAAGAAATTAGCTTAGTGGAATTTGTTGCAACACGATAAGGTTTGGTATGTGTAAAGTCTCTGTGAGCTTCTGTGATGCTGAATCACTGGATACTATTGTGATTTTTTTTTTTTTTTTTAATGTTTATATGCTCTACATTGATACTTGTATTACATCATTGACCATTTCCTTAGTAAAATATTTTGAAGAGATGAAGAAAAACGATAAGGATTGTACGTTGTTATACTTTAGTTCCAGAGTCTCTACTATTGAGTTAATGTTGAATTCGCATTTAATTTTTAATTTTTGACTCTTCTTTTTTAAGAAAACCTCCACCGCAATAACAAAAAATAATTGAGCTAACATATAAACTTCCTCTGTGCCTCAGAGCGTAATCCTGCCATTGAGTTTTTGAAAACAGTTAGGATTGTTTGAGGAGGTTTTAAGCTAAAATAAGGATTTTCATATGGCCCTTGTTATCTCTCCTCGAAGGAATGCATTTTGTTAAAGTGACGATTTATGAGATTAGTACTAATGTCAAATTTTGTTCTGCTCTATGAAGTGACACAATTAAAACACCAAAATAGCAAAGCGCAAGCAGTGGAACGTTGTTGAAGGTGTAGATATTTCAAGGGTATTTAAAATTTGATGGAACGGTGATAGAAAGTTTGAGGCATGTGCATGTGAAATGTAAATAAATAAGCCTTAAGCAACTTCACTATGTACGTCCCTCGGAAGATTTTATCCAGAGAGGAAGATGCAGTATTTATGTGCAAAGCAGCTGGGTATTTTTCAAATTATTTTAAATTCCTTTATAGTAAGTCTCTGCCTGATTATACAACAGACACAAATCAGATAAGGTTGCACTTTGTCCCATTTATGTGAAGTGGTCTTCCAGGATAAAATTACAATTTAGTTCCTTCTCAATGCTGTATTCATTTGGGAGTAAATTAATTAAGGCTAAGCTGATAACTATCTGCTGTTGTTCTGCAGTCGTGACATGGCAAGACACTAGGTATCTACATGCAAAATTCATTCATACAGCAAAAAAATAAATAAAGTGTCCGTGCTTATTGGTTTTAGACCTATTATGTGATACTTTAAACAAATGAGTTAATTCCATGTTCAAAACACCCAAAGGTATAGTTTCTTGTTATTGTTAACTTAGATTGCATTGGTGTAACAGCTCTTCCTGCATTTGAGAGCCTTATCTGATGAGAAGGAAGGTGGTCTCTCTGCCCATGCCCTACCTGCCTTACTGCTTTATCCATGCTATCACTTGAACAAATAAAGGTGAGCAGAATGTAAATCAAGCATCCTAAAATGACTCTCAGTTTGGGGACCGTCACTGATGGGCAGGAGATACTTGGAGCTTTTATCAGCGGGATCCTGAGAGAATTGCGTAGTTGCTCTGTACATGCTGGAAAACTGGGTGGTTTTCTTGTCCCTTTTTGAGGGGAGATGAGAAACTCATGCAGCAGAAATGCTGAGACTGCCAGGGTTTGAAACAGCCATTAAGACAACAGAGAACTGCACGTGATCTTCCCTTTGCATTGTAGCAGATCCTCGACTTGATGTCTAACTGCATTTAAACACAATTGATTTCTGTGCTGATTCCAGTCGTCTTGTGTCATTTTCTGTTGAATTGTTTTTCTGTCCTAAAACTAAACTAATTGCAAAATGGTTTTGTATAAGCAATATTGAATGTAAAGGTATGTGTTTCCATGTTAATGTTCTTTTCTGTGAATTCTCTGCAATATTATCCCTACAATATTATCTAAGGTGGATGGGAAATCAACCGCTGAGTCTTTTAAAAATGCTCTTGAATGCCACCTTCAAGCAGATATTATGAGTAATTAATATAGCTAGAGCTTAATCATCAATTTTTCCCTTTCCTGACAGTCCAAACAAATTAATCAAATGAGTTGTTTTGATCATTTATGGAGTTAATGCAAAAACAAGGCTCATCTATTTTGACCCTCTACCTCTGCACTAACTGTAAAAGACTGAAAGCCTAAAAGCTGATGCTTTGCAAAGACTTACAAGTAACTCTAGGAGTTACTCCATTCAGTAGGCTTCAGCCTCGGGTAACAAACCACTGGTGCTGTGGGTGACTGCACGCAGAGGAAGTCTGCAGGGCAATCCATCATCCAGTGGACGTTTGCTGGCACACAGCACTGGAGGCTGAGTATTTAGTTACACTCTTTTTTATTTTTCACGTGAAGCTTTACCTGTGGCTCTCGCTGTGAGTGAAATTGAGTGGTAGCCTGTGATCCCAGTGAGTCTGATTCACAGCAGGCTTTTTAGTGAGAGGGTTTCAGAGCACTGTGTCTGCACTTCTTACTGTCTGCTGGATTGTCCAAATATCCTCCATTAGAGCAAGAAAAGGAAATGTGAAAGAGGATCGAACAGGGAGATGCTAAATATAGCAAATAAAAAGGGAAACCTTGACCGGATTGAAGTTTAGAATACTTACCTGTTCCAGTTTTAGTAGTCCTTTATTTTTGTATGAAGAGCAATGGAAAGGAGAGTGGTTTCAAAGTGCAGGGATTTGCATCTGTGACATGCTGTTGGATACTGGAACAGCATTTTGCTTCTGAAGTTGGCTTCCAATACTCAGTTTAGGAAGCATGTTTTAAGTGTTTCTCAGGGGAGCAGTATTAGACTTTGCATGTAATTCAGCTGGGGTAACAAATTTAGGCCTTGAACCTTAATGTTTCTGTGATTTTTGAAAACATTTTGCTGCATGTAGGGCTTTTTTTTTTAAAAAAAAAAAAAGGATTTCTAACCCAAAGGCCATGTACGAGCCTTCAAGCTTAACCTTTTCATTTCACTTGACACTCTGGAAGAAGATAAGGGGGGGAACGCTGTCAGAGAGTTTACACAGAGGATGGAGGGTGGTGGTGGTGAAGGGGATAATGACTTCTGCTCGGATTTTCTTCTTCCTGCTGCAACAAGGCATCTGTACTCTCTGCTGGGTGCAAGCAGCCTGCAGGAAGCTTTCGTTCCTGCAAACCAGAAGTAAGTCACCACATCACCTGGCAAATTGAAGAGACATCAGAGCTGGACTTGTGATGACCTGTTTTGGGAAACAAAAAAAAAAAAAGAAAAAAGAAATGTGCATGATGCTAAACGGGAATGATGGGACGAATGTGAGGAAGGACCTAGGTATACTTCCATCTGCAGTATTGTAAAGATGATACTGCTGTGGCATCAGGTGCCACGAGCTCCCAGCCAGCCATAGCAACACATCTTTGTCTTCCATTTCACATACAAAGGGGAGAGCTCAGTCAAAAATCAGCTCGCAGCTGGCTGACACTTTAGGGGGATCACTGACAGCAGTGAAGGAATAAGACTGAATGTCTGAATGTTTCTGGGCTGAGATTAGCTAAAGGCTTCTCTTATCATATAATGGCTTATTGTACTATAGTATTCAGGCAAATGTGTATAGTGTAACAGTATGTCAATTATTTTGTCTAGTAATCAGACTCTTCATTTTGCACTGCAGAAACAAATGCCTTTTTCAATTGCTTTAATATGCTGCATTCTTCAAATTAGATGGTCTATAGGCAGCATATAAACAGCACTCCCCAATATTATTTCAGAAAACGAACAGCACATGCGATGCTCATGCTCATCTACAAGAGAAACTGCAGAGTGACATAGGTGCTTGTTATTTGCTTCCATATGAACAGCTCTGAGTAAGTGTCCGTTCTCAAGAAATACACATTTGCTTCATTCTGGCTCAGGGAGGGCCCTGTGTCTGTTTGACATGTTCTCAGTGGAGAATTGCTTATCCATGCCTGATCCTGACTGGTTTCACCTTCCAAGCAAAACTAGCATAGGTCAAAAGTTGGCAAGATGGATTGAAAAGTGTTTCCAGCTGATGGAAATGCTTTTGGTAACCAAGTGGGGGAATTTGAAATTTAATCTATTCTCAATGGAAAAAAAAGAAAATAGCCCATGTTTCAACACGAACAAGCTATTGCAGTATCTAAAGTGCTGACATACGTGAGTTTTTCAGATAACCGAGACTGTGAATCAACTACTTTTGCATGAAAGGTACAAATATGAAGTATCTTTAATGGACAGAGGAACACCAACAGAACTTCTTGTTTACTAGTTCACTGCAGTGCTAATGGCCACACCTGTACGTGACAGTCTCCAGGCTCCTCTTCCTCCTCCACTTCTTACCTTCTGTGATTTTGGCATTCCTGATTTCTCATTTGTTCCTCTTTATAAGTTCTTAATATTTTCCCTTCTGTAGCTGAATATTTCTGTCCCTTATTTGAATATGCATAATTTCCATTTTTCCTTTTTTCTCATCTGAATTTCTTTCTCCTGTTTACATTTTTCACTCTTGCCTGTTTGCCATGTTCTTCCATATGCCAGATCTTCACAAGTACTTCCCATATTGTCCAACACTTTGCCTGAAACACACGTTCTCAGTTACTACCTGTTCCCCTATGTGAAAGAGTACATGCTGTGAGCTTAGAATGAGAAGAGCGTGTCTTGTTGGACAAAGATTATTTTATTCCTTGGTTTTCTTAGCTGCTTTTCTTTACCCTTCATTCCTTCCATCTGTCTCTGACTGTAAGCAGCGTAGAAGGCAAAGTAAGGGCCAAGTGTCTGTTATATTTCCTGTTGAAATACAGAATAACGATGAGGATGTGAGTCAGAGACTGCAGAACACTGAGCACAACAGCATAGTAGTGCTTTACATATATTTATTATAACTTTCTCTTTTTTTATTCCATTGCCTGTCCTTCTTTTTTTTTTTCCCCTTTGTACCTCTCCTAGCTCATGTACACAACTGATTAGTGTATTGGAAGAAATCTTTAATCAAACATGGTTACCTTGTCATGTGCCCAGAACAGGGAGCTTCTTTGATATAGGAATTGCAGCAGGAGACCTCAGCCACCCTTCGTGGCTTCACAGGGCTCACAAAACCTTTTACTTTACCCATATCCCACATCCCCACTTGCCCTTTGCACAACACAGATTACTTGGTCAAACTAAAACTTAAGGTGCATGCAAATTTCTAGTGTAAATACAGAACTAAATAAGGCAAGGAGCCCTTATAGTTGTTTTATTAAAACCTTTAAAAACAGTATCAACATTTAATTTCTTCTGACAAAGGCAATCAGCAAAGACAGATTTCTGTAGTCCAGAAGCAATCTCATTTGACTGTCTTGAACAAATTCTCCCACTACTGAGATTAAGTGGAATTTCTAACAAATCCTGTTACAATGTGTCAAGTGCTGTCTCTCTAGTTGTACTTATTTGTTGCAAGCCTCAGCAGAGGTTTATTTTAATGCAGCCATGTTATGGTGCTTGGAATATTTTTGCACTCTGGATTGCTGCTGCTATAGATAATGGATGACCACTTGGTTAATATTTGACGGCAGTTACAATACACATCTCCCAAAGTTAAGTGTCCTTATGTCTTTATATGAGAACTGACCTTCAGGGACAGTAAACATATTGTTTGGCAACAAGTTAATTACAGACTTTATCTTCCAAAAACATTCATGTCACGGACGGGATAATTAAGATGTCCTTGCAAGTAAAAAAAGTTCTTGAGTTATAGTAACGTCCTGAAGTAGGTGTTAGAAACCGAGGTCACAACAGTATTACAAGAGCTGTGTACTCATGTTATTTTGACTAAATAATTCTCCTCTTCAGGCTATAAAAATGAAAGATGGACTTAACTGATATGTATGGCTATATATTCTGTAAGTCTGGGAACAAACCAAAGGGAGTTAAGTTGTGCAGGGCTGTGATGGGCAAGCAGAACTGATTGTGTGTGATTTATTGGGGCATCTATAGGTTTAGCTAGGGTTTATTGTTTCTCCCCTTCTCCTTTTAAGGCCTGTATCTTTGGTTAAATAGTTTAGGATCATGTTAGCCCTTTCTGATTTTATCATGTGAACTTCATGGTGATAAATAGCTAATTATTTGCAATTGAATTAGGCTATGAATTTAAATATGACAGAAACAGATGTACCGGTGATTACCTTCAATGCATTGCTCAGGGGATTGAAGTTTAACATGGTATAAATAACTTCCAGAAATGTTATTTCTGAAACGCAGCACTATTGAGGAGTGTCATAGAGATGTTAATGAGTTCCGTGGTACGTGAATATCCTCCAGGCTGGCATATCTCAGATATGACATGGGCTTTGTTTTGGCTATTTTTCCTGGAAGAATTCTTGGAGGGAAGAAAGGAGTGTCCAGCCATGAGATCTGAAGTTCCAGTTCTGGATTGTTGAGTCTGTGAGCTGGAAGCACAGTGTTTGGGTGAGCTGGACACTGAGTATTTCCCAAAGAGGGTGCCCCTAGAGGGGCAGGTGGCCATGCTGTTTGGTGGGTGCCACTTAGATGTGAGTCTGTGTTGGCTGGTTGAATTACGATAGGAAGCAGCAGGTTAGCATCAGACTAAGAATGAGTACACACACTAATGCAATTAAAATATTGGAATTGTAATATCTGAAAAAAGTGTGGACTCTGCACATGTTCTCTTTCTCAAAACTTGATTCAGGAGATTGATAGCTCTTCTAATTGGATAATTCTGAGCTACTGTTTCCAGTTTCAGTTTTTCTATTTGGAAATTTATGTTCGAGCAGAAATACTTAATTCCCTTTTTGATAGGCAGTACAATTTCAGACAATCAGATAACTTTAGAATGAGTTTTATTTTCTTCTGTAGAAGAAAAGTCATTTAAATCTAACAAAACATTCCCCAAGTATAGCCACAGTATGTGGCAGCTGATGAGTCATGCCTTACTAAAATGTTAAAATGCAAATGTTTATGAGCGATTGAAACTTACACATTGGGACCTCTTTTCATGTATCTGTTTGTTGTTAGAATTATAGTATTTAAGAATCCCAACGTTAGAGAACTATAGAAAAATGGGATCTAAGAACAAAGACTTAGGTTGATGGGACTATGTCTAATGTCTAATGCAGCACTGTTATACACCCATATCTAATTGATACAGCAATGCAGAGTGTGTCCAGGCTGTGTTAATACAAAGTGCAAGGCAATAGAATAACACCTTCCAAATGGATAATTTTGAGGCTGTTTCAGTGACTGTCTTGAAAATTAAATCCCTGTATCTTTGCACTTATGAAAATGTTGTCCACAGATATTTGGGCAGGGTGTGCTCAAGAGAAGTCAGATAATCTCTTCCAGATTCCTTCATTATTAAATGGCTCTGGAATGTGTGATTTTTACTGTGCAAATCAATTCAGAAGTTCTGTGTTTTGAAATTCCTCTCCAGCTCTAACCCACAAGCTAGTTCATATTTGTTTTACCTTCTTCTATACAATGAGAGTTGAGCATGTTAGTTGATCCCTTAGTCAGAATATGGTATATCTTGAAATGAAGTTACCAGTGAACATTGCATGCACCATGTAATGCTTTTATTTTCATGTAAGCTGGGTAGGTTTTGGTGAGCAAGATTTTCAATTTTACCTGTTTTAGCTTTTTAAAATACGGTTTTCGCTTTGATTTATTTTTTTTGTAAACTTTGTATCTTATTTTCAAGTTGTCTGTTGTTTACCAGGTTTACATGCGTATTCTAGTCATATGGCTCTATGAATTTCAGTTGAGGAGATTTTTTTCTGCAAAACTGTGTGCAAGTAAGTGTTCTGATAATCCCTTTCTTTTTAAAATCAACCAGTTTGATACATGCTTCTGTCACTGTTACATGGAGATGAGAGACGACCTATTTTTTACAATGAGCTTTTTAGCTTTTTTAGCTACAGGAACACAGAATTTTAGAATTTTTAGAATTTATTTTTTAATTAGTCATTTGCCATTAGGATTTGCTCGGGCACACGTGGATGATATTTTCTTTTAATTGTTACCTTTTGCAATGGAACTTAATGGAATTTTCTTCTTCTCATAACCCCCTAGTGCTTCCTAACCTTGTTAGTGCTCGTCAGCATTTGACCTTGACCTGTGGTACAGGCTTTGTCACATAAAAATTACTTGGATACTTCTAGAATTTATAGATTATTCCATTTTATGTGCATTCAAGCAATAGGCGTGAAAGTTGATTCATACATGATTACAGTTATTTCTAATGTGACATTTACCTCAGAACTGTATTAAGTTGTTAGCTCTGGAAAAAAAGAAGTATTTTCTTAATGCTATTCTGTATTCAACAGCTTTGATGGTACTTGTTGCAGATGTTTCAGATTACTGTCAAAACTTCATTATCAGTGAGAATATACTAATGCAGTAAGTTGACATAAGGGTTGACTGAATGACTATTGCAATATATAATTAGGTTGGTGTAATATGATACATTTCCACTGATCCTACACAGCCTTTAAATGAAATCTGTTTGAGTCTGAACTCCCTTGCTGCATTGTTACCATTCCCAGAGTGACTGCTACCATTTTTGTAGGGATTCTTGCAGTGTGATGTGAGTACATTAAAGAAACTCCCTATTAGACAGCTACAAATACATTTTCTTTCAATTTTTCTCTTAATATTGCTATCGCTGGATATGAGACTAATACCATTTTGGAATTAGCGGAAAATATCTCTAAATCTAATAAATCACATCAAAATATATATAATCCTTATACTATATATAATCCTTATCCTGTATATTGCGAGTATTTACAAGTATTAAGTCATTTGAGAGCAGTGGCAAATTCTGACCTGTGTAAACAAAGATATTGTTTGCAGAGATGTTTGCCTGCAAAGTGAAAAACTGAAATTTTAATGGGATACTTCCAATAGCTGTCAGTTTCTTCCTCAGAGTTTGATAATTGAAAGGTTTGTTATTTTTTTAGAAAAGGAAGATGGTTTCAATTATCCAAAGCCAGTGGAATGTTTAACTACCTTTCTGCTATCAGTGGACTTGTTTACATTGGGATTTTGACTAAATTGAGATTGCACATATCCAGATGTTATCTGCCCGGGTGACTTTTTCATTTGCTTTGGCAAAGAATTTGATGGCATATTGCTACCCTCTCTTTGTCAGTTTTCATATTCTATATTGCAGGCTACATTTAGACTTTTCTTTTAAAAACTTCTTCCACTAAACTGTTAAATCCTAAATTTCTGCTCTTCTTTTCTAAGAATGAATCCTCATTTTACAATAGGCTCATCTGACTAAAGATTATAAGATATGGAAAGTTGTGTGTTTTTAATCCTTTGCATGGCTGCACACACAAGTGAGTAAATGTTAAGTTTTAGTTTTCATTTTTTATAGTTTATTTCTTTTGGTCTTACATGCATCGGGAACATCGTTGCAGTGAGACTGAAGGGCCTGAAGGGCAGCCTTGCATTTTGCCTCCTGTGGGAAGTGTGGTGTTACAGGCTGCCCTAAGAGCAGCACGGGAACCATACGGAAACCACAAGATGGGATTGTGATCCTTATTGCAGGTTTTCTCTTATGTTTATCTGGGACTTTGACTATTTAGCATGCTATGATAGGAGATATATGCATGATAAAAAGTCCAAGTCCCAGATAAACAAACCCAAAATTCAGAAGAAAATTTCCTTGCTCTTGATTTCTATCTCTGCTTTGCTGCTCTAAGGGGCAGAGGTGTGTCTGAAATGCCTCCACTCTGCAGTGTCCTGCAGAGAGATCGTAAAGGCAAAGGTCTCCCCCAAGAACTGCCTTCTTCCCAGCATCCAGTGACCTGTCCTGCCAGTGGCTTGTGCAGAGGAGCAAAGGCTCCTTATACAAGTAGCTTACAGCAGGGTAACACTCTGCAGGGTATCAGCAAGGAATTGTGGCAAACATTGGCCAGGACTACCCAGAAGTAGAACTAGTGTACTGAAAAACAGGAACAGTCAAACTTGAGTATTGTTAATTCATTACTCTCATGTCACTTTTCAGCCCTGATGGGGGTTGCGAGTGGGTGAGGAGGGAGAAATGCCCTATTCCAGAAACCTGCTATTTAGGCTATGCTCAGCTGAGGAGCAGCTTGAATATAGAATTCCATTTTTTATATCTTTGGAGTGCTAAGGATGTAAAGTGGGCGAGTGTTCAAGCTCAACATCGATCAGACAGAGCTGCAGCCAACAGAAACAGGTTTGAAAGTGTGAGATCCTAATCTATGTCCTAGTGAACCTTTCTGTTGAGTTATTTTACCTCTCTCAACCTCCAGACCTCCTGCTTGCAAATTTAGGAGAGTTCACACAGGTGCTCACGTGACTCACAGATGCACACTTCTCCCATTAGATCGGGATGGAGTGCCACGTTATTAATGTTTATACAGGCTGGGTAGTTCTTATCCTATTTGCAGGCCTTTAAAATGCCAACTTTTTATTTTATGCCTGGTTTACTTTAACTGTCGTATTTAACCTCAGAAATGTGTTTGTGGGTTTTTTTCCTTGATGGCATTTTAAAAAGTGTAAAGCTTTAAATCATTAAAAGTAATGAAAATTTATGTGCTCTTTTGCATGTATAATTTAAGCAAATCTATGGTGTAACCATATGTAGTGGGATTTGAATCAAACAGATTTAATTGTTGCTAATACTGTTTATTTTGGTAATGCCTAAAACCATCTTTGTTTGGTACTGTAGAAACACATGGGGATGGGTTTATGATCTCCTGTAGTAGTAGCCAGAGGTGAGCGATACTGGTAGAAGTTTGTGGTAAAATGCAGGAAAAATTGATGTCAGCAAATATTAGACTAGTTCCAGTTTGAATATGGGAGAGAGAACAGAAAGGGGAAAAAATGGCTATGAAGACGCAAGATAGTTGAAAGGAAACGTGACACTGAAAAGGGAGAATGAACAAACAGTGAAACTGAGCTGAAAGGTAGAGACAGGGAGGGAAAGTAAAGAGGAGCTGCTGAGCAAAGGAGCAGTTAGCAGGGGAAAACACATCAAAACTTCAGAAACTTACGAATCACCATAAGTACCTATTTTTGTCAGTTTTTCGATCTGCTTTTTCTAGTTGGAGAGTCGCTACCTTTCTCTATGAGATGTTTCCCCTGGACAAAGGATGGCAAGAGACTAGGTATCTGCAGTTGGCTATCTGCTGTTAATAAAGTATTCCCAATAATTAGATGGTTTTAGATGTGTGCCTATAATATACGCTGTAAGAGGTGCAAGAGGTGAATGCAAAACTCTATCCTGTCCAATGACTTCAGAGCACACGTGGCAGGTACAGGTTAAACAGGTTGTGTGTTACAGTGATGGTGGTGGGGCCTCTCAATGTACCTCTTTATCTTCTCTTGAATTTTATAAGGGCGTGAGGGTTTGCACAATACTGTGAATATTGTGCAATAGTCAATTTGAAAATATTGACTATTTTCAATATGCAGTTGACTCACTGTATAATGACCTGATACCTCTATCAGATTCGTGAGATCTAAGAGAATTATTTTTAAAAGGTGGATATGGAAAATATAACGTGAAAATAAGTCTTATGTGCATTTACAACATCTGCTGGGTGAGGAGCTCACCTACAGTGTTAGCTTTTGTATGAACTTGATCAATGCCACTTTTAGATACAGGAGCAATAGCAGAGTATCATGGAGATCTGGAAGAATCTGTTATCCCATAGTGCCTACTTCTTTCCCTTGGTCTCTCTGAGGACATGTTTCTTTGCGTAGAATTTTTTTTTTACCATGGTGTTTAAAAGGTTGGAATTTTGTTTTTATAGGATGGTTTTACACGGAGAGAGTAGAGCTGCTGCTTCTGGGGACAGGCATTAGAAACCTGTACCTTCCCTCTCCCTTGGGTATTTACACTGGCACTGCCCGGCGCTTACATTAGTTGCATCACTACGTTGGCAATTATGGCCTGGTCAGAAAGAAAGGGCAAGAGGAAAATTTACCAGAGCTGCTTTTTGGGTCAGCCAAGCTTCCTTCAGGAGCTCCCACTAGATCATTCTCCTTTTTGCTCCTTGCTTTGTATATAATTAATTTGGGCTGAATGACTTCTTTTGAACTGAGTTCAGTGTTCGCTGTTCATCCAGGGAGCAGGGCCGAGCTGTCAGCCTCTGATCTGTTTACTGTTATCAGATGTCTTCTCAATTGCTGGTAATAATTTACTTTGAACAAAAGAAAATGTGGGCTCAGCTTAAAACCTGAGATTGCTGCCAGGGAGTCTTGAGAAGAAAGGGAATTTGGACAGGAGCAGAGCTAAGAAATCGGGATTAGTGGGAGAATCAAAATACTTCAGAAGTATTTGGTGGGTGGAGCTCTCTGGCTGGACAACAGAGGGAGAGCATTACACAGAAGGAAAACCCTGTGCCAAAGGACATCACGGAGGGTTCTGCTAAATTCCAAAAAGCATTCAGGAGTGAAAAAAGTGAGGTTTCTGGGTGGACGGATGTTTATTTTTTTTTCTCTCAGTGTATCTAAAGTAGAGGTTCACAGGACCTCTTTACAAAGCTGTATATTACATATGTCATCCAGCCCTGCTCGGTGGAGAGGGAGAGGCACCGTAACCCAAGGTGCCCAAAAGGAAGGATCTGTGACAAAAGAGTAGATTTAAGCTATCAGCTTGTTAATTTTTTTGAGAGGTGTTGTGAAGAACTAAGGAAGCCGGGGATTACGTCTCTCAGTAACTCTTGCCAGAAGAAAGAGATTGAGCTGGTACTAACTTACACCAAAGGAATCTTGCGAGCACCTGGGTGCATACCATGTCTAGTTATAGCATAAGAATTGCAGCTGACACTATTTCCCTGAAAACTTGACAGGTTGAAATAACAGTGGGAGACTTATGAAAAGAGTGGAAAGAAATATTGTGCAAAGAAGGGCATGGCTGATTGCATCGATGCCTGTATGTCAGCAAGCCTTCACCATGAGACATGTCTGAAGGCTACGGAGCATCTATACGCATATGGTGGCATATACTTGTCTTGTGAGGTGTCATTAACAATAACAGCTGTTTCTTCTGAAGATTTCAAGGAATTCTATTTAAATAAAATTATCAGTATCAAACTCTACCGAAGCAGGCCCAGATTTTCGAACTCTAATATTCAGCTCACTATGTTTCATTTCACATTTCATTCCTGTTAACAGGCAGACAGGATTAGTTGGAAGCAAGAAGGCGCAAACTGTTTTATTTGAGGAAAGAAGGTAAATTACACAGTATGAAATGAGCAAAATCCAAAGAGAATTCAAGCCTTAGAATCTCAGTTTTTAATTGTGTCGCCTCTTGACTCTTTGAATTGTAGCTCACAAAAGCAAAATGAAACAAAACTTTGTAACCAAAACTTTAATTTATCAATCCAAACAGAATGTGCAGAGGTTGAAGGAGTGCCAGAAAACAGCACTTTTCAACTCGGTGTAGATCAGTGAAGACGGTTGGCTGTAGTTCACCGAGTCCCGCCACGTTGACTTGACTGTGTCCCAGCCTCATTTCACAATATGAGACCCCTGGTCCCCATCGGGCCTTAGTGCAGTTTTACAGAGCTGTCTGCATGAGAGTTCCAAGCCTTGGACTAGGAGCTGCAAAAAAGAGTGTGCTCCCAGGGGACTTCCTAGTGTCCCCGTTCACCCTTCTCTCATATTCTTTTAATTTGGCCTTTTTATCAAAATGCTCCTTATCCACTTTCTGTAGGTTAGATTTCATGATTGTTCTACCATTTCATAATTGCATTTACGTATATTTAATATTATTTCCCAAAGTAAATTTGAACTCTGAACAGTGTAACACAAAGGCTGACATTTGCCTTTATTTCTAAAACAAGAGCATAATTTCTTTACCCTTTCATCCTTCTTATTTTAAGTTTCATGCACAAAATTTTAGCCTTTGTAGAAACTACAAAATCAGTGCATACCAGGAAGTATTCATATTTTTCGCTTGAGTTCAGATCCTTTTTCACCTCTTGCTAAAAGTGCTTCCTTAGTTCGAATTTGCCATGCTTGTCTCAAGCATGTGAATCTTGCCTTGGATCATTTGCAATGAACAGCTGCAAGGAGATCTCAGAAAGAGAGAATATGCTAAGTAAATTAGCAGTTTAACTGCACAGCAGTCAGCAGTCTTTCATCTGCGATATTGTGTGCTTGTCTATGAATTCAGGAGTAAGTTTCCATAGTTCCAAAAAGCTCCTGATTTTGATGTGGGGAATTCCAATGAGCAGGAACTTCTGACAGCAGCTTTTCCCAGTATTTAACCTTCACAATGTCACTGAAGACAAGCTCAGGTTTTTTTTTCCCCCCTCGTGTCACCCCTAAAATACTTTTTTCTGCACGGTTAACAGTCACCTTCAGGCAGAGAGTTTCTTAATAGTAGGCTTTACTGATGGGCTTATGTTCATCCAGAACATCTTGGTATGAAAATAGGATCCCTTGACCTTTTTTGCACCAAGAGGGTAGGTGTTACAGAAACCATATTTTATCCATACAGTTGTTGTCTTGGCGAGCACTCGTGCTTTAACACTGCTGTTTGATGGAGAATTTTTGGGTAAAGTGACAGTCGTAAATCTTAATATTGGTAAAATTCCTGAAATGTAGTCACTACATGCACTTTATTATGTTTTTCTGTACTTCAGCCTGTTGCCTGCTGATGAAATTTCAGGCGTTCAGGAGGGATGTGGGGGATTTTGGGGTGGATCTTTTGTAAGTTAGAAGACATTTAATACATCAATGTTATTTTAGTATGTGCCATCGTTTCATGGTAACTCATATAAGATAGTAAAATGCTTTTGTTCCCAACTACTTTTTCATTGTGAAGTAGCAGGAACTGTTAGGATAGCGATGTGAAACAGGTTTGAAAAACATGATACTGTAAAAACTGTTTAAAATGTGTAGAAAGCACAGCTAATTTTGAGATTGAGTTCAGTGCAATATTTCATTGTTTCCTCTTTAAAACTTTTAGAGCAGAGAAATTCTGAATTCATGCGATGATGAAAAAAATCTGAATTGACCAAAACTTGTCCCACTATCTACCTTGCATATTGTATGTCAGGACAGAGCAAAATTAGTCAGTTATGAATAAGATACTGATAATAAAGATTATATAGGATTTACCGAATTATATCAACTTTCAGAAACTTCTGAAATACAGAGATGTTGAGACCATATAGTAGCTGCTGCGCCACCCTAAGAAAAGGCAGTTTCTTCTGCTAAAAAATATGGGTATGTCTTGTTTAAGTACATGCTGAGCTATAATTTATCATGTTAAGGTTTATCTGTCCTTTTACATAGGAACAACAGCATACCTTCCCCCAGAATTTTATCTGTAGCCATTAGAAAACAAGCCGATTTTCATTGTATTGGTAACTAAAGGGCACAACAGTTTCAATTGTTATGCCAGAGACATACATTGTTATAAATATACTTTCTACTTATTGAAAAGCTTTGGCTTAATAGAGGGATGTGTTTTGAAATTTTCTTCTATCAGAGTAACAGATGGGATGGTTCTACACTAGCACTTCTGGGATTCATACTGTATTTTGCACTACAACTGTTAAAAATTACTCATATGAGCACCTGCATCTGTGGAAGAAGAATTATCTTAGACCAGTAATAGTTCAAAAATCTGTCATTTTTCTGCTAGGGACCAGGATTTGAATGCAGCATTCCAGCTGCTAATGGATATTCAGGGCCCTTCCGGATGGAGTCTTGATTAGTAGATGACGGATTAACAGAAGAGCTGTAGTTTATGGTTAGGGAGGTTAAACAAAACTCATGTTGCCTTTTGGATGGAGGGGAAGCAGGATCATTCAGAGACTTTGCAGGAAGTCACGGGAGGAGAATGCCATAGTGATTGATGAAGGTGGTCCATTATCAAATGCTTTGTGAAAACTTTGATTTCCTCTAAGTAAATCACACAGCTTCCACGGGGCACAAGTAGAGAATTAAATTTGTTGCCTTTTGCTGGAAACATGTCAGACAGTATTCAAGCCAAAATCTAGGGAGGGAAATTGCATAGTGTATTTAAGCCAATCATGTAGTTGGTGTTCCCTTTGAATTTAGCAGCTTTTACTGTTTGTTAAATGACGTTCTATTGGAAATAAACTTTTTATGTCAAGGCTTTTAAGGTTTGTATATCAAGGCACATGAAATAGAGCCACATAAGTTATGAGCTTTTTCTGTAAGGTAAATATGTAAATAGGTTGGTTATTTCATCTAAGTTTGAATATTGCAATTTGCTTTTATTCTTACCAAAACAGTATTTAAGGAAATTACATTTTCTCACTTGCTATTAGCATTTGAGGCAATGTCTATCCCCCAGGTAAGGAATTCCAAGCCTGGGGAATAATAATTTTGTACCTGCCATGTATTGTCAGTGTTCTCCTGTATAGGAAACCTGCAAAGGTATTCAGGCTCAAAAAAAAATCATTTGACAAATGCTTCCAAACAAGGATGGTACGTGCAGTCATCCATGGGCTTTACAGACTGCACAGTCCCCGAGGAGTGCAGCAGCCTGTATGTAGAAAGGCATATATTATCCCTGGTTGATATAGGTAGGACTTGTTCCGTTGAATGGCCCTGGAGATCAGGATCGAGGTTTTCAGCTTGAATAGATGTGGACTGGAATGTACTAGAAACATAAGATAATACCCAGGAGGGACTGTAAAACAAATTAATCCCTTCTAGGTGCAGAAATGCTAATGAATGCTTCTGAACAGCCACATTTTGCACAAACTTGACCATTTGTATTACTTCTAGGTGTGCCTGTCTATGGCAGGAGAATCAATATGGTGCCTGTCTGAATCACCATTGAGAGGACACTATCTGTGAGTGAAGGACTGAGTTTTAAGCCATGTGCAGTCTGGAGAATAGCTTTCTGTAGCAACTATTTTAGTCAATCATCTTAATTAAATTATGATTTAAGCATGATTCTAAGCTTCCCATCACACTGAGAGGAAGGGTTGGGAAAGTACTAGTTGTAAAGGGAAGACATTCCCCAGGAAGTCCTCTAAAAAAATGTTCACTTGAACAATCAGACTTGTTCAGTTTTTTTTTGTGCCAGGTGTTCCTTTGTGCAAGAAACTGATACTCCTGGCACTCCTGAAAAATCAGGGTTTGCACATCTCCTTTTAGACTCTGGAATAGTTTGGAATCCCTGAGACAAAAGGGAGATGAGGCTTGGCTCCTTTGATCTGACACGGTGTGTCTGTGACCCGCGTGTCTCGTGGCAGATGGCTTGAGTATCCTCATGCAGTTATGGCCTGCCCGTAGGCTGAAGTGTGCCATCAACTCAAGCACACAAGTGTTCCGTGGGCGAGGTAAGCCCCAATCCAGGGGTTGAAATATGCCATTGCTCCCTCAAAGCATGCCAACCAACCAAAAGGTGCCAAAATTCAGGTAATTCTCAGCACTGGTCAACTGTGGCTCTGTACAAAAGTTGCCTGCGTGGTTTCCTGACGCATGTAATGCAAATTGTGCTGTGCAATCTGAAGTGTCATAAAGCTCCTTTAAAATTTCAGTCTAATAAAAATGAATAAAATGAAAAACTCTGAAGTTCAAAGACCCCAGAGGCTAATACAGATATTTTCCTTGCATATAGCGGTACTTGAAGATAATCTTGGGATAGAGCACAGTTGTTTGTCAAGAAATTTTCACAGAAAATCTGTGGTGGTTAAAGAATTAAATGTATCTCGTATTTCCTTGTAAGAGAGGCTGAAAGGCTGAAGGAAGGTATGCTATTCTTTCCAGTCCCAGTACAAAGTACTCATCTTTTGATTACTTTCTTAAATATGAACTTTTAACATTTAGCTCCAACAATTTTATGAAAGAGACTCTACTGAGTCATTAACAGCCTGTTAATTGACTGGGATTTTAATAGCTATGCTTCTGCTTCAGTAAGGGATGCATGTTAGAAAAATCTAAAAATTGGAAGATCTGATTTGCCTTTCCTGCTTTTAACTTCAGGTTGGATGTAAAGCCATTTCTGAACCTAATCTAGGTGCAGCAAAAGTTTCATAGGGAGAGGTTCTACCCTCATATACGTAGACAGGTTCCTTCAGGCTGGAGAATTCCACTGCATTCCTTTATTACCCACATCTACATTCAAGGTAAAAATCCCTGGGTTTCTGCCCCCAGGAAGTTCAGCAATAGAAGTGCATTTGATGCTTAATTCTGTTTGCAGTAGGACTTGCTTAGTTGTATTTTTCTCACCATTTTATTTTTTTCCCCAAATGTCTAATACAGTTTATTAATTTCCTTACATTTGATTTTTCTTGCCTTAATTGATTTTTTAAATTTTTCTCTCATCTTTTCTACTCTCCATTTTTTCCCTTCTTTGCAAAGTTTCTTACTTGATGCTATTCTTTTGCTCGCCTCTGTACTCTCTGTTGTCTTTCCATTTTTGTCCAAGTATTGTTGTGGTTTATTTCTCAACCTTCTCTGGGGCTTTTGCTCTCCCAACTTTAAGCTACATGATCAAAATGATTCCTTTTTGAATGATTCAGTTAATCTGGTCTCCACATATTCAGCCATACTCTTTCTTGTCTTTAAAAGGTCTATAGTTGTCTCTAGTAACACTCAAATGGCACTATAATGCATTAATTGTTAAAGCATCATTAAAGATACTTAAGCAACTAGCAATATCCTTGTTTTCTGGATGGAGAAGCACAGATAAAGGGAGAGACTGTTCATGACACAATGTGCTTTTAATACTTTAAAGGAGAGATAGGAAGATCTGCAACAGACATCCCAAAATCAGTGGGCTGCAGGACTCCCCTGTCCCTCCCTGCTGACTAAGAATCCTTTTAATGGTATTTCAGGGTCATCCTTCATGTGGATGATGGATTCATGGATGGAGGGGAATTGTACAGTAGCCTTTTTTTTTTCAGTGCAGTTCCAGTTTTTTCCCTGCTTCCAGTCTGAGTGGTATGTAGTACAATAAATTAATTTAAAAGAAGGTTTTGAAGAGGCCTCCATTACAGGGTGATGGCCAAGTTTGCTGTCTTGTGTTGTCCCTAATTGACATCTAACATTTATTGGGGCTTTTTAAATTTAAGTGACTTTGGCTTTTTAACTTTTAATTCTTTCTCTCAATTAAGATGGCCAGGCCTTGTACTTAAATATCTTCTCTCAGCTTATGCCAGTTGATGGTCCTCTGGGGTAACTCTCTTGACTAAATTTCCCCAAAGGCTTTTGGACGGAGGTAAAGAAAGTTTTTTAACTTATCTGGTTTAGCTCTCTTAAAACTGACCTCCCTGTAGAGCTGTCTTTAATTTCAGGAGACATGCAGCATAAATCCTGTATGTTTTATTGCTTGATTTAGTGTGGTTTCTAACGCAAATAGGTTTTCTCTGCCTTGGAGACAAAGTGTAACAGTAAAAGAAAGAGCCTGTTGTTATCATTTTGTATCAATGTGTTACTAAAATTCTTACTTTCAGCTGACTCAGGCCATTATGACTGTAAAATCACCTGATAACAGACAACACAGGCCTGAAATGCCTGATAAGAAAACGACAGAAGGTTTTTTACAAATAAATATTCAGGACTTAAGAAGACTCTTTAAACTGATTCAATCTACAATTTACAGAATCTGCAAAATTACTCTGCTCTTTCCCTTTATGACAAGTCTTATTGCCCATACCCAGCCTAACTTCCTCAGGCAGCAGAGTGATTTGTGGAAATTTCTCCGGTGCCCATATTCCCCACCCGTTTTGCTTTCAGCCTCCACTCAAATAGAAATACTTTCTTCTATCTCCCACAATTTCTTTGCAATTTTTATAATTTCTGTATGGTAGAAGAAGACACCTGGGGGGTAGGGTTATAAACAGATTTTCCACGGTGGTCTCTTCATCCTGCTTCCCCACATCTTCAAAAAAGAGGCTTCTAAGTTGAATGATTTTTTAGTAGCAAAATCCTTTTACTGTCAGGTTAGATTCAAACTGGGTTTCTTATCTCTCAAACTCTCCATATATAAAAGATTTTGAACATTTTTGGCACCCATTTTGCTATATTACTAAGAAACTTTCACAAATGGTAATGAAGTAACAAAGGTTCTTGTATAGAATATATTATCTAAAATAGAAATACGGATTTTTATTATTTACTACTTCTAGCAGTAAATAGCTGAGTTGTTGCTGGTGTGAGGAATTTTCAGTGTAGCTTGCCTAGAGAATGATAATCTGCACATGAAGAAGATCCAAACATTAGTGCTTCAAATTGCCACCTGGTGGTATTGCACATTTAATGTACTACTTGGGGAACAGCAAAATCCTTAGTAGATGGAAAATAAAATCTTATGTAGATGACAACTTTGTGAATGACAAAAGATGATCTTGATGATCATGTGAAACATCATCATCCTGGCTCATGATTTGAATTTTATGTTTAGAAATGCAAAAACTGCAAAGATTTTGCAAATCGGGGACTGTTTAGATTTATTTATGTGTGACATATTTTTTTCCTTTGTTTTGACAGTTAGCCCTACACATTTGCTCGTAAATAATTTAAAAAAATCAGATCCATATGACTTCTTTCAGACAACATTTTTGGAATCTGCTTAACGATAAGCATAAGGATGGTTCAGATGGTTCGAATATAAGTTCACTTCTGAATAATCATGCATTTAATTGTGTTGCTAAATTGAGCAATGGCTTCCAGTCAGCAATAGCATGTAAGTGTGTCTCTGCTTAACTTCATATTCAGATGTTTTTTGAGCAGGGATATTTTGCTGGCTGTGGACCCCCCATGCCCAGAGGAGCTGAGTGATCTAAGAGAAGGAGATAGTATGAAAACTGCTTTTCAGAGAAGAACCGTAGACTATTTTTCACCATTGCTCTTGTAAATGTGGTATCTGCACTGGAGACAAAGCCTTTGTACTCTCTGCTCTGCTTTCTGGGGTCCGAAACAGCACCCTCCTGAGTGGTGGCCTAGGTCTCTTCTTGCTTTGTTTGTGGCCCTAACATTGTTATTTTGGGGGGCTGGTTTGGGTTTGCCACAGAAATGCATCTGCAATGAGCGGAACATTGGTTGGAGACTAGAAGTACTTCATAGTTCATCGTGTTACATTCATTATGATAAAAGTCCTTCCATTTTGAGTTTGTGCATTTTTCACTTTGACTAATTTAGAGGAAGGTGATTTAACTACTAGCATGTTAAAAAGTTTGATTTCTTCATTTGTGAGTGTTCAGTTAGCGCAATCTCCGCCATTCTTATGCGGGAAGACCAGTTGTGAAGAATTTTAAGACTGTGATGGTGAGAGTCCCACTTTGTAAGGTAATTAAATGGGCTTGTTTTCAGTGTTTCTTTAAAAATGGATCTTAAAAATCTACAATAAGTTCTCCTTATGTGCAATGATGAAAAGAACGGTGTAGTGTATCTTGTGAAATCAGAGAATGCTGATTTCTGAGGGGGAATTTGTATTTATCATAGGGCTTTTCCATTAATAGAAAAAAAATCAGGGGAAAAATAGATTTTATTTTGTTTCTTTGGGCTTATAACCCCTTTGTGTGATATCCATGCAGCTGAGCTCCCTGGAAGTTTTGGAAGGTGTCTGCAGGAGCCTGGGAGTATCACATAAGACTAGCTAATTATGGGGGTGTCTTGGCAAAATCTGTTACAGAGTTCTGCAGTTGTGTGAGTAAGAAGAGATAGAGAAGGAGACAGGTCTTTTGTGAAATGGAGGAATAATAAAAGCTGCTGCCATTTTGTGGGGAGTAGACTACTCAGAGAGGGTGATGGGGAGAAAGGACCCAGGTGTTCTGACTTCACAGGTGATGAGCTGATCAGCAGCTGATAGCAGACAGCTGTGAAGGAAAGAGCAGAGTAGGCTGCAGTGCCTCAGAGAGCAACAGGAGAGTCTTGAGAAGGTGAGTTTTTTGAACATGGTGTATGACTCTGCTCTTCTGCCTTCAAAAGAGGTCTTTCTGGGTAAGTAGAGAGTTATTGGATTGCTGGAGGGAGAGTAAATCTTTGCTGACTTGGAGAAATGAGAGCTCTTCTTCAGTACAGGATGGGCATACATCAGATAGGGAGATGGAAGAGAAATTCTGAGTATGAGCTGGCCTTGTCTGTGTGAACCTGGAAAAGACTCAAAAAGTTAGGTTCTTGTATTGACTTGGGGTGCTGGGAGGGAGTGAAGATGGAACTTGAGACGTTTATGAAAGAGTTTATGTGATTCTGTGATTTTTTAGAGGTCCCTCTAACTGGATACTAGTATTCTCTACTACCAGTTTCCATGTTGTTAAGGAAAGCTACTTTTTGAGAAAGTAATGTGAGAAGTCTTTTGTACATACCAAGAAATATTTCATTAATGTGTTCTTCAGGTGTGTTTTTCTGCTGTTACTTTTGCTGGGGAGACAAGCTTGAATTGGTTTGGATACTGTAAGATGTCTTGAGTTTAGTGAGCAAAAGAGAAGGTGAAGAATATTTACTAAAAGTAACAAATAGTGATTTATTTTTGGTGGGTGCTGTTTATTATTTTCTGATGTAGTGGTGAAAGTAAATTGTATATAATCTAGTTCAGTGCAGTTATGCAGCTTCATCTGCTTTTTCATACTTAAAGTTCTCAACAAATCATGGAATATAACAAGTGTTGATTAAAAAAAACCCCCAAAACAACAACATGAACCACTCCAGCAGAGTTAAGTGTGTTGTTATGCCCTTAATTCTGTATTTTTCTTTCTGCCTGCAATCATTTCTATTATTTGGCAATCATTATGTGGTGTAATGGAAGTGAGCTGAAACACTCTAAGGATAGAGTTGTCTTTATAGAGAGATTTTTAGAAAGAAATGGGTTGTGGCAGGGGATTATTATCTGAAATACATCAGCATACACTGAGTATCTACCATATTTAGTGTTACTATAAAAATATTCATAACTAAATGTGTGATGCATGGAGTAATTCTCATGGAAGCTATTTCATATAATTAATTTCCAATAATTGCATTATTATGTAATGTCATATCACACGAGAAGATAAATACTCTGAATGGTAGTTGGAAAATATAAATGACTAATTCTGCAGTTCTTTAAAGGGAATAGTTCCATTCAGGAATGGCTTCTTGCAGGGGGAATAACGCAGCTGAAACATTGTATGCCCTTTGAGGAAGCAGTGTGGGGCTTCTTTAGCAGGAGTGCGAAAAAACTCACACCTTGGGTCAAGTTATACTTTTATTTATGTTTTTTCAGCTTATTGGGTTCATGTCGCAGAAGAATTTGGCTTTTTACATTTTTCACCTTGCTTTGAAATCATAGTACATGAGAATTCTTTGAAGTAAGTTTACTTATGTAAGCTCCTGAATATAACATTTTTTTCATTAAAGCATAAGCCTTCTGGCTTACAGTGTATTCAAGTTCCTTGTACGTTCTGTAATAGCTAATAGGAGGCCCGATTAAAAATGCAGAGGGCCTGTCAGACTGTGAAAGGTGATTTACACAGCTTTTGGGCAGCTTTCTACAGAGAAAACTGAGACCTTGCTTTCACGGTGTTTTCTAAATCTTCCATTTTTCTCCACCCACATTTCCATTATCTTGTATATTGCTAGTAATAACAATGAATATATTGTGAATGTCAGTTAAAAGCCAAGTCTCTGTCTATTATAACTAATGAAAATATATTGAATTTAATATACTTGGTTGGAGATATTAGTTTCTGACAGTAAATGATTGCTCACACTAATTATGGTCATTATCATGCAAGTAGAGTGCATTCTTTAAGTCTGAGATATTACTGGTATTTGAAACTCAAAGATAGGTACTTCTTTAATTTTAAAAAAGATGTTAAGCTTTTCAATGTTGTTACTTTGACCACTTCTAAGAGAACGGGGTCCGTCGCCACTCAGGCTCTGATGGATTCAGAATTACTTGGCTCGTGTGGGGGGGTGGAGAAAGGTGGCCTATGGAGTTGTTGGGTCATTTGTTTTTTTCAGATCCTTTTCTTTTCACCTCTTAACTTCCACCATCTCCATTTTGTATTTGTAGGGAGTATCTCAGGATAAAGGAAGTTGTCAGCATAAGTGGTTCAGTCAGGTGGGATCACAAAGGTCCTTTTCAGGCATATGGGAAGAGACGAAGGATAAATAGAGGAGAGAGATAAAAAAATACAGCTTTCGTAACCTGTTAGGATCTAAACCAAAATACTTGGGATTCTTTTGTGTTCCTGCAATGGAGATGGGAGCTCCTGTGAAAAAAACCCTGCTATTTTCTTGAGATAACAGCTGGAAAAATTCTGGCTAGCCCAAATTTCTGAAAGAAAAGGAAAAAACAGTTTTTCGTTCCATTCCTCTTTTGAAAAGTTCATGTGAACAAAGATGTCAGATGGGTTCCTTTGGTTGTTGCTTGGCAGATGGGGAGAGCTGGGCCACCCTTGCTCTGTTGATGGCAGTGAGGTGGCCCAACTACAGCACTGTCCTGCAGAGGGGCTTCTTCCAGGCTTAGTTTCTCGACTTCCCATGGGGAGAGGGAGAAGGAAGCATTGAAAATACACCTGGACTGTTTTGGTTTTTTTTAAGTGAATGCATATTCAAGTTGGACACCATGGTGGTGGTGTGCAAAATCCAGACAGTGTTCTCTCTTTCCTTCTACAGAGCAGCACGGCTGTCAGAGGTTATTACAGCTTTAATTATTCCAAATGACTTTATGTAGTGACTTTCAGTATATGATCAAGTATGTGCTTTTCCATTATGCTGCTTATTTCCTTCAGAAAAGTTTGTGTCTCACATTAGTAGTGTTATTGCTTTGTGAACACACTAGAGCTTAGTAATACTTTACTGTGCTGTTCCTGGGAAAATGTCTCTATGAATCTAAATTTCTTAATTGCCGATTTTGAAGATTGTATTTTTAGGGGACCAGACATATTCCCCTCGGGATGCTGCTGTTGTTTGACGTCTTGCTCCTTACAACAAGTTAAATTATTTATTTCAAAACTGGGAATCCCCAGGGTTTCTATGGAAAAAATGTTATCTTGAAGCTTAATGTAAGCTGGTTTTCTGTTTAAGAAGCCACCTGGCTTGGAGGAAAAAAAAAAAGGGGGAAAAACATGTTTCATCATGTGATGGTTTCAGAGTTTGTGCATCACCAGTCCAATTCCAAACAGAATTATTATTATGTCTTTAAAACCAGCATTGGCTAAAAATACAGCTAAATATTCTGAAGTTTTTGAAAGCTAAGTAGTATTTAATCGATAAATACATGTGTATGTGTGTATGTTTGCTCATTGGCTTGTGTAATGGTGATCAATGGAAGTGAAGAAGTAAATCTCAGCTCTCCCCCAAAGGGCTTTTGACCTAACGATGAGGCAGGTGGTTGCTTGTTTCATTGCTTTTGTTTGGGGTTAACAGGAGAAGCCCAGTAATTAGAGATTGAAGGAAGGAGTAAGTTTAAATGAAGAGGAAGAAAACTAAAGAAATATGCAGGGGGAGGCAGAGCAAAGTTGAGATAAAGCTTTCCCCTCCCTTCCCTGTTGCAGTTTAAGTAAAGACTTTTTTCAGTGTGGGAGAAGGCAATGTATGGGCCTTCATAAGCTGTCTTGCCATCTTCCCTCTCCCAACCAGTACCTCCGTCTTATTTATCTTCCAAGGACCATATCAACTTGGTGGGTGACACTGCATAGCAGAGGAGAAGTTAATTTCCTAAGGGGAATTTACTCTCTTTTCTCTGTTATTTTTCCAGGATGTTGATGGCAGCTCTGGCTCTTCCAGCTCGGGCCCCAAGCTGCGGCTTGCTTCTGTTGTGTGATCAGATACTCTGAAATACACTTTTGAACACAGCTGAATGTGCTTGCTTGCCACTCATCCTCTTGATTAATTGTGCCTGCTGGGAATGCTGTTTGGTTGTGGGTTGTCTGCTCTCAAGCAGCTCCTGGGATCAGTTACAGATCTCGCGGAGATGGCTCATGAAGCGTTGGAATTGCCGTCGTGGCTGTGAAAAGCACTGGAGGGCAAGCACTTGTAGGGCTCCCTCTTGCATGTGGCTGGAGGGAAAGGATCAGATTTGACATCTCTTCTGCCTCCTCTGTGGTGAGTGAGTGGGAGGTAATAAGGAGAAGAGGACTTTGAGGATGGGAGGCAATGAGTTCCCAGGAGTGACAAGATACAAAGCACATCTTAGAAGTAATAACTTCAGAGTGTTTCCATTTGACTTGATAATATCCTGTACTAATGGTTCTTTGGCTTGATATGAAGTCCATTGGAAGCTGGTGGTCATTTCTAACTTTTTAAAATTGGATTTACAGGGCCTTAGAATATTCCTATAGTCACAATTCAGTTATGAAAGGAACAAGTTTGAATTATTCCATTTGCCATGTCCTGTGATATATTTAAAATTCTAGATATTTATGAAGACAAATAATGATATAGGCCTGATACATATGCTCCCTGATAATTTTATATGCTGACACATTCTCACAAGAAAACGAAGTACTTCAGTCAAAACATACTTTTTTTTTTTTTCTTTTTGAGTTTAAAATTCTACTTCCAGCATGGTACTAGATGAAGTAGTTCTCTTCCTGAATGAACTTGGAAAGTATGTGTTCCTCCTGTGATAGTATATTTATCTTTCAGCTTGACATGTGGTTGTCTTCCTAAAAATACCAAAATAGAAAGAAGAACTAAAAACCCTTTAAAGCTGAGTCTTTTTTTAATCTTAAAATAATGGACAAGAAATGTGTGTGTTGTGAAATAGAGCTGTTTTCTACAAAACAGTAGGAGAGTAGAAGCATGAGTACAGCTTTAACTTAATGCAGTTTGTTGTTGTTGCTCTTTCTTATCTAGGCAGGAGTAATACTGTCAGCAGCATCACCAGTAACTTCTGGGGTGTTTACAAAAGAAGAATTTGTAGGATCATATCTTAAAAAAATTCCAGTTTCCAAGACCTGTGGTCCCAGTCTACTCATAGCTGATTAAGACAAATAGCTGAATGCTAATGTCTCTCTAAATGGACGCTTTTGACTATATTTTTTTTTAAAATATTTTCTCTATTTTTAATCAGTTCATGATAGCTGTAATTCACATACAGTAGTACAACTCTTAAACTGTCAGACTAATTACGTTCTGCATCCTTCTAAAGATTTAAAAGGATGGAAATATTTAACAAGCATAGAGAATATTTTCAGGATATTATCATACCTTTATTGAAGCTCCCCAATTTGACAAAATGTCTGTGTGGCTAATGGAATAGAATGTGAAAACAGAAAGTCTGGTTATTGGTTGTTTAGTGTGGGTTTCACTTATATATGGTAATAAAATGCTGAATTCTACAGTAAAATATATTAGATTTAACATACTTACTTGAGAGAAGTCTGGCAGCTGCATCCAATTGTTCAATGTAACTGTAATTATTCTATGGTGAAAGGGGTTAATTTTGGAGGTGAAGCCATATAAATATTTTTCCTTGCCTCTTCCTCAAGGCCATGGAAATTCAAAAGAATTTCAGTCCTGAAGTGGGCATGCGTATGCTTGTTTTAGGCACTCTGATTTTTAAAGAAATGCAGGCTGCAAGATGAAACTGTAGGCCATGCATTTTTAGGCTTGCATCATTGGCTGTGCTTTTGTAGTTTTATTCCTTTGAAAGAATGGTTGCCTTGATGATGTGTAAGTCATGAGAGATGAATGATTCTGGCAAATTAGAAAAGTAAAAGCAACGTTTTTGCTGTTTAAAAAATGCAGGAGTGTAGTCACTGATCTATTAAGGTAACTGCCCGGTGTGTGTTCATTTAACCTGTTGCTTGGACTAGCTGTTGGATGACTAAAGGGTTGCTTTGCATTAGTCAGCAGATACAGACACGAAGAACAGAAAACATCTAGAAGCAGATAATTGATCTGTTCATCCAACCTGAGCAGCTCTTAAAACCTCTGCAAGGCTTAGCTGCCTTTCCAGTTTTCATAATGCACAGAAAATGTACTATCCACATTAATTAGTATTTTTGGTGAGAGGCCAAAAGGAGGAATGCATTTGTTTATTAATAAGAAAATAATTAATATCCCATTTCCTTTGACTACATCAGCATTTTGCAGTAGTTTTCTTACTAGTTAATAGCAGTCTCTTGCAGAAGAATAATCTTTCCTCTTCTGGTGGGGAAAGTTGGGGGGATGTAGGGGCAAAAACCTAGTAGCTGATGTGTTTGTAAAGTCTGCACCATCAAGTGCTGCTCTGAATACATACATACATATTCATTTATATTTATTTTCCAAGCTTTTTAGGAATTCTGTGTTGGTTGTTTACATAAGTAGTTAATAGACCTGGTTTTTTTATTCTTAATGGGAATGGCTCCTCCTGATGTGCTAGAAGGCCATCTTCTAATCAGTAAAGTGCTTAATTCTAAGAAAATGAGTACACTTGCTGTATCCAACTTAAAATTATTGTCTCTTATTTAAACTGTGCTGTTTTCCAACTACTGCACTTCCTTACGGAATGGCAACTGGACAGTCTGCAGGAAAATAAGGGAACTCATAATACAAGATTTTTAAGCACTTTTTTTTCATATAGGTAGTCATGATGCTGTTCAAACCTGTTTGACATTAAATTACTGCTCTTTCTCCCCGCTGCCCACCCACCCATTATTTGTGAACAAATCATTTAGCAAATGAATATCTAAACCCTGTGGCTCTAAAAAAAAAATGAAATTTATAAAAAAACCCACCTAAAACCCCTGGTAGCCAGGAAAGCCTGCCTAAATGCAGGGGAATTAAATGCTTGATACTGTCAATAGTGGTCTGGCCATCACAGGGCTGACACTTCTTAGTTGACAAGAAGATGAAAAGAAAAGCAAGCATTTCAACCATCTGTACGTCTTTAAAGTGATTTGAGATCCAAGATGACATCTGATTTCACTAAAGAAACTAAATATTCCCAAGAAGATAGTAGTAATATCGGGAGCTAAAAGGTGATCCTATTTTATTTTTCTCAAGGATAATGGGAAACAGCTCATCTGAGAGAGCTTCTGTTTTCTCTAAGAATAGACACAATTTACTGAAACTGGAAGACTTAACTGCACCATTTTCTGGGCTTAAGATATTTTAATTTTCTTTAATGAATTTTCCCTTCTGCTTTTTCCCTACACACTCATATATTTTTGGCTTAGAATTAGTCCCAGGACAGTGTTGCTTTTTTGTACAGTTAGCCTTATTGCACCAAGTATTTTTCTCACACTTGTGCTATAAAGATTAAAACAACATTTTTCTTTGGGAGAATAGCAGGAAATGATGCTCTAAGTAAAAAAAAAAAAAATTAACTGCACCCAGTAAGGGTAAGTATCACTACTGAAAACTATTTTCTTCTGGTCAGAATGAGCTCAAACATAGAGTGTATTTTTCAGACTTGCAAAAAAATAATTTTCTTGTTACCTGATATCATTATTTTTCACTGATTGCAGTGAGATGTTTGGACTCCTAGTGTTTCCTCACAGCTTATGGATGGCTTGATACTCATAAAGGTTCATATTTTGTGAGGAGTGAAGTTTACTTTGACTCTATTTCTGCTTGTGACATGGGCATGAGCAGAAAAATTGTGTGTATTTTTTGAGTAGGAGATGACTTGTGGGGTTATGCATTGATCGTGCCTCTCAGGTCACCTGGCACTGGATGATCTTGTTCTTCAAGGCTCAGAGTAGTGCCTTTTCCAGCAAACAGGAATGTTGCATTAGAGAGCTCCAGTAGAGCACTGTGCAAGATGGAAGCTACCAGTGTCTCCTCACCTCTGCTGAAACGGTGCAGCTCAAAGGGCCAAGGTCTCAGCTGACTAGAAATTAAAGAGATTTTCCAGCACTGTCTAGTTTCCTGTGGATCTTGGCTTCTGGTAGTCTGCACGTGCAGCTTTTGAGAGACACGTATACACCAACTCTGAGCTACGAATGTATCCAGTTGTGTAAATTAAAAATCCTTACCTAGGAATGCATCAATTTGGGGTGTTTATGATTTTCATGTAGGCGGATAATGGTTTGTGGTTAAGTGTGTAATTTGTTGCTATTGCCTATGCTACCACCTGGAGACGAGTGAGGCAAATGCTCTGGAGAGATCATCTCTCAAAGGGGATGAGGGCAAATAACTTTTCCTGTTATTCCTGAATTTCTAGCAGTGTCTTCTTCTCATTGGGGTGCAAAGAAGTAGGTCCAGATTTGGCAATCCTACTGGTATGATCTGGTAAATGCAAAAAGTAACTTGAATTAGTGACTTTTGCATCTGTGCATATATAGATCTGTAGGTCATTTTGGAGAGGTATCATCAGTAATGGGAAAAGACTAGAATTTATTTATTTTTGTAATAAATAAAACTTTATTCACAGGTACATAAGCTACTTTCTCTACTGGTTTTTTTTGTTTGTTTGTTTGTTTGGTTTTGTTTTTAAAAGTAATACTTAAATAAATGTAATAGTTCCTGGCAAGCAGGTTTTACCCAGTTTTTCAATCCAGCGTCTGTCTGGGAAAGTTGTTGGGATGATGCTCTGACTTGTCACAAATGTCACTGCTGAATGCAAGTTGAGTGTGTTGGGTTAGCTTTTCTAAACTTTTTGTCACCAGCAAAATGAAGGTCTTCAACTGGATTATGCTATTTTAAGACACTGTTCAGTTTGATACATTCCTCTCAATTTCTGACCTAATATTTAAAACAATGGACCAGCTCCACTGGCAACTTCTGAAGGGCTTGCTTTTACGTGTTGCTGCTTTTTCATGTAGGTTGGATCACCTTGTGTCTGTTGCAGTCCATACTTGAAACAGTTTACCTTGTAGTTTAAGAAGAGAGAGTAACGGTGACATTAGATGGTACTTTAAAGCATTTGTAGTTGTGTCCTCATTTTCAAAGGTATAAATGCATTGAGAGGGGAGAACTGTATCTTAGTGAGCTTAATGGTATTGATAGAACTTCTCTAGCCTTAATCAGTCCCTGGAGAAACTTAAATCTATATATAATGAGCATTCTGGAAACATTGCGTCTACCTCTACTGTTAGAAATCGGAGCTTACAGGTTTTTTTGCTTTTGTAATTGGTGTAATGTTCAACTTGAGTAAATTTCATTCACATTAACCTTGAAGAAAGGAGCTTCAAGTTGTTGATTATTATTTTTTCAAGTCTTGAGTGTTTTGTTTCTCATTTCTTGGTGCTTTTTATCATAGGAAATTCAAATGGAGATAATAAATTTTTTGTAATGTCTTTTATATTCTTTGGTTACAAGGAAGACTTTTGTTTTAGTTGCTCGCATAAGGAAAGAAAATTAAAAACAGGTGATATCAGCTCTATTGTTTCCAAATGTGCTTTTAAACAGACACTAACAAGGCTGCTGGGTTTATAGGCTTATTGACAGACAACAAATTAATTTCATTCCCTCTCTTCACTGCTTCTTCCTTCTTTTTCCTCCTAGTTGCACTTTTCTGGGCAGGCATAAGAATTGTAGTGTACATAAGAATTGCACTGCAGTGATGGGGCATGGTCTGCTCATGGGTCCTGGCTTCCCTGAGAATGACTTTAAGGCAATTGTTTTGCAGCTTTCCTAAGAAGATTTTTTTAAAAGGCAATAATTGAGGAAAGGTAGAATATGTTTTACTGTCTTATAAGATCCTGTTTCAGGATTAAAATACTCAGTTTTCATTTAAGACTCTGAAAAATACAGTTAATATTTGAAATAGACTCTAATAAATTGCTATGTAACTTTTCGTCACATGTTATCCAATGGGCTTCATTAATTGTTTCTTACATTTCGCTCTCAAGATTCTCTTCTGAGGTTCTTTCTTGCCTTTCCTGCAGTTTTTTTTTTTGTTAATTAGTCCAGATGTATGGAATGTGGAGGATATCAACCATGTCAGTTGTGTGGTAGAAAGTATTCTGGCTGACTCCACCCCATCCTATGTATGTTTGTTCTGTTACTTAAGAGGATTCTGTTTCCTCCTTCACTGACTTGTTTTCCCCTTTCCTTTCATCTCAGTGGTCATTGTCTATGCCTTGATATGTTGGTCTTCCTTTTTTCACCAAGGCATTCTTTCACGGATTTTCATCCTTTTAGTTTGCTACTGTGTGAGTTTGTGGTTATTATTTTTAGGAGTGTGTTTCAGCACTTAAAGTGCATCTGTGTATACATATATAAAAAAGGTGAGATGTGTTCAGGTAGTTATTTTTACGTAGTAAAACCAACGAGAATGCTTGGGTCTTCTTGCAACCAGCTGTTGAAAGATTGTACGTGTATTGACTTAGTTCTGTATTTTTAGGCCCTTTTATATGGAGATGGTATTAAGCCAAGGAAGAAAACAAATAGCTGAAAGGGAGGCAGAGAATGTGCTTAAATTTTTGTATCATCTGCTAAACGAGATCTCATGCTCTTGCAGACTTTGTTGGCCATTTGAGCAGAGTCTCATCTAGTATTGAGTATTTTATGTCTTGTGTACGATCCCTTCACATCTATCATTGAGCTAGGATTTTTCATCACCACCTCTGTGATTCAAATGGAGGAGGCTCTTGCACTTGTCCCATTGCAAAATATGCACAAATGTTAATTATCATGGTCATCCTTCACACAACAGGAACGATTGCATTGGATAGGTTTATTACCATGTAATATAGGATATAGTGTGTTCTGGTTGGTTTTGAAGTTTAGTGACAAAAATATGTGGAAGAATGTAAGACACCTCGTATATATTTAATTTGTAATAGATGCATAATGTTTGGGGTTTTTTTTCCTGCAGTTTTCCTGGGTTTCTCAATTTTCATGTATGTTCTACCAAATTGGTGATCATATTTAAAGAAAACCATTACGTAGGAAGTGTTCTTTGTCATGAGTTAAAACATTGCAAATGACATTTCCATTGAAGAATTTGTTCCAAAACAGGCAAATACGAACTTATATTTTGGCGAGGAAGTCTTGTAAAATGGACATTTGCTTAATTTTTAATGCTGTATGATGACATTAACAATTTGTTATCCTTAACATATAAATGCTTTTACATGCTTTTACTGATTCGTACATTGTTTGAATCTTCCAGTGATGGTATCATGAGTGAAACGTGCATATTACATTATAAAACATTATAGAAAGCTGCAATTTAATGATGTTTACAGCAATATGAAATTGGCAGATTTTTTTTCTCATGGTGTCATGCCATCCTGGAGAGCTTTTGTGAGTACAATTATGTTATTAACTTGCTAAAGCTGGTATGAAATTGAAATAAAACAGAGTTGAAATTATACTGAAATATATTTAGTCGTAGAGGTTGGAAAATTACAAATCAGGTCTACTAAGTAGCTGGTTTGTTCCAGTTTTACACTTAGTCACATTTATTCCCCATTCAGGCACATTATTCGCTTGTTAAGTGCACAGAACAATATTTTTTTATAACTTCTATGCACTTTTAATAGCTTATGCACACATGGATGCTAAAGAAAATTACCACTGCCAACACAAATACATTTTAGATCAACTGCTAGTTGAAATGTATAGATACAAGGTCAGGCAGTTATTTGGTGTATATTATAGGCATATCCCCTGTAGCAGATCTGTGAGCTCTTAAGGTCCCCTGATCCAATGTGCATTGAATTAGATGAGAGATTTTCCATCTGTTTTGGGTCTGCGCTTGCAAAGACAAGTGGAATTGTTTAAAGCATTATTATTTTGGGGGCAGCTCACATACAGCTATTAATACAAAAACCTATTAATGCTTTCTATAATGCCAGTGGTGGACAAGAACCCTTCTTGGTCATCTTACTGGTATTGGTCCTACTTAGCTGTCTTATGGAAAATGAGTCGTTATTTGACCCTCAGAAGAAATACCTATGGGTGAGCCTGGTGCCACTCCTGAGAATACCACAGAGGTGGCCTGTCTGCAGTGACATCAACTTGCAGTGGAGAAGAGAGGGTAAGATGGATCAATGTAGCCACAACTCATTATCAAAACAAAAGAGGAAAAAACCAAACCACCAAAATGTGGCTCGCTCTCAGCTCGTAGAAAGCCTGGCTTATTGCTCTGTAATTCTTTCCTTTTTATTTGTTGTGTGTATGGAATGTTCCAGTGACATTTCTCTGTAGTTACTTAACTTTTTTTTTTTTAAGTATCAGTCAATGGAGTAGGTACATGAGCTGGGTCTAGACAGAAATGGTATTTCGGAAAGAAAACTGCAAGTTCCCAGAATATTAAAACCCAATTCTTTACTGCTTCAAACTTGTTTGAAAATTATAATTAAACACGAAAATCTAATTGAGAACCTGGCAAACTAATGGTCGTAAAACGCTTTGGAGGTGTCGGGTGCTGTTTCCAGCAGCGGCCATTGAATCTGGGGTTTTGGGGCGTAGGAGCACAGGTTTGTGTCCTCACTATTCAGAGTGAGGCGTTGCCGTGCGGGAGGAGAGGGGCTGGAGGATGCGGTCACCGAGCACCTCGCTGCCCGACTGGGGATGTGTGTTATCAGCACTAATCAGTCTTGCTGCTTAATTACCTCTGTGTGTGCAAAGCTGGAAAGAGAACGTGGGAAAGAAAAACGTCTTTGCACAGCAATAATCAATAAGACCAGCAGTATTTTAGGCCTCTGGTGATCACGATTTAGTTGTTTTGGAAACAGTCACAAGAACGGCTAATGATGTAGAATGTGTCATTTGCTGATTGTTCCTGACAAGTCAGAAGAAATTGTGTTAGGAATGGGATTAATTAAATATTCTCTTTATCTGATTGTGTTAGTGAAAGTTCGAAATACTAAGTGTAAATTATAGTATGCAGTTTTAAATCAATGGTAAGCTTCACTTCCAGATTCTATCTCTTGAAGAGCCTGAAGGCCTCCACGCATCTTGCCGGGTCCAGCTTCACTGTAAACTAATGGCAGCTGAAGGAGCTCTGCAGGATGTGTTTCTGGGATAGGACTGTAGTGTTTGGGTAAAGAGATAAATGACCGATGTTTGAAAAATTACTTTTTTGCGCTGAAAGTGGGTGGGGCTAAAAGGGCCAGGTTTATATTTTCATACTTAGGTGTAAGGTTGGAGGGAAAATACTATATAATTTTCTAATAGGTTTCTGCTAAGCAGATTGATTGGACTACTGAAAACTACTCCAGGTTTTAAGTGGACCAGATAAGTGCAGTCTCTTTTTGTGGAGTTCAGATATTTCTATTAGGATAACTTTCTTTGTTGGCTTGACTTTCTACAGTGAGCGAGCCAGACAAGTGCTGATGGGTGTTTGTATTCTTGTATGGTAGTGGCAAGTAAGAAGGTTTACTTTTGGGAATGAAATGTCTAGGTTGATGGAATTACATATTGGTTAGCATATATCTTGTCCAGCAACTGGTATGCTGTGTTCGGACTGTTTTATATGAAGAGCTACACGTATGTAAGTTAAAACTCAGAAAACATCAAAGCTGCTTCCTTTGAGGCCCCAGATAATACGTGTGAGGCAGACTTGGGAAAAAAACATTATCTCCTTTGTGAATTTGTAGTAAATATAAAGAAAAATTTATTAAGAAGCGCTTTTTGGCTGAGCTGCCAAGCTGCATAGCAGCTGCTGTGAGGACAAAAGCAACAAAGATGTGAAGCACAGGAATGCTGGTTCCTGTGCTGAGAATTTGTCACGGCTGCCCTTAGTCAGGGAGCTAGTGTGTAAAGGCTTCTAAAAAGAACATTAAATTATTTTTGATGACCTCAAAGTCATCAGTGTGGTGAAGATGCAAAGAAGCCCACAGGTGATGATATAACAAGGAATCTCATGCCTAAATTTGTGGAGGGGAGCAACCATTCTCTTTCAGTGCTTCCAAGACTGCTTGCTCAGAACTTCAGTGCCTATTCCAAAGCAGGAATTAAGAGTGTGAGGAGATGTAGAAATAATGACTTAAGAGCAAGAAAAATGTAATAACTTTTTTTTAATGGAAACAATGACAATTTTTAAAAAGGTTTCTATTTAAAAATATAGTAATTGTTCATTTTCTGTGTCTTGTTGGGGAAGCTCAAGAAGCAATTGGTTTAATTTGAAGCAAAGATAGTTTTCCTTTAATGTCAGAAAACCTTTTCTAAGTCATGGGCTTAAAATCATCTTTAATGGAATTTCCTCTATAGAAAAGAATTCGTATGTACTTATCTATCTATCTAAACCGTTCTTGTAGATATGCAAATGTGTTTCTGTAGACATTATATGGAAATGTATTTCCATAGAATGCTTGGAACTACATAATCTCTTCCAGCTCTGGATTTCTTTGATCCTCTGGTGATTCTTATTTTTCTTGCTTTGACCGAGAGGGCTACTTGAAATCTGCATAAGTAGTTATTTCTTGTGGTAGGTTCTTGAGAAAATGCACTGAAATTCATTTTAAGCTGCAGGTAGTAGTACAATTTGCAATTTGTAAGTCTATTGTAATTTTTGCTGTATCTTAATAAAGAACCATTTAAACAGACTGTTTGAAAAGATGGAATTGTAACGAAGCAAACCAATCTTCTTCCAAGAAATTTACTCCTGAACTTGCTCTCTGGTCCTCAGATTGACTAAGATTACCTGAGTAAATAATACAACTTTAAAACTAGTTTTTAATAATAGAAAGAAAAATTGACCGTGTCTTGGCTGCTGTGTAAGCGAGAGTTGCTACAAGCATTTATGCTGTGCATTTACCTTGACTCCCATGCACCATGTTTTCTAGCCAGGTGTCCTTTTCCTGGTAGTTTTCTGTTTTCTCTTTCTCTGGTAAGCCATCATCTTCCAGTTTTGCAATTCTTCTGCCCCTATTAATAAATCTGGGATGGAGACAGAAGGTGAATAACTTACCTTGAAATGTGTACGTTGCCACAAACATTAGGAAGACCGTGATATTTCACTGAGAACCTTGGCAACTGTTGATGTAATGTGAGTTAAAATTAAATATATTTGGTTGGATCGTTCTGGGCTGAGCTGCACTCAGTTATGCTGCACATGAAATTGGACCATAGATGTCTTCTGCAGATTTTCTGAATATTGCCATCAGGACTGAGCGGTCTGGGGTCTGTATTATTCATAGAATCATCTAGGTTGGAAGGGACCTTTAAGATCATAAAGTCCAACCATTAATCCAACACTGCCAAAATCACCACTAACCCATGTCTCTCAGCACCATATCTGCCCAGCTTTTAAATACCTCCAGGGATGGTGATTCCACCATTTCCTTTAAACAGATACAAGTTGTAAATACAACAATATCCAGGGTATGAATTCATGGTCATTTCCAAGCAAGCTTGAAGAAGCTCTGCCTGTGTTCTGAGCTGGCTGGAGGCTCTCAGACAGGGTTAGTTTGCTGCCAGGGCCTCATCAAACATCTTTTTCTTCTTTCCTTGGGAAGTCAGCTTCACTCGGAGACCAAGCAAGGAGAGCAATCCTCCCTCGGCACGAAGAGTGAGCTCATCTGTACAGAAAAAGCTTTTTACACTAGTTGTTTAGAGCCCTGTGTTTTATTAGCAAAACGTTTCTCATCTTCCCACTTGGAAAGAACGTTTTTAGATTGTAAATCCTGAGGCTGTAGGGTTAGGACAATTTTAAATGAGATTTTATTTTTTAACAGAAGTTCTTATTTTTTAACTGAACCTCGTTTTTTTTTTTTTTTTTTAAGTTCTGAAAACTTAGTAGGAGCAGGGAAAAAAAAAATGTAAGGACTTCCAATCTGGAATTTTTGCCTTTTAAGATGTTAAAATTCACAGGACCTGGCAGCTTGGAGATTGAAGCAGCGCAAAGGGCTGTGGGTGGAAATGGAAGCCTCAGGCTACAGCCGACTGCTCTCCTGGGCTGGCACTCCTGGTGTGGGAGGGGAAGGAGGTTGTTTTCACAGACTGTATTTACTGTCACAGGTGGGTTTAGTGATGAAAACATAACATGTTACTGCGTTTCAAAATGCATTCGTGTAGTTGGGAAAACTAGTGGAAGATACCTGGTCTAGGGGGAGGTGTCCCTGCCTGTGGCCGGAGGGGTTGGAACTAGATCTTCAAGGTCCCTTCCAACCAAAATCACTCTATTATGAATAGCAAACAAATTTAGTTTAAATGTGATTGTTATGCAGCTCTTTGATATCTTATTTTTTTCTTCGGAGTGAGTCTTACTTTTATAGGAACTTTCTGAAAAAGAGGTGGTGGGTTTTTTGCATGGTATTCAAACAGCAATTTTAAATTTTCATTAAAATCAGGCACTTCAGTGGGACTTCCCAGGATGTGGCTCAACCCCTTGTCGGGCTGGAAGTGTGTGCGGTGCTCAGCATCCCTTGCAAACCAGTCAGGAGTGAATCTTCCCTGTTTGCTACAGAGCTAATCATTCTAAACAATGAAGCTGTTGTTGTTCCTTAGGAGTTTTAGGAGACTAGCAGTCATTTTACACAATTTATAAATAACACTTTTGGGCTGTTCTTATTCCTTCATTATAGAGAGAGAACCAATAGAAAGTTTTTCTTGGTTAAATATGTGAATATCCCCATTAAGCTTTACTCATCACTAAAAGACTCTATTTCCACATAGTGTGGGGGGGGAAAAGGTGTTATTTTGGTGTTTTCTCCGCAATTGTACATGGAATCAAATGCAAATTTTCAGTCTGTAGAGCTCAGGGATAAGGAGTGGCTTGTGCTCATCTGGATCAAGAGGCCCCTTCTCTGGAAACCTCAGTCTCTTAATAAAAACACTTTCCATTTTTCTCTTCACTAGTACCATTCTAGATATGAGACAGTACCTTTTACCAGGAAAGACCAGGAACACATTGTATTACAAAATGCTTTAAAAAAAACTGATGATGATTTCCAATAATCAACCTTTAGTGTTTTGAGATTTATTCAGAGGAAAAGGAAGTTAACTTTTTGTAAGACAACATAAGCTGTTGAACAATACCTAAAAATTTAAAATGTTCAATTTTTAAAGGTCTTTAAGAGTTATTACGAGTAAGATATACATTCTGCTGTGCATCAGAACATCTAACATAATATCAAATTCAGTTACTAAAGGTTTAAAATAAGTGAAAAGAGTCACTATCAATTCAGCAGAAATATAAATGGACCTCATGGCTTAGCTTGAAACTTTGGGACTTTTTTGAATTCTAAATATTTTTAAACTGCTGGTCCTGTCTTCTGTTTCTTGAATGTGGCTTCAGGAGGGTAATAATTTGTAAGATGACAGTATCTGCATAGTAAGGAGCATGAACAAGGGATGGAAGAAAGGGCTTTAACATGTAAGCAGAGTGGTGGTTTCCAGTTACTGTCTGTATTTATCTGTTTGTGTGGGAGGAGAGTAAAAATTTTAACTTGCCAAATGGAAAGAAAGATGAAATGCAGGGATGGAATTTCACTGATGGAAAGCCACGAGGAAGAAGCCTGTTGGGCTGGAAAATCTCTAGAGTTGAAAACATTGGGAAGCAGTTGAAGCCTTGTGCCGGTGTTAGTATTTGAGAGTGTCAGTGCTTTTGTCTTGGTTTTTCTCTAGTACCTGATCTAAAGATGGGTTCCCTCTGCTGTGTGTATCCCAGTCCACAGACCCTGAGGACCCAAAGCAGAAACGTGGCAGTTATGTGACACACAAATCCTTCCTTGTGGGGGGTTTACTCCTGCAGAATTTGGAAACCAGGGAAAGCAACAGGGCAGTGTTTGGGCCAAATAGGTCTGTGTTCAGCTCTTGTGTGCTTTGGCACCTTGGGAGGAGGTTTCTGAGCCTAACTGGCTTGTAGGAGAACCATTGGCATTGCTAATAATCATGTAATTTAACAAATATTTTTCTATATACTGTTGTAACCTTTGGGTTGAAGTTTTCATGAAAATTTTAGTAATTAATTGTATCAGGAACACGGTGAAATTAGAGACGTTCTGGGCACCTTGCTGATGAAACTTCCAACATGAATATAAAATGTATTTTCCAGGCAATGTGCTGTTGGCTTTGCATATAAATCTTTGCCTTTGCAAGTATCTTTAAACTTTAATTATTGGGAAGGTATTTTTTTGGATTTACTGTTGTGGTTCAGTTAAGGCCAGCCTGCTAGCAATATGGAAAAAGATACATTTACATAAGCCTCAAGTGTTTGCTTCTGTGCTTTGACATCCAGTGTGTGCAGTATCGTTTATCGAGACAATTTATGGCTTGTCAGTTTGGGAAGGCTCACGTTGAATAGTAAGAAAATATTTTAGGAAAATTAATTTCAGCTAAAATATTTAGTCACCTCTTATGATATTCTTTGGTGCTATTCTGTTTTTCCTGATGCACAGGAGGGAAGAAGACACCAAAGCAACTCCTTTATTTCTGAAAGTTTTCTTCAAGCGTTCTGCTTCTAAACCATGCTTTTTGGAGTATGAAGACAGACAAGGAACTAACTAGTTTCATGGAAAGTTTGCATTGATTTTATTTTAGCGAGTAAATCAGGTAAATTTCTTCAAGGGATTTATTGTTATTTGCTTATAAAAAGGCTATTGAATCTCAGTGTGCATTTTAAAATCCAGTAATAAAATAAGTAATATGGCTGAAAAATGCATATTGGAATTAGCTTTGACAGTCTATTTGCTTTATGTCTAGCTTTATCTTACGATGCATTATTCACTAGTAATATAGAGACTACTTTATTACGTCTTAATCAAATACCTTTTATCATAAGCGTCAATTCAATATTTTGCTATTGTATTTCTGTTTTAAAACACTGAGCTTTTTGGTAGGAATTGAGGAAGCGAAGTGGCTGGTAGGTGTTTATGCCACGGCGATGTGTTAGGCAGCGTTAGGAAGCGTATCCGAAGGTGGATTAAGCCTTTTTGATCACCACGGATTGTGTTTGCATTAGAACTAAGAGGAGTTATGTGTCGGTGGCATTTAGGGTGTCTCCAAGTTTTGTATGTAAAAATAGGGACCATAGAATTATGTATGTTGCTGTGCACAATGGTGTAATGCCATAGCTAGAGATACGGATGGTTTGCATAGGTGAGTCTGCTTTTTGGACTCGCATAGATTGCACTCAAAAAGATGACTTTGTCTGCCTTGAGTTGACTGGATAATGTACAGCAGCAATTAGTAGCTGTTTTAAATCAGAGTCTTGGCACTTTTTCCTGCTTTCCTGGCACAACCTAGTTGTGCTCTAAAAACTTAGACTTGGGCAATTAGCCCCATGTAGAGCTGTAAGGAGACTAGTTTTGCAGGCAGGTTGAAATAAAAGATGATCATTTTGAATTTTCAACATTTCAGCTGAAGGCTTGCAGTGTCTTCCTTACAAAATACAAATAGGTTAAATGGTTGCTTAACTATCTCCCATTTGGGAAGCAAAAATGAAGTGGTTTCCATGTCACTAATCAATTTGTTTTGTTACTCTCATAAATTTACATTTCTCTGCAGAAACAAAAGCTTGTCTAAATACAAAGCATGCTTAAAAGCAACTGCTATTTTTGATTAAGAGGGACCAAAAGATAAAGCAAGCCATTTACTTGGGCTAATATAAAACCTTCATTTTTCTCTATGAAGTCTGTGTTATGCTTCGCTAATGCTGATGGGAATTAAGCACGTGTATGGCAAAGAACAGACCTCTGAGGCTGTAGCAAATTCTTTCACAAACAAAACAGATGATGTTCACTGCTGATGTTTCCTCCTCCCCCCCCATCCCCAGGCTGAGTGAACTGTCTGGTAGGAACACACATCATGACAAACAGAGCAGTATTTATAGTAGTGGGAGGAGGTTTAGAAGCTCAGAATCAGTGCAGCAGTTTCAGTGTTACAAGTTCTGGCTCTTTTAATGGTCTCAAATTCATGGTCCTGAAGATGTGTCATGAAGGAAAAAAAAGTTAGGACATACGATCTTAAAGAATGGTTGTGAAAGGTATAGGTATTATTTTCTTATTTCATTTGTTTATAGAGTAGAAGTTAAGGTAGATGATAACTGCCCTGCCTGGGGCAGCTGCGTTGCAGAAGTGTGAAGTACAGTCACGTATCCAAACACTTCACTGCTGACTGCGTGTGTCTTTAATGACACCAAAAATAAAAAGCTTACATAAAGTACTACCGTACTAATCGGACTCAGGCCTGCCATTCTCAAATACTTAAGTCTGTTTCAATGAAGTGATGCCTCTGTGCAGAAGTAGCTTTTAACTTGTAATAAAAGATAGTTTAAATACATGGCCTGCTATTTCATGCATATATGCTATTGGATGCCATTTTCCATACGTGTTTGAATGAATGAAGTCAGGCCAATGTAGAAGAAATACAAGAACCTTGCTTTGAGCTATGAATAGCAGATGGAGTAGTGTTAGAGTTTATGTACTTGACTCAGCCTATACACAATATTCATTCTCATTTGATCACTTTGTAATATAACTTTAATAGGTCTGTGGGGTTGTCGAGACGGTATAAGCTGTAAGAAACTTGAATGGATGTAGCTTGAGAGTAGTTAGAAAATATTCCTGAGCTGAGAGCTTTGAAAACGTGCTGAAATACAGTTTCAGAATTTTAAAGGGTATTTAAATGGTAGAAATGGTGAATTTTCACTTTGTGTTTTATGGCATTTTTTTCATTTAAACATCCTTTGATTCAAGTTGTGATGGCTCTAACTGTATCCTTTTTGGGAAAACGTACCTGTGATTGAACAGGAGGCTTTCCTAAATTCCTACTTGAACTGCTTGGGTTTAGCTTGTAGCTATAAAACTTTGCTGGCAGTGCTATGGTTTGAGTTGTGTGGAAATTCTACACACTACCCTCTGTGAAAATAAGGATGAGCCTCAGAAGCTGCTGTTTTCCTGGCCCAAAAGCCAGGGATGTGCTCTAAGGTGCTTGGGATACCTTAACTCAGTGATGCGGAATTCGAATACTGGGATATGTTGGTATCTATTCTAATTTCTTTAAAGACTTTGTTATTGTGCAGAAGCTACACAGGAGCTTCTCAGGCTTTTGTAAAACATGTATATAGTTGAGATAACTAAGCAATCCATTCACAAGACTGCTTTTTTTTGGTGGGTGTTGTGGTCATACTTGATCCTTCTGTGAAAAGTGTTCTCAGAAAATGTTAAAGAGAATGGGGAGAGAGGTGAGCATAACAAGCCATGGAATTATATGGAAAAATTGGAATGTTTTTTTAGCTACATGTATTGTGGAGGGTTGGTGTTTTTTTTTTCCTGGCAGTCATCAGACCCCTTGGTATTAAAAAACTTGACAGATGCAATAATGGTTTCCTTGCTTCACCTACTTCGTTTTTATAGCTTCCAAAAAATCTGTTTCACTGCTCTTTTTAAGCTGGCACCACAACACAGTGTTTAAAGTCTCTTAATCGAAGAACATATGAAAGCTACCCCAACCTTTTGTCTGGTCGTGCATTCTTACTAACAACTAATGTACTTTAGCTTACGCCATCCTTTTAGTATTTTGCCAGTGGGACTTAGGAAGGTTTTTATTTAGTTTTTCTTCCTTGACTTGAAGAAGAAAAAGATGTTTTCAGATCTAACTATTTTTGGTCTTGAAGGTGCCTCTGGTGTTGCCAAATGATTTTTTTTTTTTCTTTTCTATATTGAAGTAAAAAGTAGAATAAAGCTAGAGATTGAATGAAAACTGACTGACGTGTCAGACTTCTGATGGGGGTTCAGGCTTCTGATGGGGGTTCAGACTTCTGATGGGGGTTCAGACTGAGTAAGAGGAAACAGTTTGGAGTTGGGTGTTTATCTCATTACTAAGCTTATCGTATTGGTTTTAAAAAAAAATGTTATTTCATGTTTCTGTATTCTTTATTCTGGATTCATTTTGAAGAAATGAGCTTGACCTGTCTTGCAGAGAAATTAATAGTTCTATTTTGAAAAATGTATAAAATTCCCCTAAGTAAATATTAAGTGCCACTTAATAATGTGCCACTGGAAAGGGATAGCTTAGCATTTTGTGGCTCTGCTACCCTCTGAAGTTAGGTGAAATTTGTAGAAACCACTCTATTATTTAAATATTTTCTGTACCTTTATCTTCCCTTCCCAACCAGCACTTATTTTCCTGTTCTCCACAGTTAATCCCTCTAGGGGAACTGCTCGTGCTGCTGTCTGCCCAGTTGTGTGAGTTGCATGTGTACACATGGATGCTCGCGTTCCTGAACCCCATATTTCAGCCCCCCTGAATTATTAACTATCAGTATAGACACAAGTATAAAAGACTATAAATATCAAGATTCTGGTATTTAAAATAACCCCGCTAGAAAGTATCCTTCTTGGGAAGGCACATGGCCTTGAAGAGCAAAGATTCCTGATCCTACTTCCAGGTATGTCTTGTGTTGGGGATCTGTTTCAGGTCTGCAAAACATGAGTCCTTAGATCCTGGAAACATAATCTATTATAAACTACGACAGTACTGCCCTTTAAAAATGTGTTTTAAAAGATACGTAAAAGTCTAGGAGTAATTTGCAAGTGAAGTATATTTTCCCTTTGGGATGCCATAATTATTTTTGAGACTTAATTTGTCATGTATTCCCTGCAGAGTTCTTGAAATAGTAGTTTGCTTACTTGAGGTTTCTCTGAAGTGAAAGGGCAAATTTGGATATTTGATCCTCTGGCTATAGCTGCTGTTGATATGACAAATAGGTCAATTTGTGTTTCCAATCATGCTGATAATGTAGTATTCAAATCCTTGATGACAAACAAACAGATATGAACATTGTGGAAGAAAATAAGAAGTCTCTTCCAAAAAAAAAAAAAAGCAGGATGTTTATGTGAAATTTTTCAGTCATTATACTTTGAAATGTAGCATTTATCTTGGCATTCAGTTTCGTTCTGTACTCATGAAGGCCCCTCTCTCATTTATTACTGTTAGCATACCAGAACAAATGTCTTTCAGATGTGAAAAATCAATCATCTCAAAAACGTCTCCAGTAGTTATTTGGGTGGATTAATGCAAGGTGTTGGGAGACTAAGGATGAAATGAAATGTCATAATTGAGCAGTACGAGTCACCAGAGAAATAATAGTCAATTGATCATGGTTCCAGCTTGAGGAGCTTTTTAGAAAACAAACCAGAAAACAAAAAACTCACCAAAAAGAACATAAGGAAGAAACTCAGTGATATATGATACATTAGATGCTGGAATGAACACACACTTTGTGAGTTAAGTTCACTGAATAAAGCATGCGGTTCTTCTTAGATTTTTGGTTGTTGGCCCTGAATTTGTTTTCAGAGCTACTTCAGAATCCTCTGGAAAATAGGAAATATAGGCCAGTAATAGAAGTTTTCTGTAATACCTGACACTCGAGTGTTGAATCCAAAATCTTTCTCATCAAGTCCACAGGACCTTGGCACCTGCAAGGGAGAAGATGAGTAGTGATGGTCTGTCTTCTCAAATGAGACTTGCAAAGAAGTATCACATTTGTTTTCACCCACATTGACAGTATTCTCTGCACAGACAACTAATAGTATGAAAACCCCTTGATGATTCCTGCTCTGTTCTGACTGTTGTCTTCAGTTGCCAAAGCTTCCATGAGAGGGAGAAAGAGGGTCATTAATATATTATTAATAGAGTGATGTATTATTAATATAGCATATTTTGAAAACAGAGGAACATTTTATTCTACAAACATAACCTCTTCCCCCGCTATTCTGATGGTCTTAATTTAGTATGTAGATGATTTTTGCTTTGCAGCATACAAATAAACTTGGAGAAATGAAAGATGTATATCCATGTTGGGATTCTGCTGCATTATCAGTGAAGGAATGTCTACGAAGGAATCAAACACTGAATCTGATTTTGGGAGCAAAAATATTTTTGGAAGCTAAATGGGTTTGCTTGGGGGACGGGGGGAGGTTAAGTGCTGGTAATGCTTGGAAACCTTTAGATGTTAGAGCCAGAAAAAACATGATGATCTTGTAATATATAAGGCTCCTCTGTAATATGTCCATTGAAGTGAAACTTGGAGACCCATGAGGAGGATGTTTTGGTTGGTGGGGTTTTTTTTCACTAATTTATAATAGCCCATGACATGGGTGAGCTTAATTTGCATTGTAATGAGCCATTCCTTTTCCAGAAAGCATTGGTGAGGGTAAGGTTCTGTATGCAAACTACCCACAGGTCATATTCTCTGAAATCTGAGTGCTTTTGTGGAAATTGGGTAACTAATTATTAAATGCCAGTTGTCATTGCAGCAAACTCCGAAGACTACAAGAGAAACAAGATTCTAATATAAAACACAAAGTAGGACATGGCTGATGTTTCAAAGTTAATCCTGAGTTGAAAGGGAGTGGGGGGGAGGAGGGGGGTAGGAAGCGTTGTTTGATAGTGTTTTGACATGAAATTAATTCATGGAACTGAGTTATGCCATGTGATGTTTTTTAGTGCAGATGCAAAAGAAGGTATTGAGAGGGGGGAAAAAAAAAAAAGAGTGATGCAAGGCAGGAGAAATAGAAATGTTTATTTGGGATCTCAGGATTATATACCTTGTCTCAAATTTCACAGACCTCCAGAGAACTGTTCTGGGCATGGATGTTTAGGTCAAAATTTGATGTCTGACCAGGCCAATAAGACAGTGTTATGTTGGTGACTACCTTGTCAATATTCTACTTATAATATTCACCGTATTAACTTAAAAGGGGAAAAACTTTGGAGTTTAACAGAATATAAGCTAGTTAAGGTCAGGGATATAAATTAAACTTTTTGAAGTTCCCAGGCTGCTTCCTCATTTTACTGGGTATATTTAGGGGGCAACTGTGGTCCCATTGAGTTAAATGGCAAAATTAATGTCAAGTCTGAAGTCAGAATTTCATCTTTTTAAAATTTTTTTTCCCCTCGATAGCCATAGGCAACAGGACTGTAAATACACTGTATCTTAAAACAGAACTATTGCAAAAGATTTTGCAGTGCAGGCTTTCCTTGATGATAAATGATTAAATTAACTGAGAAAGATGTGCAAGTTTGCTAAACACTGATTTTCTCCTTCCTTGCCCTCAATTCGCTTGTATGTGGATGTTTTTGATATCCCCGCTCTGACTGAATTCTGCATTCATTTGGGAACCTCCTCAAAAAGAGAGCACTAAGTGATCTGTATTTAAATTCTGTATTAATTTGGATTCGGCATTGTCCTGCCAGCGTGCCTAGACACAATAGTCCTATGCAGCCATACATCACACTTGAAAGTATCTCCTTCAAGGTGAACTGTAGCTTCTGCTTATGAAAAGCATTTATAAATTAGCAAAGATGAAACAATAAAATTCAAAAACACTAACAAATTAAATAGTTTTGTTTAGATGGTAAGTAATTCAGCATGGATCATTAAAATTAATTAGAACTGTGTGCTTATTTTGAAGCTGTAAGAATTCAAAGCAGATGGGATTTTGAAGGAAAGGATAATCACCCTTTCTGTATCTTTCAAGAGTTTTAAAAATAACTAGGTGACTCAAATAACACTCAGTCCAGTAAGGTTCCTTCAGCTGGTATGCTAATACCATAGTGTGGCGTTTCCCTTCCATATAGCATCCCTTTAGATGCTTCACTGAGTTCTCTAACTTGGAAGTTAAAGGGCAAAGCTTTTGAAACTATTAATCTTCCAATTAATAAACATGGTATTTTTAAAGTTTATCAGGAGACTCCAATTAGAGAATGCTCACTGTTATGGGAGAAAACCACGGCATGTGAGCTTAAGTGATGGTTTAAGCTGTATAACAAGTGAGTAAAACTGTAGGAATATTAAGATGCTTTACTTCGTGCCTTGGTTGGATTTAGTGCGAACTTGTGCTTGTGGTGTGCCATTGCCAAGCCTGGCTCAAGAAGCTGAACTTGTCAGGTTGGATGAAGGGCAACATGCAGATTGTCTGGGTGCTTAGTACTGAAGAAGAGCGATAAAGTCTCACCGAGAATACCCACTTTGTTGTTTCACGTTTTAGGATTCATATTGCCCACAGTTCCAAATTGCTGTTTATAATTTTCAGATGTTATTTTGTCCTGTTACTAGTCTGGCAAAGGGCACTGAGGTTTTGTTCTCGATATGATAGTGAAGCTTGGTATCTGTTATGAGTCTTAGAGGTAGCATGGGTGTCTACGGGGGCAATGAAGGTCCAGGCCAAGAACATCTGGTCATCCCACCATCAGGGGCTGACTGGGAAGCAGTGGGATCATACTGGAGTACCTTCAGTGAACTGCATGTCTAAGGAAGCCTTTGGTTTGAACCTGGGTCCCGTTTGGACTTAGTCCACTGGTTGTCCCATTTAGTAGCGTTATAGTTTATTTGCAGAACATTCTTAGACTTTCATGATTTTGCATTTGAACTATTGAGCCAATAAAATGAACACTTCTGTCACTTATACATATGCCTCAGTGGGACTGTCTCTGTAGCCTGTGGTCTTTCTAAACAAATAGCCTACGGTCAAGTGGTTTCTAGGTGAGCCAAACTCCTTGCTAGAAACCCCTGTATTTGAAGCTCTTATGGTATTTTCCCTGCCCTACTCAGTCTTGCCTCAGTGACTGTAAAGGAAACCTTTGCTGTAGGCCACTGAAGCTGTGAGCTGGCACTACATAGGTACCCCTGCACTTCCCAATTGGCTGGAGATTGTAAACTAGAACTTTAAAGGTAAATCAATGGCTCCTATAATCTATTAATTGATACCATGTAAGTTTAAAGGGAACAGTCTGTGAGTTAGCCAGCCAAGTATTAGTGGCTAGTCCTGAGAAGAACAGAATTCTAAAATTAAACAGCTTTTACAAATGCAGCAGCAGCAGCTAGCCCAGACTATTTCTTTTGCACTGTGCTTGTTCTTTTTTCTTTTTTTTTTTTTTTTTGGGGGGGGGGGGGGGGGGGGGGGGGGGAAACGGGATGGTGGGTTCTAAATTCTTCTATTTTAAATAACATATGCAGTTAGTACTCCTTTAGTATGTTGGGAAATAAGCATGCCAAAACAAAGTTGAACTTTAATATAGCTTTTTCTAAAAGCAGAATTAAGGTAATTCACTCCAACTGTTGGCTTTTTAGTTACAGTACTCATAACCTCAGCTGCCAGTGCAAAATACGGAAGTTTACAGGAACTTGGCCCTATTTAGGGTTGGTGTTTACCAGTTGTGAATTTCACAGGGTCTGTGCTTTGCATAGCATCCTTTAGGTAGATGCTGTACCAATGCCACATTTCCTCATTTTTTTATGGAGCCACATAGTGTAAGCATGAAAGTATTGGTTATGACACCCCAAATTCTGTGTGAATCAGGTTGAAAGGTGTACTACAGTTGGATTGTACAAACAAAATGGTCGAGGGTTGGGCACATCTTGTTCCCTATTGATCTTTGGAGGATGTCTGTCATCATGCATAAACATGTTCATTGTTTTCCTTAATTACCTGGATGATGGAATGGAGTGTATTTATTAAATCTGCAAGTGTTTCAGGCGGGACCATGAGCACACTGAAAGGCAGGAGTGAAATTCAAAGTCATCTTAAATAAAGGAAACAAAGCTTAAAAGTTGGATGACGTTTAGTGCAGCTGGGTGTTGTGCCACCAGCTTTAACTAGCAGAAATCAGCCACCCAAATAGCAGATAGGCAGGAGAGCTACAGGCAGAAGTCTTAGTATTGATTCACAGTGTTGAGGAGTCAATGAGATGCTGTTGTTACAAAAAGGACACCTGATTTGAAGGTATAAAGAAGGTAATGGCCTGCCAGAGGCACCAAGTAGTTTCCCAAACTCTGTTCAGCTTTGGCAGCCTCACCTTAGCATGCTGTGCCAACTTGGAAAGAGGGTAACCATTTGAAGAAAACAGGATTTCTAGCCATCTGATCAGATGTCTAGAAAACAGGACTCCACTAGGTATGAACAGGAGATGTTAAGACGGAAGAAAAGAATAAATGAGATGTAATAATATGTTTAGCATGCAGTCTTGCAGTAAAGGAAAAGGGAATAGTCTGTTTTGTCTTTGTGAAAAACAAGATGAGGAACAACAAGGTAAAAGCTAGAAAGTTAAACCCTAGGAAAAACTACCTGTTTATGAAAATAGCCAAAAGGAATAAAAGCAACATGGGAGAGTTTCCATCTTTGGGAATCTTTAAGGACAAGTAGAAAAACACCTTGTTTAATTGACCTTCTTTTAAAGCTGGGAAATAACTTCCCAAAGCCTCTGGCAGCCTTACTCTCAGTTTGTACTCTCCTATCACATACTCTTACTGTATGCTGCCTCCGTCTTGTGGAAATGGGATTTATGCACTGGCAAACACCTGGGAATGTGATAAAATGACTGGATTTAGGCTTGCTGAAATTCTGTGTGTTTAGTCACTTTGCAGGTTAGGTGCAGAAGAAATGCAAGTGCTTACACCTCTGCTAAGTGGTAACAGCTTTTTGCACAACTAGAGGAGGTCTTTGTAGCTTCATAGGAGAGCCTGCTGCTGCTACTCATCCTGAAGAACTACAAAATTGTCACATGCAAGTGCAGATTAAATTATGAAAACTTGCTTTTGAACTATGTCTTCATTAACACCAAGAGTGTATACTAAGCTACAAGACTTTTGAAGAAGTGCTGACAGAATAAATTGAATAGCCTTGCCCATAGGTGAGCTCCTGATGGGCTCCCCAGAGTCAGTCAGATATTCTAAAGATAGCTTGAAATGGACGTGTGGGTTTATTCCATTGAAGAATATGATATGAAGTTCATTAGAAATACAGCAACTAAGAAGGTCAGACACCTTGCTGCTTCACTGAAGAGTCTGATTAATCAACTGTTGATCTATAGTGAGAGAAACAATGTAATTAGAAAAATGGATTAACTGTAAGTAAGCTTAAATCACACTGTTTAAAAGATTGTGTAGCAGGAAATCCTCTCTCACAAATTACAATAAAAAGAAATTTGGTTGGGTTTATGAGCAGGTTATTTTTCCTTCAGAGTTAAAGCCTTGTCTGCATTTAAAAAAAAAAAAAAAAAAGGCTTATTTGTTAGCTAAATGAAGTGACAACCATGTCACCAGTCCAGACTTGTGTAGTGTGGATGTGCCTATGCTGGCAGGAGGGTAAGCTGGGTCGGTGTAATGCATCTTTACAATACTACATCTATTATTCTGGAGATAAGGACAAAACCATTTCTGTTGGGGAGGAGAAGGAATCAAAAAAGCCCCACCAACAGCAAAATATCTTCTAGCCCAAACACAATAAAAATGCAGCATTACCTCTGCTGCAGGATGGGTTTGTGTGCCTGGAAGTGCTGCCTGTTCTCTACCTCTCTGTAAGCCTCTGCATCTCCCTCCTGCCTTCAATCTCCAGCAAAGAAATGGCTCTTTCCTCTGCCTTCTCATTTCTCTTTTTCTTTGCCCTGTTTAGCTTGAAGCTTGCTGGGTTTAGGAAGGCAGATGGGTGTCTCTTACTGAAAGAGAGAAAAGCTTTCATTTATTTGCTTCTTCTGAACGGGAACGTGTGGACATAAATGCATCCTACCTGACTGAGAAACATCATTGTGTTTTCTCTCCTCCCCGACCCCGAGGTGATGTGGCATGTTCTGTGCTGATCCCCTCCCCGAGGAAGAGTGCCATTATGCAGCGAGCAGCCCAGCTGTGGCAAATTTAAAGAGTCACAGGTGCAGCAGTTAAAGCAGTCAGCAGGAACTGAAGCACTAATTTTGCTGTATGAAAGACCTGAAGGAATAGCTCGCGAGCCATTTAAGCTAAAAGCCGTAGGAGGCTCAATTGGCTGTCTCTCTGTCTCAGGACTTGCCTTGTATTTCGGTAGGGCTCGGTATTTTTGGAAGCTTAACCCAAGTTTGTTTCTGCTGTCAATAAATGTTTAATTTTATCCATTTAGCATTTGATATGCATCATCTCTTCTCAAGCCTAACCTACTTACTCAGCCACTGACAACGTCCAAACCTTTTAGTGTGTTGTTTTTTCAGTTATCAGCACAGAAGTAACTGTGGACTGTAAAGCCTTTCTGGTTACTAATGTGTGGCTGAGCTCTCTTTATGTCTCGCAGAATTATTTTTTTGTTGTTTCTGCTGGTTGTTTGTTCCCAATTATCTTCCAGCAGGAGCCTTGTTTTATATGCTGATGGCAGGACATCTTCCTCACAGCCTGTTTCCTCATATGCTTCACTTACCTCACCACTTTCCCAGACTCTCTTGTCCTCTTCTTTCTTTGCCTTGAGATGACCTCTTCATCTTAACCCCCCCCTCCCCCCCACCTTTTTCTATTGTTCTGTTCTCTTTTTGGGGGGGGGGGGGGTGTGGTTCCTGTTGTCTCCCTTGGCTGTTCCCTACTCCCCAGTGGCTCCATGTGTTTGTGATGGTTTGCCAAGTGCAGGACATCCAGTGGGGTTGGCCAACATGTGTTTTTGCAGCTGCTGTGTGAATCCAGAAGGGACATTTTGGGTATGGAAGCTGCTGTTTGCTTGCCACTCTGTATGCATGAGTTACCATCTTGAGCATAGGCCCCCTACGAGAGCCGAGGGAGAATGGGAAAGGGATTTTGAAGCGGTCAGCTCTTTATCCATAGTTTAAGGATTATGCCCACAGTGGGTGGGTTAGATACACAACTTTCCAGCTCTACAACTTTTATCTCCCCTGTATCTAGCAGTGCTAAATTCCAGAAGGATTTCAAACAGTGAATACACTTTTGTACTGAAGTTTAAGTCAGTTATAGGTTAGGCTAAGCTACTTTCTGTAGGGAGGGAAAGTATGCAAAGATCTTCAAAGGTCGCAGAGTGGGAGGTGATCAGAAGAAGAGGCCGTGCTCACAGCTGTGTGCAAGCACCAGGGAAAGATCGTTGTATGGATTGACTCGGGGTGGTGGGATTTCATGGTTCCAGGTTTCTGTTTCCTTGTAGCTGTAGTCCCTGGTGGATTAACAGTGAGAGCTCACAATTTACTTGTTAACACTGTTTTTCAGCGGTTCACTTGCCCTGGCACCTCTAAGCTTTGGGGAACATGATGTGTTGTTACGGTGACTGATTTCTGAGAGCCTCTAGCACAAGGGGAAGTCGTTCAGTGTGGGGGATCCAGGACATAAGGTTGGGGGGGGGAATGAAATTCAATGAACGGTTCTGAGATTTGAGCCAACTGGTGTTAAATGGCGTTCTGTTACACCTATGAGTTGGTATTAAAACCAGTTGGAAATATTCGAATGCTGCCATCATGGATTCCTCTTGAGTTGGTAGGTTTTTGCCCCGGTCTGTTGTGTGGCCCGAATAGTCCTTATTTTGCAAGGGCTTGGTAGGAAACTGTGGCAGTTGCTGCTTAGGAAGAAACTCCAGGTGGTTTCTGGCGCTCGGTGGGTCCGAGTCTATGAGGGTAGGGACGTGACTGGTTGAGATCTACAAAGAAAACAGTTTGCAGAGAGCAGTTGGGGACCTCAGGGGACCCTGGAAGAAAGTATCAATAAACAGCTCAAAAAGGGAGCTTAGGGGGAAGACTTTGGGAATGGGTTTCAGATTCAAATTCCCTTTAGCCTTATTCTGCCCAGCTGTAGTGTGAGTTATTCTCTTATTTTAATTCCGAATTAAGACACTGAAATTACACAAATAGCTGCTGTCTGGAACACAGCATATAATTTATATCTAGCTCAAATACAATGCGAACAGCAAACACAGTGGGTTTTTTTGGTGTGAGGTTTTTTCTTTTTTTTTTTTTAATGAGCAGAGAAGGTGTCTGAAATATAGTAAGATATACAGCTGCTTAAAAAACTTGAGATACCCTTTCTATGGAATAGCATTTGTTCTCTTACTGTTTTCTTTAGCTACAGACATCATTTGAAATGAAATCCGGCTGTAAGTCTCCAGAGCTGTAGATATTTAATTTCTAATTTCAAGACATCCCACTAAAATCAAAATTCAATGTGATTTGTGATTGCTTAACTGCAACATGCAGTATTCGATCTTGGTTCCTACCATGTTTTTCAGTCAAGAATTCTGTTTATGGTAACAGGGATAAACTAATTGTGCATCCTAAGGGGTTATAGTACTTTGGAGTTAATAGCTTCTGGTTCTTCCTTCCTTTTTCATGTTTTCATTTGCTTTTGGAATTTAAGGTGGATAGGCCACAACAGCTACATCAACTCAGATTTATTTTTTTTTCCTACAGTTTTTTTTTAATAGGAAAGTTTTCTGTTTCTCATTATCATCAAAATGTGATTCATTGTGCAATTGACGCTTTCCATTATGTAGGGAAGGTTTTTTTGCAGTTTTGGTTAAATACATTACCTTGTCTTACACAGCTCAGTTAAAGGGGAGCCTTTAACATCGCATTGTTTTGTGATTGTGGGTTTGTTTGGTATTTATTTTCCTGTTTCCTTTCTCTATTCTGTTTCTTGATCATTATTAAAATAGAATTGCCGGGGAAAGCACGGAAATGTCATGTCTGTGCAATGTACACTAAATCTGGTGCACGTCAAAACAGGTTGAAGTTTTGACATTCGAGGGAGTTAAATTGCTGAAGGTATCTGTGCAATTACTGCTGCTGCCTTGCGGGGGGAGAGGGGAACGGTGGTGTGCTGACCTTGCAACTGCAAGGTTAAATCCCCCTCTGTGCTGACTCAGACAGGGGATGGTGGTGGCTGATTAGTCACTCATGTGTGCCCCTCCACCTGTAGTGGTACAGCTAGCAAATTAAATCACACCGTGTAGAAATGACAACGGCTTTGTATTTTAGGCCAGCAAACATCAGCTTTAATGGAAACTCATGTGAAAGAAGCCAGGGTTTTTTTTTGTGTGTGTGTGTGGAGATTGGGCTTTTTCCTCACTAATATATATTCCTTAAAAAACCCCAAACCAACCCCCTGAACCTATCCATAACCAAGGCTAGAATTCAGTTTGGTTTTCATTTACAAAAAGATCAGCAGGTTTTCTAGATAATAAAAGAGATAGCAGTTTGGTGTATGCAGTGCTGTCTTCAATGTACTTTTGCTCACACACTAACATACAAAAGGGAAGGGAAGAAATCAATGCAAAACCAAATAGATCCCTATTAGTTTTCCGGCAATTGATTTTTAGTAGGCATTTGTGTATGTTAGCTGCTCTTTTGCTGCGAGTGGGGTAGTATTTTCAATTAGATTTTTAACTGTCAATGATTTACCAAGCATGTTATGTTATCATGTTCCACACAAGGGCGAGGGGAAGAAAAGAAAAAAGTCTTTTTCTGGTCCCTAGTGAAGGCTGAATTTTTTTGTTATGCCACCGTTACAGATGATTTTTCTAATATGATGATTTTTTCCCAGTGCTATTGCTTTTCATGATTAGGTTTGGGTTTCTTGAGAAGTTTAGGCTATAATCAGATTGGCTTTTTGGAAAATTCTGCTGTATCATTTTAGTAATGCAGAGAGAGCTCATATAAAGCGTGGAAGAAGAACAGTTTCAAATTTTATATTTGAATTTTACTGCTTTTCAGGTAGTAGCATCAGTCCTGATTAGATTTGGTCAAATAAACTGAAGGCTACTGTGTTGGAGCTGTGATGCATAGTGTAATGCATGAGATTAATCCATTTTCCTACCATTGGGCACAGCTACTAACTCTGCCCCTTTTTAAGACTTGTATTCATGATATATATAATATATCATTAAAAAGAAAATAACACTGTATTCATATCTTACCTACTAAGCCATTTGAGTTTCCTCAAATGAAACTGAATTTGGAAGCCATTAATGGTGACTAAAATGATAGCTGGAAAGGCTTGTGTTGCAGTAAACGGAGTCTATTGATCTTGAAATGAAAGTTCAGTGGAAAAGCTGATGGAAAGAGTAACAGAGCACAAAAAGACAAGCTGCACAACTGATTCAAATGGGCTGGCTGGCTGTGAACACCCATGTGAAAGAAATGCTAATGCAAAGAATGCAGGAGAAGAAACCATAATGGAAAATATGCTGCCAGTATTGTGACTTCTTGAGTATACATAAGACACATTTTCTTATGGGAGATGAAGTGTTAGTGGTTAGTCAAATAAACTGAAGTGCTCTGGGTTGTCTGTGAAAGCAGGAACGGGATACTGAGGGTTGCACTGCAGAAGCAATCTGGAGTATGTAATGACCAGAAGCCCAAAGCTTCCAAACTATCAACGTGAACACACTACTTGATCATAGTGTGTATTGAAAGGCAAATGCAATCAAAGCCCATTATAGTGTTTGACTGGGTACAGTGAAACAATGTCAACTCCAAGGGAATTTTGAAAATAGCTGAAAGGCAGCTGTAGGGAGGATGCAAATTTCCGCTACTCGTTACGTACCCATGAACGTGGAGCTTACAGAATGTAAAGAATTTGACTATGGGAAGAGTGCCCTTTAGAAATATAATTGACTTTCCTGGAGTGAAATGTAGGAAAAAACTGAGATGGCAACTACCAATTCCAGGCAAGTCAGTTACATTGAGGCCTGAATCACATGTGCTTTCTCAGAGATGTACTTCTGAGTCCATAGCCTCACTCCTTATGCAAAGGGTGGAGTAGTTTTCCCGTGAACTTGACTGAACAAATAGAGGGTAATTATGAGAACAGCAGTTGAGGTTGATCAGGACAGATGTCTGTCATGTAAGAGATGCCACATGGGAAACTATGGTGGCCTGTTAGAAAAAGGTGGCAAAGTGTAAGGAGCTGTCAGCATAAAAGTTTAAAAAAAAAAATATTATGTATTCATTTTCTCTCAAATTGATCATACGATGTAGCTTGTTTCCTGTAACACCACTGAGTTTTCTGTCTTCAATATTACAGGTAACAAAGTTTGGAGGTAAAAAGACACAGGAAAGATGAGACCCTTTGTTTGAGGGTTAACAACAAAAAAAGTTCTCCATCTACCCAGTTACTACAAGGGAAGCATGATGCACTCCTAAAATTGCATATGTACACACTGCACGAAAAAAAGAATGTGATATAAATCTGTTCTTTTGTAAACTCTTAAGTTTACAGGACATATTTCTATACTGTATCTGTGATTTCAGTTTAGACTACTAGAGAAGTTTTATGACTGAAGTTTCAGCTTTAGGGGGGAAACTTAATTGCAGTTGGGAAAGAAGTAATTGCTCTGAAGCATTTTAATTCACCAGTCTTCCGACCAGCACAAAAGCCTCCTGGGGCCCCAGGTTTTTTCAAGTGCTGATCAGCTTCTGTTTTTCATAAGTGCTTCTTGATCTTGTATGTATTCACAATGAACTTCATTTGCACCGTACATAAACTACACAGCCACAGATAGTGGGGAAATGCGTCAGGATTTATTTTTAAAAATGCTTTTTGGTTTTCATATAAGCAGTCTGGGATGATCAAAACGAAAGACGAGGCATAACCCAGCTGAGGGGTCAGCATCTGTGTAAACTTGAATGCCCAGCACATGTGTGGCTGGATTGTATCCTCCACAGGAATATGTGGTGTTTATCATGTGGCTATACAGGATTTAGGAAAAAAAAAAACCAAACCCTTAACCCGGAATCTCTCTTTTTAACCAGTATAAATACAATCGCATAATGAAGAATTCAAAGTTGTTCTCAGGTTAAATTTAGTCAGAACTCCTGAAACAGGCATCTACATACCTAGGGCTGAATCACATAACTAGGTCCTGGCTCAAGACGACCAAATTGAGAGCAATAACGTGTGTCCTACCGTATTAGAGCTATATAGTATATGTTTAACCCACACCATTCTGTGATTTCACTTTTCTGTAGGAATTTAACCTGTATTTCGGCCTCTGTGTTGTGTTTATGTTGTCAAGCCAGCAGCTTTAAGCAGAGAAAATGCATAAAACACATTAGGGAAACATTTTGAATAAATTCTGCTTTAATTGGAGAGGATTGTAGCATGAAAGCATGACAGCAGAAAGTTCAGTGCTTTAATATCTAAAATTAGATATCACTGTAAGTGCTAATTGAGTAGAAATGTATTTTCAAAAAGCTGCTAGAAAGTGTATATTCCTGTGATGACTCCTCCTCTTGAACAGCTCTGCTTTTATCCTCGAAGGGTATTGCATCAGCACAGATCAAAGTCGTCAGACATATGTTGCTTTACAAATAATGTATCTATTTTCTTTTTCTTCAGAAAAATATGCCAAATAAAGAGAGATATTAAGGTTTTTCAAGACAATTTGAATAAGATGAAACTTGTTGGTGGTGTTGAGCTGCCAAAAACAAATAATATAATATCAACATTAGAAGAACAAACTCTTTCCCAAACAGTCTGGGCTGTTATGCCAGTCAGGCTGCACCCTAGTTTACTGTTGCATATGATCTGTAATTCTGTGATGACTCCCCCAGACAGTGATAAAAATACTTCAGGTGGATCTCAGGCACTTCAGCAAGTGGGGTGGGGGAAGAATAAGGTGTGTGTCTTAGGTTGGTGTAGTTCAGCCAGTATCACCTTTACTGCTGGTGACAACAGCATAGCCAGTTGGGCTTCCTGGTGAGCCTGGGCTCTCTATTTACTGCTCCTGGAAGTGCAAATGGACTGACATGGCTCAAATAAGTGTCTGTTTAACATCCAGGCTTATGAAGTGTGGGTGGAAACGGATCGAAATAAGATTAAATTCCAGTGAGCTTGCACTTTGTGTCTCTTGCCATGTACACACAAGTAGCAGAGAATATCACAAGCCATCACCTTTTGAGGATTTATCTCACCTGCCCTTCGTTTCCTTGCATTGTATTCAGAAGGAAAGCAAGTAGCCAGATTATATGTTATTTACCTAGATCGACATAAAGGAAAATCAAGTCTTTGGAGTGACTGCTGCTGTGTTCGTGAGACTACACAGTTGCATTAAGACATCTTCTCTTGTTTAAAATACAAGACTGGAAGTGAAAAGATAAACTGCTGTCTCGAGCAGAACTGTGTGAACGTGGTAAATGTGATGATTGTCCAGACAAATCTCATTTTAATTCTTTGCAGAGATTATAAGGAAGCATAAGGAATTTATAAACTTTGCTCAAGTAATACAGCTTGAGTTTATTGGCAAATTGGCAGTTGATGCTGATGAGCTGTATAGCTGGACAGATGAGTAGAAAAGGAGTAGAGGGGTGAGGGAAAGGTACAGCAGTATGGCAAAGAGTGGTTTTGTATACTGGTTGGTTGGTTTCATTTCCCAGCAGCAGCCAGTACAGAGAAGCAAAGTATTTCAATTACTCTATTACAGAAGGTTACAGAAGACTACTGAAACTGTCTTTAAAAATTAAGAAAAAAAAAAAAAAACCCAAACCAAACAACCCTCATTAGTTTAGTAGAACTCCCTGGAAGCTTAAATATGGAATCTGTTACTCTACAAAGTTTTTCAGCCTCTTTCCTGTTTTGTTCCTGTAGTTTGTTATTGTAGGGCTTCTGAAGAGATTTGACTCAGTCACTTGGCAGTTTTGCAAAGTGAAAGGTGATGTGAAAACATCAGCTTTTCAAAAGAATCTCTAAACAAAATCAGATAGACTTTTGCCAGGGGGTGGAGAGAGAGGAAAAAAGTAGGAAGGCAGAAATTGTAGCCTGGGCTTAATATCCTGAAGGCTGTAAAGCTTGTTTGGCATTTGGTGTCTGGTTTTCCAGGACAGAAGGCAGAATGGGTTCACAGAGGGCAGGCCTGGCACTGAGAGATCTGACTTCTGTAAAGATAGCCTGATCCTTCGCCAGGATTACAATTTTTTAATCATGCTTAGAAGTTGCTGATATCCTAGAATTTGGAGATGTTCCCCAAACACGTAAACTGGAAGAGATAATGGTTTAAGTCCCGATTTTTGGCGTGTGCATAGTCCAAAGCATATTCAGTGTAGCTCCCCTGCTGGTTTTTGCTCTCTCGTTCCAGATAATTCTGCAATAATCTCAGGAAGCATTGGGTTACTTTTATGTGTTTGAAAGTTCCATCTAAGTTGGTTGGATAGCTTCTTGAAACATCCAAACCTCAATCTGTAGCTGAAGAGTATAATGAGAGATAATTGAGATGAGAGGGAAGTCTAGAAATATGGCACAAAGTAATTTTTTTAAAAAGCAAATATTATGCATAGCTCAGGTTTAGTTCCTTTCTGAAATGGTACAACATCTTGCAAACAATAATAGAACTCACATTTTTGCATAGTTTGCAGTTTGACATACTTGGATTCTGATAGTTTCATAAAGTAAAACATCCCGCAAACCCAGTTGAAAGCGATTACTCAGATTGTAGCTGCAAAGGAATAGATTGTGCTTATGTGTGAGGGGACATCCACATTTTTATTCCAGGAAAGTGTGTTTGTGATTACTTTTTTCATCTCTTACTGTGAAAATGATTTTTGGCTCTCCCAGTGCATGTGTATGGGGTTTTCTGACCGTAGTGAGGTTTGCATTCCTGCGCATAGGGGATAGATGAAAAAGTTTTTCCAGGTTGTTTTTCTTCCTTTCATTCTGAATGTTGATAAGAAGATGCTTGACCCCATCTATAAAAAAAGAAGGAAAAGCCTACATCTACAACCTGAATTTGGGAAGAGCCATAGGAAGGAGTAAGGGAGAAAAGCAGTTTAGAATTTCCTCAATACCATGTGCGAGAGGCGTCTGCACTCCTATGAAAAGCACCAGGTGGGGTATCGCTCCTCATTGCACTGATCCTCTTGCACACTCCATGGGGCCAGGGAGGGATTCTCCCTTGGTGAGGACCTGAGTCTTCTCTTTGCTAAAACCAAAAGTTACTGTTTGGCAAGTTAAAAATAAAGCAGGGAGTCACTACCCTTGTGCTCTTGCAGGAGTGGATGAGCTTGCTCAGGACAATCCCTCTTTAAAGCGCCTATGTTTACTCGTTATGCAAAATAGATGTAAATGTATGTAATTATGCACACAGAACGACCCTCGGGCTGTTGGCAAGGTGCCAGCGTGGTCCTGGGTACTAGAGCACTTTGGATCTCTATATCCTGGCAATTTCCTGGGATTATATTATCATTTGATTTTTAATGCGCGTTTCAGCCACTTACCAGTCTGATGGGTTTCCCTTTTACCACCAGCTTTGCTCACGCAGAAGTAAACAAACGTATTTATCACCCCTGGGATCAGCAAGTGCTAATAAAGTTGCTGTTGCTTGCATTTTAGGTTTGGTTTCCTGGCAGACGTGTTATAAATGAACTCGTAGTGTTGTCCTTGTGCCACAGCCCAGCAGGGAAGGTAAAGAGAGGAGCCCAGCGACAGTGCTGGGGTAGGAACGTGGTGATGGCTGGGCTGACCGAGCCCACACGTGGTCCCTGTCCCGTGGGTGAGCCCTGCCGAGGGGTCCTCCTTGGCCTGCAGAGCTCCCGTAGCTCACAGGGACTGCTCATGCTGGTGGCATGTCAAGAATGATAGTTCTGATGTCCTCCTTTTGGTTTAATTCCAGTAACTCTGGGAGTGGAAATGAGTGCGCCTAGGCTGGCTTCGTTTTTGGAAGAAATGCTGTCTATCTGGTAACATTTGGAAATCCCGCCGTTACATTTTTTGAAAGCGTAGTTAGATGTCTGTCTTAAGTGTGTTTTTCTAGTAATCCATAATAATAAATTATCTTCATATTTAAAAAAAAAAATCACTGTGGCATGTTATGTCATCATGACACAGGACACTTTACAATCCATGTTTAAATTTTTACATTTTCTAATTCCTGGCCTCTTCTATGCCTTTTAAACTAACTGTTAGCTGTTTCTGGCAGATATTTCCAGTTGACGTCTGTGTTAAAAGTTTTAGGTTTGGCATTTTTGAAGCAATATTTACAGGTGTAACTAATTGAAAGTTACCAGGAAGTTACTTTTTGCAAAAGCAGCACTGACTGTGTTGCCCCTGAATTTCTTGCAAGACAGTGTTGTTTTTTTTTGCAGGACAGATTGTATTGAAGTATAAAAACAATTTCCATATTAATATGAGATGCTTGATTTATAGAACAAAATGTTATTCTCTAATCTGCCTGTGAAACTATTTCAATTATAGGCTCCCACTCATATAATCAAATATGTAAAATAAATAAAAAGAAGACAAATAAAACATCTTTTCTCCCTGTGCTCCATCCAGGAATTTTAATTCATTTTAAAATAGCAAGTCCACTTGTATCTGCTGTTACTGTAGCTTTCCTTGACAATAATGTTATAAGGCTAACAACATTTTCTGAACGCTATTAGTTTTATATATTGAGTTACTCTTCTTGCGTTTTTACTTCCCTTTTGTTACTAGTGAACTTGCTGTTCATCAGCTTATTGTAGGCTTGAAAATAAAAACAGACCTGTTCTCAGATATGTCACGGTACGTTGTTATTCAGGAACACGTCCATGTGGTGGGTTTGTGAAGGAGAAGGATCACGCTGGCTTCTCACATGCATTAAACCAATGTAGTTAATGCCAAGTCACCCAGAAAATATTCAGAAAAAATTTTGTGAATAGTTGTGAGAACAAAAAATAAAAAAATCTGTTACATCTCATGATCATGTTTTTCACCTGAGAATACTTCATCATTGCTGCCTTTTCTCATTGGTCCTTGGCTCCCGACCTTCACCCGTTTGTGTTGTGGTGACCTGCTCTCTAGGTGAGCAGCTCTGCCCAAAACTGCTTAATATGTCGAACATGAACCTGATGACTGAGGTCATTGAAAAGACATTCTTTAGGAAGAAGCTCATTACTGTGAGGCTGGTGAGACTAGCCCAGGTTGCTCAGAGAAGCTGTGGATGGGCATCTCTGGATGGGCAGTTCAAGTGTTCAAGACCAGGTTGAACGGGTCTTTGAGCAACCTGGTCTGGTGGGAGGTGTCCCTGCCCAGGGCAGGGGGATGGAACTCAATGATTTTAAGGTCCCTTCCAACTCGAACCATGACTGTGGTGATGTGGGTGTCCCACAGGACTGTCTCACTTGTGGTCCTCCCCATGTATGTGAGGGATCTAGAGCAGGAATAATAATACAGTATGGGATTTTCTGGAATAGTTTGTCAACTTACGTGTTGGTTTCTGTTATGCCTTGTTGCAGCTGTGATTGGTATTTACAATTATTGAGATGTCTCTTAGAAAAAAAGATCTCTTTCTAAGTAAGCAGCAGCTTCCTTGTTTACCAAATGGAAAAATATATCCATAGAAAATAGGGTATGTAAAATAAAAAAAACATTCAAAAAGAGGAAAAAAATGTAAATTTTGTGGTCATTTGAAAAGGCAGACAATGAGATCTCTGTTAGATTTTGAACCTCCTGTTGGGCTCGTTATATCTTCCTGTTTTCCAAATAATAATTCATGATGAAATTGAAAACAGTGTTTCTGTCAGACTTTTAGAACTCTGATGCTAACAATGACATCATAACAGCATTACATTTTAGACCCAAATGTAGAGAGGCACTGAACAAAGACTCTTGCACAAAGAGAGAAGCCCACTTATATTGGTTTTGAAGGGTGTTTGATGTTTTTTATTGCCCTGGATTTTGATTGCTGAGTCCTGTAGCATTCTGTGGACATTTAAGTCCTCTGTAGTGCTAAGATAGCCTTTGTAATGAAAAATATCAGTGCTTGTTAATAAATAACTTAAAAGTATTTTATATTAAAATATTGAATTTTCTTATCATATTTAGACATTTCATTTTAGAGTGATTCTTAGAGAAAAAGAGGGTGAGTTTTGTGGGGGTTTTGTTGTTTCCTTGTAAGTGAAAAGGCTTTCAGAAGGTAAGTACTTAATAAGCAACAGTGCCGTCATCATCTGTTAATGTTGGTATGATCTGTCTTTGGAGCAATGTTGAGCTGAATCAATGGTTATGATGGAAAAGTGACTTTTTAGATTAAAAAAAAATGGGTTCAGTTGTGTTGCCAATCAAAGTTGTCATTGGATCTCAGTTACAAAGCTATTAAGAAGCTGTTGCACTGCTCTGTAATGCATAATATCATTAATTTGTAATAGTATTAATGTAGTCACTTAACATGGCTCTGTGGCTATTGATGCCAATACATCAACCACTCTGCTGCTTTCTCAAAACAACCAAACAACCTCAGAGCCTCCAAATACTGACAGACAAGGAATTTTTGCTTTTTCTGTAGGATTTTCTTTCATCAAGGCCTTCAGGCGTGTTTAACTTCAGTGATCTTAGTGCATGGTCTGGAATCCTAGGCTTTCCAAAACCGTGTTTCCATTAAGGATTTTCCGTTCTCCTCCCAGATATGGCTTACGCCGCTTCTATTCCTGGCAGGAGAGTGTGTGTGGTGCTTGTCTATGGACTCTATTATAAAAGAACACATAAGTTGACAGTGTTTTCTCTTTCTTTTTCGTATTGATTTGCTTTCATGTCACCCTCTCTTTCAGTAGCTCGTTTTCTTTTAGTCTTCACATCAGGGGAATTGCAGAAGAGGAGGAGGGAGTGTTCTTGTGGTGAAAGCCGTGCTTTGCTCTTATTTGAACATTGTTAAGACCAAAAGTTTAAACAAAATTAAAAGCATAATTAAGTAATAAACCAAAGTTATTTCTCTGTGTAGTGTCCTTGCCGTACCAGCAATTTTTTTTTTTTTTTATTTGAGTCCTCAGCTTTTAATGACCTCCATCAGAAAATGCATGTGTAGGGGTCATGTTTACATCCTGTTCGTTGGTGATTTTTGATAAAGGCCTGCCCTGGTTTTAGCTACAGAGTTTACTTTTTCACCTGTGCAAGTATGATCATTTTGGAGTTTAGAGAGACGATCCATTCCTGTTCATCTCTGCTTGTGGGGTTTGGACAGGAATGTGAGATTTGGTCTTGGAAGCCAGTGGGCAGGATAGTCCAGACCACAGACTCTGATGAGAGGAAAACCTGGGGTCAAAATGGGACGGTAACACTTCGGTGGTTTTTTTCCCAGAGCTGAATAAACCCCCTTTGAAATTGGTGTCATTTGTTTGGTTTCTGCTCTACCTTATTGTTTACGTAGACTTTTCTTACTCTCTTAATGTGAGGTGATGTGTATTATAAAGAAAAATCTCAGCGTTTTTAATAACACCTCTGTTATACTCCCAAATTAGCCACAATCTGCTTCATTTTATTAAAAAAATAAGATGAGGTATTTCTTGTGAGCTGCTGGCAAGCTGCTAATTTGTCTCTCAGATGCACGTCAGACGGCCTTGCAAGGAGAAATACTAACCTTCTGGATTTGTTCAGTTGCGGTAGAGAAATATATGTTCTTTAATTGTTCACTTCAGGATCACAGAAACAGAAAAGCGATCTCATCAATATGCACTCGAGGCTTAAGAGCTCCATGCTGTTACATCTGTGTAATTGGGGAAGTTTAAAATAGGCTTTGCAGATGTTGGGAGTAATGGAGTATGTTGTTTACTTTTTATTCATTTCCATCATATGTCATACTCTATACATGAATAGTCAATCATACTGGAGTATATCTTCTGTAAGGATTTCCTGTGCTTTCAATGTGGCTTGTTTATAAATATTTAACTTTTGTTTCTTAAATTTGGGTTAGGCAATATTTCACAAGGGTCTCTTTTGTAATTGTAAAACGCAATTAATTTGGTTTATAGGTACCAAATCTTTGAGTTATTGGTGGTTTTTAGCAATATGGATGTCTTACAATAGTACCACAAAGCTTCCAAAACAAGGTGTTTCTAAAAAAACAACCGCAAATATATTGAAACAGCCAGAAGTCAATACTGAAGATCAGCCATTGGGATTTGGCTGGTGTTGCTGTGATTAAATTAACGTTCAGTGTGCTGCCATTTACAGCTCTAGTGGTACCAACAGAGTAAGAAATCGTAGACTGGTAAGTTATGAGTTAGTACTTTTGCTGGGCAGTTTGTCTTTTGTAATGTTTGGGATTTTGCTTCAATATGGATCCCAATGTGCAAATTAATTATTATTCATTACACCCAGACAAGTTGGTGTGTTTCGCCTGTAACACACATGAGAAATTGGTGCTTCTTTCATTGTTGCCAGAATGTGCCTTTACTGCTCTGAGAATGCGTTCTTCTTTTACACGAGTTCCTCTCGCAGTATTTTTCCACCTCTCTGTTACATACCTATATGCTGGGCTAAAGAATAGAAGTGAGATTAAATTCAGTCACAGACTTGATCTCCAGACTCGCTGTCTTCCTGCTCCACCGGTTGTGTTTTGATGGGCAGGTTGCCTCTCTCACTGAGGGCGGAAAGCTGAAAGGATGCTGCTGGGCTGATGGGCTCGAGATTAGTTCCTTGCATTACTTTGGGAAAGAGTAAAATGTAAACCAAGCGTTTGCTGTAGCTATGATCAAACTTTCTATACTGATTTTACTAGCAACTGCAGCTTGGGGAAGAAACGTTTATATCTTAGCCAGCTGGAACTGCATTGGACTGTAACTTAACATTCATTCTGGATTTTTGGTGTCCATGTGTTCACAACCACAAATCTTGTTAAATTAGATCCGGCACTTGCATTTATGTGTGCACTATATTATCTTTAAAAAGATAAGCTGTTATGCATCTACATATTTTAGTGTACAATCAGACTTTAGCATATAAATGGTCATCCTCAATGCCAAATTTTCCTTATTGGTTGCAGTCATGAACTTGCTCTAAACCACAATTTTTTTTATTACATTATATTATAGGTATTCAGTATGCAAACAAAGAAATGTTTGGGTTCCATTTTCCTCCATATGTAGTGCTTTATTCGCACATTTTGATACTAAAATTTGGGGGCTTTTAAATTTCTAAGCAACATGCTGGTAGCTCTTAATATCTAAAATAGGCACAGAATGTAAGTAATTGTTTTATTGTCGTCAACATATGTCTCTCCATAATTGCTTTGGCTTGTGCCCTGGGTGAGTTAGGAGGTGGCAACTCTGACTCTTAATATTCTCATCCCTGTGCCCCTTGTTCTTTCCTATTTTTTCGCTCTTAGTTGTAAAAGATATTGGGCTTATATAAAAAATTTTGTAGGCTAAGCTCTTGCTTTTTCCCTGCTGTTTCCCGTTTTTTTTTTTATTTTTAAATGTGGCCTGGCTAGGGAGGAGAAACAATATAAAATAAAACTTACGTTCTCCAGTGTGGAAAACAACCCAAGAGAAATTAGTGCGTGACTGACAGTGTTTTTCATATGAAACCCAAAGAAAAAGAGTCATGATACCTCTCTGGTCAGGGACCTAAAAACAAAGGGTGTATTACCTTGAGGTTTATATCATAAAGAAATCATTACTTGAAAGGAGGAGCCCAATTCCTTGGGCTTAGCAGGAAAGGAATGGTAGCCTGAGTGGTATGGAAAAATGAGAAAGAATTACCAGCACCTTTGGAAATGAAGGGTTTGGTTATTGCTTGAATGTTAACAATGCAGTTTTGTATTCTGCCATTCGTAGACTTCCCAATGAATCTCAGCTTCTGACAAAGAAGAAGTGCTGCAACTTTCTTGTAATCCCTTCTTTTCCCTCAGAAAATTATTATTTATGTTATTCAGCAGAAGCGTGTCAGCTGGAGGGCATTTGGGTTTTGTTCTGAGCGTGTGAGGGCTCTGTAATACTTTGCTCTGTCAAGACCTTTGGTTTTGGAGGTGGTTCCCTACATGGTCCTTCTGGAAGTGCTTGAAAAGCTGCCTTTCTCTGGGGTTGGCGAGGGTTGGTTTGGTAAGGTGAGGTTTTTTGGAGGGGTGTGGGGTAGGAGTAGGGAAATGGATGGCATCCATGGGAAAGCTAATGTTCTATCTGTGCTCCAGCTGTGCAGTTTGCAACGTGGTTGTGAGCTGAAAGGGTGAAATGTATGGAAGTGAAGCTCACAAACACACTTGTAAGATTACAGGAGGGTGAGAGGAAGAGGAGCAGAAAGCTCTGGGGTGATGTTTTTGTTAAAGTGACTTTCAAAGCCTGTTTGGCACAGGGCAAATTCCCACGACGGGTTAGCCCTGCTGCTGCAGCCAGTGCTGGCTGGGGGTGCCCAGGGCTGCTCCCACAAACCAGATTGCTCTGGAGGCTGCTCCCCAAGTATCCTCTGCCACGGAAGGGAGACAGAATGTCACCCTTAATATTTGTAATTACAAAGTGCAATAGTGACATCCACAGACAGGAGGCATGGCAACAGTAGATTTGTGCAAACTACCTTTGCCGTGGTGCGACTCTGCCCCCAGCACTAAGGAATGACACCATAATACCAAAGACCACCTTCAGCTTCATGTTCTCTTCAGATGGATGACAGAATAAATGTGTAGGGATGCTACTTATTTCCTACTTATATATAAAACAGGTTTAAACGGTGGATATTAATTCCTTGTTTTAGTCTGAAACATGCTTGTGAAGATCAAATATTTCTTATGGGACTTCCAAAAAAAAAAAAAAAAAGTTTATTAGTAGCTGGGGAAACAGTGCAAAAGCTCAACTATGCTTAAAATCTAATATGTGCCACGTTGGTGCTAATCATTTTGTGGTATGTGGCATGATTCCTTTAATCACCTATGAGAACTTTCAGGAGTTGTTAACATTTTCTTTCATTTATACAGCAATGTCATTCTCTGTTTTTTGAGGAAAGAATAACCCTCTGTTGGCTTATGCAAATAAATCATCTCTTAATGCACTTGAAACAGGCTGATTCCCAAAGGAAGATGAGTGGCAAATCAAACTGGCTGCAAATGAAAGTAACCTCTCAGACCAGAGTTACAAATGTTTGATTCAGATGAACAAAGCGGCTTTATTTTAGCGCTCTAATCCATTTTCCTTTTGCTTTTTTCCAAACAGTAGTGTCATCCTGAAATGACGAGGATTGATCGTTAAATTACCGTTGTGTAATCTGCTTCCTCACTCCTCTGTAGACGGTGTTTGATTGAAAGTTCGAGTCTTTTGATGGTTTTTAAAGTTTTGGGCGATATATTGCAATTTTTTGACAAAAACACCAACAGTCTGCTACTTGGATAATTAACATTTAATTAATAGCTTTGCAAAAGAATCAAATGTGTTGTTTCTAATTAGTTAAAGGATTGTATTCTTAGTGCAACCCAATATGATAGATTTTTCCCAAATTGCCTCTGTAGCTGCTTATTTAAAATTCTGCATGATGCCTTTAATGTGGAGAGCTTCTGCAGTCAGTGTTTTCCAAACCACTTAAGTTTTGGTTCTCAGTCTGCCATGAATTATCTAGGGGATAATGTTTTGTCAACATTTATATAGCATTGTCATATTTTTTAATGCTACAAGAATGTCATTGTTATGGTTAGAAAAAAAAGGTGCTTTTGGGGGGGGCAAAAATGCTCCAGATGAGCCAATATGTTTCTGTGCAAGTACCCTGTGCCATCTGTCACGGTTCATGTAACTGTGTTTGTACCTGCCGTTCTTATGGGGAAAGTTTTTAACGGAAAGGAAAAAAATCCAGCAGGTTAATGTTGTATTGCTTTTGCCAGTTTGTAAAGCTGAATGAGAGACTGTTGGCTGCTTTTCACTGTATGCATGAGTTTGTGTTTGGTTTTTATTTTTTTTAACCCCCTTTCCCTGAGCCTGCCTTTGCTGCGCGTATTGGATGGCTGTCTCCCTGCCAGCACCGCCTGAGTTTCCATGTTCAGGAGGAGTTTTGATGATCCAGCTCTCGCTGCCAGAAGCGTAGTCACTGAACTGATGCTCCCAAGGTCGCCCAGAACGCGCGTGGGTGTATCTCCTCTCTGTAAACCCTCTTCACAGCCATCCTAGGAAGTGGAACTGGCTTTGGGTTTTGGCTTTGGCTGTGACTTCAGACAAATCTTCCTCTTCACTTAAAGCCGAGGAGAGACAAAGCTGACAAGTTGCGCAGGGGCGGGGAGGGAGAACGAAGCAGAAACAATGCAATTTATAAGGCTGGTGGCTTTAATTAAAATCTCAGTGCAAAGTTTACCGAATGCACGCTGCACAGTTTATGCTAAAGTTTAGGAAAAGCACATTTAAGCACTCAGTTGTGTGGGGCTTTTTCTTAGGCAAGGGATAGTTGATGCTGGTAAGACTCATTTGTATTTCTAGATTGCAGTCGGCGCTGTTCTTATGTTGTAGGTTTTATTGGGTTTATAATGTTTACTTCTGATGCCAAGGAACGGAAACGCTAAATGTAATGAGGGATTTTTAAGTGTTCGAATGAAACAAATTCCTGTAAATGAAATGCAGCTCTCTGTAAAGGCAGAAGATTAAGGTCCCCAAGTATATGTATGTTTGTATACGTGTGTGAATGTAATGCATGTATATTTATTAAGAGAAGACCTGCTTTTTTTTTTTTTTATTGATGCTCATGCAGATGGCCTTCGTTTCTTTTTTTATTTTAAAAGATAAGGTAGTTTTGTATTTGGACATATTGAGGGCAAGTTTGTGTTTAGTTTTGCATGAATGGAAGCAGATAACAAAATCACTGTAGTCGTCTGGTCTGACTCTTTATGCTGCTCCTGTGCCACGTAGGAAGCGTTTGGTCTGGATTTCCCTGATGTAGAATATCCTGTGGTGCAGGGGCACCACTGTTGACATTAGCTGTTCCATAAAGAGAGCATTATGTTTGTCTGTATGTTCACAGTGGGTTGTATATAATATACAAGGAACAGCCTCATCAGTGGGGCACCCAGACCCTGGCAAATCGCGTTTATCTCCGTGGTGCTTTGGCTACAACCCCTTCGAGAGTCCAGATAAGGCTGAACGCACGACCTACTCTCATATGAAACTTCTGTCCAGAAAGAAAAACTACTGAAAGCCCCCAATGTGAGTCTGTTGGTAGCTGGGGAGATGTAAGCAGACAGCTGTAGGCTGCTTTTATTGATTTCTTTCTTCTTTAAATTCAGGACCTATGACTGTGCTATCACCCAGTCAGCAGCACAGAAGGACCATGACCTTGTTCTTGCTGAAGTCAATGGGAGTTTTGCTGTTGACTTCAACAAGAGCACGAGTCCAAGGTGAAAGAACTGGCTGCAGATCTTTAATAGAAAAAGTGTAACATTTTTTTATTTCTTTTGGGTTTCTCTCTGACATTGACGCAGAAAAGAGAGTTCTTCCCTGTGGGAGTTCATTGCAAGACTGAAGTTGAAGTTAAATACCGTTGCGCAACATCGCTCAGCTTCTCTCATAAGGATTTTATTAATTGGCATTATTATTTTAGGTGTTATAAGTGAAGGATGCCAAGAATTTGAGATTTATTGAAAGCTTTTTTTCCCAACAACATAGTATGAGTTGTGTTTTTAAAGATGCTGAGCACTGATGACTGCTTGGTATTCCTGACAATCAGACCCATCTCTGTAACAAATAAGTTCAGTAGCCAGATGAATCAGAGGTAAGAACTGCTGTGTCTGTGCACTGGAGCTGTGCATCAAGAACAGAAAACATTTTTCTGAAGGGAGTTTTAAGTTGGGTTTTTTGTTGGTTTTTTCTTGGGTTTGTTTTTTTTTTTTTCTGTGTTTTAGGGACAGGCCTACTCCCAGTGATTTGTCCCTGCAATTCAGTGGAAACTTCTTAAACTTTTAACATGGGGCATCTCTGATGTGACCCTGCAGGGTCCTGTCAGGGGCCTGTCAGGCAGCAAGAACAAAGATTGGGTTGTTTTTTTCCTGATAAGCCACTGGCAGAGATATAGTCCATTGAGAGAGGAGTTGAGAGCTGGCTAGGTGTTGTAGTATTTTTCTAGCTATACTGACAGTTGTTCATTAAGGGTCTAAATATGCCACCTGAGACTTGATAGAATTGACAGTGCAGTAATTATAATGAGATCATGATTCATCCTAGGTCCTTATCTGGCTGATAAGAGTATGGGGCTGTGTATGACTAATTCATGGACTGAAGACCAGACATTGTTTGGATCACAGCATTGTCTTTTTAAAGTGAAATTCATATTTTCATATACTGTCTTTGCTTACAGACATGCTTTCTGAGTTCATGGTGATCTCAAAAAGAGTTTTGATACATACTCTCCTCTGCATCTTGCTTCATTTTTGTTTCACTTGGTTACTTGGTGCGCCCCTTCCTTTGCCTTCATATCCACTGGGCCATCTCCTCAGTGAGCAACCATCTTCTGTGATCAAATATGCTTTTGTGACATGTGAATGCAGGAGCTTCTACAGTCTTTAAGGATAGCTTTGCATTTGAAGAAGGAAAAACTAGGAAAAAGCCAGCTCTGTCCTATGCAGTCTATTCATTGGGTTTGTACTTAGAAGATACCTTGTGAGAAAGACTAGACCTTGATTTCAACCCCAAAAAAGGGGAGGGTGGGATGTGGAAGCAGGTCACAGAACTGTGCTGTACCCAAGAATGTGATGTTAACCTTTCTTACTCAAAGTAGTTGTTTTAATCCTGTTTGTCATAGCTCAGAAGGGCTGTAGAAAGCATCAGCAAGTGTTATATCCTGTTGCCACTGTGAGCTGATCAGCAGGACTCGATGCTGTGTAAAGCAACTGTATTGAGTTTTATTTTCCCTACACTTGCTGGTATTTTGAAGAATACTACTACAGTGTTTCATTTATTAGGGAAAATAAACAGGTGTATACTAAGTGACTTGCCCAAGACATGCAACCAGTCAGTGCTAAAGACTACAACTGGATTGTCTTGCATTCTTTATGTGCATATAAACGTGAAAAGTACTTCCTAAGCTGATTGAAATTAAATGCAGGGGAGGGGTCTTATGGACTTGTTTATCCATAATGACCTTTGCCTTTCAAGGACTACATTTTCCAGTTCTCATTAACTGGAGAAAAGAATGAATAGACTAACTTTTTTAAAAATTCTGTTCCTATGTTTTGTGTTTGAACGAAGTGTAAAGAATCCTCTGAAAAATTCTGGCTGTTCAGAATCCGTTTTGGTTTCGGTAGCCGTATCTGATCCATAACTTTCCAGTTTTGCTTTAAGGATGTGAAGTTATTGACAATCCTATGCATCCGTGAAAGGGTAAGTAAATGAATTGTTATTAAGGAGTGTTGAAAGAAGTGATTGTCATTGAAGAGGCAGGAAAATGTTAATTGACAAGGAGGTAATTATACTTCAGTAGCTTCATATTCAATTGATGTTTACTGGCAGGAAATCTGGAGAGTATTTCACAGGCCTATGGCTTACCTCCTCCTTATTCACATTTTCTGCCTCTGTCTCCTCTCTGTCTTCTGGTCTCATTTATCCCTTTCATGCACGCACACTGGTACGCATGCTCTCTTGGGGAGAGAGCTGCAACTCTCTTTCTCCTTTCATTGCAAGTAAAAAGATTGTTTCATTCAGATAGAACAGAATTCAGTTCATTGAAAGTCATTATCAATTATGAGAACAATACAGGCCCTAATCTGACATTTCGTGTGTTTTCTGTACTTTCAGTTATCTGTAGTTTAAAGGGCAGGGGCAGAAGGGAAGCTCTCAGTTTAAACTAGGCAAGATTGGCGTCCTCTCTTCTTGACTTTGAGTGTTCATTAAGGCACTTGTCAGAAAACTGCAAGCATTGAGCTTATTTCCCTCAAGGAGGTAAAAATAATTTAGGAAGGAATGACTGGGGCATCAGTCTAATGGTTTTGTTTTCATTCATGGATTAAAACTTTTCAAGGCTGGAGTTTGCTGTGATTGGGAAGTTGCATATTCCATCTGGTGCAAAGCTATAGGTTCTGAGACCCCAGGAATTCATTACCTAGTAAGAAGGTCATCTTCGTAGTATTGTGTGAATGAAAAGATTTTCCTTGGGGCCATCTACTTATTCTTTCTTCAGAGCTTTTGAGGTTTTAATTTGCAGCTGCAAAATGTATATGGGCCAGCACCAGTAGCAAAGGAACTTTGACGTTTTTTAATGTGTTTGACACTGATATCTCCACCTTATTTATGGAGGAATTAAAATAAGTGAGTCTACTAAACTGCCTGGGCAAAAGAGACAGGCAGTTGTCTCCCTATTTAGTGTGCCAAAAATGGTGTCCTTGCTGTGGTATGATGATCACTTCTGGGAAGCTAAGGAGTAATGGGGATGTCCCTGTGGTGAAGGGCCCTTTCAAGTGAGGGATGCATCTCTCAGCTGCTCTTCAAAGGACAGCAGCTTGGCCAGAAGACACCCACAAGGTCTGGAAAGCTTGAAAGCTGCCAAGCACACGTTACTGGGCTGCTTTTTTGTGATTTTTGTTTTGGTGGTCAGCTGTTGATTTTTTTTCATAGATATTTCTGGTGAGCAGAGGAAAGTGCTATTGCTGCTGTTCAGTCATCCTGAATGCTCCTGCCTGTGCTCCACCAAGACCAGGATTCCCCTCTCAGTGCACAGAGGAGCTTCAGTTCCCCCCCTTTAGTTGTATGAGATCTTCTCTTTCTCCTCAGAATGCCAAAAAATGGCAGCAGAGAGTTGGTTTGGGTATTCATTTGGTACCAACACTGCAGAGATCATGGAGGTAAAGCCGACTGTTGTGAATGCTGATTTAGGATCCTCCTGACTATGCCAATTTTTCACAAATGTAGATTTTAGGATCACTTAAAGAACCTTTGTGGGTTTTCAGAGAACTGGTTGAGCTAGAGGGGTTCTTGGCCTGGCTGCAGCTCGGGCCTTCTCTTCTTTGAGAGCGTGTACCAAACTACTGCTGATTTGGTTAAGGTTTCAAGCACATCAGTCGCGATGCCTCAGTCCTGAGGTAGTTATCTCTCTTCAGTGTGCCTCTCCTGTGGCAGAGTGTGATTCTTGCTGTGTTTGGTCAGGGCTAGCTGACACAGGAGTTGTCATCCTTTCCCTTTAGGAACTGGGGTACGAAAAACAAATGCTGGACCGTGCTGAGCACCTGTAATTTTTGTCGCTGGTGCCAGCAGCTCTCCATAACCCCCCATACGAAACCATCAGCTGGCAATTTACAGACATAAATAGCTGCAGTGCTAATTTTTAGAGGTGCTCAGCACCATCTGCTCTCACAGGACTCACCTTACTGAAGAGAAGGTTAAGTGGCTATTTAATCATGGTCTGTAAGTACCCACTGAGGGATAAGATGTCTGGAGCAAAGGACTCTTTAAGCTAACAGGTGAAAACACGAGATCCAGCGGCTGTGAGTTGAAGTCAGCAAAGATCAAACAGGAAATGCAAGACATATTTTTAAGTGAAGATAATTAGTCCTTGGAACAACTCGCCGGTGGATGTGGTGAAACTGTCCATCACTGCAAGTGTTTTAAATCACGTCGTACGCTCTATTGCAATCACAAGGAGTTGGGCTCGACAGAGGGGCTCGGCGGGAGGTCACACAAGAGGGTAAGGTAACCCTTCCGGCTGTGAAGCAATACTCCTGGAGTCCAAGGTGCTCCACAAAACCCAATGCAGGAGGAGAATTTCGGACAGTGCCTCTCCAATTGGCTTTCATCCTCCGGTGAACTACAAAAGTCTCTTTGTGTGCAGAAGATGTATAAGCCCTACAGACGGACAGTTACATTACTGAGCTGGGAAATATAAATTCAAGTCCCTGATCTGTGGCAAGCAGGGCAAGCTTTTTCATCACAAGTTGCAAAATTGGACAATGTAGAGAATTGAAGTCCAGCCCTCCCATCTTCTTAGCTAGTGAACTATTGACTTAAATACTTTAGGTCTAGGTCCTTGAAAGCTAGTTTGGGGAGGGGGCAGAATGTATATGTGTTTATAAAATGATTCAGCTCCAATGAAATGTGGTATGTTCATTAAAATTTCCAATTAGATCACACGCTCAACTTTGAGCAAAGAGGAAATTAAACAATCGCATCATGATTCGGGCTGGGAGAAATGTTGCTATTTCATTGAGAGATAATGCAGTTGTGCAAGTGGGGGATTATCCATGACGATCTTCCTGGGGGGGCGGGCGAAGGGGGGGCGTGTGTGTGTGGCGGGGGGGGGGGGGTTTGTTTTGTTGGGGATTCAAAAGAGAGAGGCCAGCTGGGGCAGGCAGTGAAAGGTCTTTCAGTTGCAGGGCGCGCTGTGAATAAAGATGCGGGGGATCACGGGGAGAGCCTGGCGAAGGAGGGAGGCTGAGCTCCCCAGCTGGGGTGGCTGGCCATGGCTTCTCAAGCCTGGCCACAGATGGGCTCAGATCAGTGCCCGCAGCCCTCTTCTCCATCCAGGAAATGGAGCCAAAGGGTTTGCCCAGAAAGACTGAGATCTGTACCTTCTCTCTCCCAGTGTATAGGATGCGTTGCGCTAAGGTAATGAGGTTACGTTACTGCTGGAGTCCAGTGCTTAGATCTGTGTGTGTTCTGTAGGGCGTTTGTAAGGAGTGATTGCCCAGGCTTCGTTTTTGTTTAATTTGATGGGTTTTGGATCGCTTCCTTGACACTGAGAAAACATCTGCAGTCCGAATTCCCTGAGCGTGTAACAGGAAGGATGCTTTCTGTTTGCAGCATGAGTATTTGTTAGCTCTCTGTCTTTCTGTGTTGATAGTGATCACCCTGCAGATACACCCTTTTTCTGATGGTGAACCACCACATCTGCTTGTTCTCTGTTATCTGCAAACTTTTTGGATAGCGCTTCATATCTGCAGTTGGTGGGTTGGCATTGCCTGGGATCTAGTAATACATCACTCACATTAGACACCACCCTCCCTGCAAAGTGACATCAAAGAAGTTACAGTCCAACCCCAAGACAGGTTGAAAAAAAAGAAAAAAGTCTGTCTTGGGCTCCTCAGTATTTCAGGTCTGTCAGTCGCTGCTAATTGCTGCCTATGGAGGGCTTAGCTCCACAGGCGAAGCATTTTCCTTATCAATGTCGCCACAGAGCACAGAGGCTTTCTTTAAAGCTTTAAAGAAAATCGAGGGCTTTTAGAGATCTAAGCTTTTCTTAGAATCAACTGTCACTTGTATGTTGCACTGTTAATACTAATAAGTTAATACTGTATGTGCCTGGAAACAAATGCTTTTTCATCAATACCGAGTAAGGCTGGAGGCTGTTCGATTTCTATGCTTGTTTGATGAAATTACAACATATCAGTGGTCAAAAGGATGTTACATGGTAATTTACATGACACTTGGGGCAAATCAGTGAGCAGTTTTATCTGGATTACGTGGTAAAATGTGCAGTGGTAACAATATTTTTGGTTCTTTAATTTGTCTCTGAAGTGTTACGTGGGTTTTGATTTTACACACACAATTTAGAACTCAAATATTTAGGTTTAGCCTTTTGAACAGTTTGGTATGCCTTTCTTTCTACACATTTTAATAATGTCAGAAACCGTTTAGAAACTTTACAAAACGATTTAGAAACTGTATGTGCAAGGAAATACATAACCCTCAGTATTGGGGTGATGTTAGACAATAACCTTGGCACACAAGACTTGTCCTGTGATAGTCGGAGAGGAGTCACGGATGTTCACTCCTCATAGGAACGCTCTTGTGGTCTTGATGTTCACTCTGAGCCAAATTTAGCCAAATCCTATATTTTAAGAGCACAGTTGTATTATTTAGCAGCACACTGCTTTGCCTTCTAGTTGAACACAACCTGACCTTATTGAATAAGATGTGACAAGTGTAACAAGATATAACAATAACAGAAGATCAAAAATAGTGTCTTCAAAGCTTGCACTGTAAGTCTCCAAAGAGAATTGCAGTTGTCTTCTTTCCTTCCCCTTTCCACGCAAAAGTATTACAATAAATTGTTCAAATAAGATGTGCCCAGGGGAAGGGGCATAGATGGCTTCATATTGAAAAATAGACATGAAGAAACTCAACTGTGGTCGGGTAACCACAAGTAATTTGGACATCTGGCATTTTATATGTGTGGGTTTCACCTGCAACTATTATAATCAGGGGACTGGGGAGAAGAGGGAGGGAGGGATGAAGGACTAGACTTGATTGGCTTCTGTATTTTGGCTACAAAGATCTAAACTTTGTAGGAGACATCTGTTTAATTTCACAGAAACAAAAAGTGGATGGGGAAGAGGCTGTAAACCAGATACCAGGAAGGTGCAAGGTCAACAGGGATAGCTGTGCCTGCTCTTGAGATACCTCTGTATTTCTTTCTATAGAATTAAAAAGATTTAGTGAAGCTTGTATCGTTATCAGTGTTGCTCTAATATTGCCCATGTACCACGCTTACAGGAAGAGATTTATTTTTGCTGACGTATGTTTAAAAAAAAAAAAAGCTCGATCAGCACAAATAGGATAAACGGGTCTATTTTGAAAGATATGAAAAAATATTAGAGCACTGCCCGTAGCATAATTTAAGTGGGGTATTTCCATTTTAAAGCTGACTGGGGGAGAGTTGCTTCTGCCAACAGATGCTTGAGCAGACTTAACCCAGGCTCTTGTGACCCTCGTGGCTGGACTTCCTTTGGCTCCATGCCCTGTGGCTACCACCAGCCAGATCAAAACTGCTCCTCCCTGTCGCGGAGTGAACAGCCCTGGGGAACTTCAGGGGCTGTTGATGAAAGCTTCCCTGACCTTATTTTGGCAAGAATTTTCTCTGATTTGGAGGGGAGTAAGGTATTCCTAACCCCTGCCTACTGCAAGACCAAGCAGGCTGCCATGCAGTTGAATCTTTAACGACATAAATTAAATGAGAAGAAAGTAGCTGTAGGGATGCTCTCTTTTGATGCTAGGCCAAATACAGCACTGGAATGACTCAAAGTAATAAACAGCCAGTGTGGTGATAATTCAAATCTGGATAATTTGCATGTTCATTTGAGAAAGATCCCTCAAATCTTAGCTGTAAAGTCTTGGGTATTCTTTTTCTTTCCTCCTTTCTTCTTCCTCCTCCTCCTCTTTTCCTCCTCCTTCTCCTTGCAGGGTAGGTGATGCATAAAGTTGCTTGTGTGTTATCTGGAGGCAGCCCCTGTGTAGCTGTTCTTAGTACCTTAGGATCTCTCTTAAAACTAATCCCATTGCAGAGGCACAAATCTGGTGTTTCTGTGCCTTAGTCACCTCTGGTACCCAGCCCAGCAGGCTCAGTCAGACCCTAGAGTCTGTGCCAAACACAGCGGCTGCCCATGTCCCCCTGAGAATCATAGGGAAGGAGAGAAATAGCTGGTCATTTTTTTGGATGTGGCATCCCTGGATTCTGCATGGTCCCAATTGAACCGGTAGCCCCCAGCCGTGCTGAGCACTCTCCACCACAAAGCTTTAAGGTTACTTACCCTGTTGAAACTGGGGATTTATGGCCCCAAACGCAGCCTTGCATCAAAGGGGAAACTGAGCTGAGACCAGGTTGCCTCCGGCCAGGTATAATGCTGTCACCTCCCCGCAAAGCCCAGTGCAGGTTTTACCTGCAACAGTTAAATCCTCCCAGTGCCCTGGGCAGCTGCTCAGAAATTTTGACAGCCTGATGTTTTATTACTGTTTGTGCAGAACTTTAATGGGAAACATTTAGTGTGAAATTCTGGCAGTATGTTTGCTCAGTCATACATAACAAGGCTTTTAGGAAGAAAAGTTTTTGTGTATCTTCATAATAAATACGTGTTTGTGTGTGATGAAGAATGAACACAGTTGCTGAGGCAAGTGTCCAGGCATGTATTTACATGCACGTATATCCTTTCTTTTATGTTCCATAGCACCATGTTACGGTTTTGGATGAGATAGTCTTGCATCATTCTGGACTAAATTCTTCATTAGTTTATGTCAATGTCCTGAACATATTTACAATCCAATCGTAGTCACTGAAGTATGTTTTTAGACTATATTTAAATATCTGTTTCTATGTTTACTGGCTCTTTATATGCTCGATTATTTTAATGATAGTTCTCCAAGTCTAGGTGCTTGACTATTCCTTCCCAAGAAAAACGAGGACTTAGAAAATAAATTAAAAAGTTTCAAAATATGGTAATATTAGAAATGCGGCTTTTTTCTAGATGCTGCCTCTGATTTCAGTTGTTAATATCTAATAAATGCAAATATCCAATCTGCATGTTTAATGTGACAATTAAACATGAATATGACAAAAACATTTAATTCAGATGCTAATTCAAGCTCTTGTCTTGTCATGGTAAGTACTAGGTGCAGCCACTTCCCTTGGCCTGCAGTGCTTTGCAGCAGTTTCTCTAACGTGTAGGTTCTTGGTGTTTGTAATCTTAAAGTATTATTAAATATATTTGGTATTACCAGAAATACTGTCTTTCTGTCAGTAACAAAAATCTGAAACCTTTCAAGGTGAAACATTTTAGAGCTGTGGGAGGCGTTGGAAAAAAAGCAACCAAGTTTCCTTTTAGGCTTTCTGAACTTTAAGGGTGGTTAAATGTGGGATGTGCTTTGACAGGGTATGTAACCTGCGTGCGTTCCCTTAGTCAAAGACATTTTTAGCAGTGGCTGCTAATTTCATTTATATTGTAACAGCTAAATTATAAACCTAGGACACAATTCATATTAATTATGTCTCAGTTAAAACCCTAGTTCAGGTAGGAATTGTCAGTACGACAATAACAAATAAAGTGTATGCTTTGTGTGTTAAATCTTTGTTGGACTATTGCTGCTCGGGGAACCTGGATATTAACTCCTGAATCCCACCTCTGTAATGATAAAAATAGATTCTGTACATGTGGCTTTTTTACACCCAAGAGTAACCCGCTCAATGAAAAGCAAACTGAGAGCCTGCCAGAAAATCCCTCCAGTCTGGGGAAGGAGAAAGGGGCAAAATATTGTTGAGTAATGGGGCAGGTGGGGTAGTTAATTTTATTTTTTTTTTTGCGTGTATTTTCTACTTACTATGAGCAAGGCAGTATGTTACTAGAGCTGGCAACTCCAAAAATGATTTTTCAAGTAGATAAAAGGACCAAAATTACTGACTATGGGAGAAAAGAATGTAATCAAATTAATCTAATTCTGCACAACACAGACTTCATTCCCTTTCAGGAGAATTCTGGAAACTGGCTGGATTTCAAGCTATGTTTTAATGCAACTTTTTGGCTGTCTGCCTCCCCGGAAAGTCAAGGGTCACTGCTCAATAATTGGGTATAAATACAGTCAGTGCAGTAGGCCTTCACTTTAGTCATGCAGAACCAATTTTTGGTTTGATGGTATCACTGTTGCATGCTTTTAATTGAAACTGTTGTGAGAAATACCGACATAAATCTCTTTAATATTCTGTTTTTCCTGCAAGCTTATGGTGCTGTCTGATATTGTTTCGTGTTGCTGTGATCACCAGCACTAATACTCGAACGTAGATATATCCTCCAGTTTGGGAACTGGGATAAGAAATACCTTTTGATGATTAAAACCAGAGTACCAGACAGTATCAGTGTATTCATTAGGCTGTTAATCAAATATTTCTGCTAATGTCAGTTGTTATAAAAATTTACTAGGTTTAGCATGGGGCTGTGGCAAAACCCCAGCAGTCCTTAGTGCTCTTAGACCTAACGTTTATTCCCCAGCGATGGTTTTTCCCTGCTTCCCAACAAAAAGAAGCAAACCTCCAGTGAAGCTTGAACGTTTCCCTCAAAACAATGTGTTTAAAATAACAAGAGCTTTCATCAAAAGTCTGATTTTTCTACATTGTTAAAATTAGCAGCTCCCATTAATAAGTCAATCCTAGAAGATAATTATATCTTTTTATATAAAGAGATTCTTTTAATCAGTAACTTTGTTGTTAATGGCTGTTGTACAGAAACAGGTGCCAAAAAAGAATCTGTCGGTGTAGTTGTTTGGGTCCCAAATGGTGAAGTAACTTGTACCATGTCTGTGACCTTTATGGATTCAGGGATTTGACAGAGTTGGAAGGGACCTCTAGAGATCATCTAGTCCAACTCCCCTGCTAAGCAAGATTGCCCAGAGCACATCACTCAGGACGGCATCCAGGCAGGTCTTGAAAATCTCCAGAGAAGGGGACTCCAGGACCTCTCTCAGCAGCCTGTTCCATGGCTCTGTCCTTGCTGGGCCAAGAGTCTGGAAAACTCTTCCCTTCAGCCCAAGAAGAGGATGGAAGTCCTAAATAGGGAATTTAGAAAATTAATGCAGTCACAGAGATAGGAAGAGTTCTTTTTTTGGCAAGGGTCAAGTTTTGAAATTCATCCACCTCAGCTTTGTGATTGAAATGGTTATATGGACTTTATCTCCGTGACCTCTTCCAGCCCCCTCAATCTTAAAGGTATTTCAGGAAGAATTTTAAATGCAGCTCTGCAATACCATTGCAATGCAGAGAAGTATGATTTTTTTTAAAATTTTTTTTTCCCTCTCTTTTTTTAAAACCTGATGCTGAAGCACAGGGGAGACAAAAGGACACAAGCTGTTTGCTGAGTGTCACTATTTTAAGGAAATCTTTTCTGATCTGTGTTTTCAGACAGCCTCTGTGGGACTTGAGGGACAGATTTGTTCAGTGACCTGTCCCTGTAAGGAGCCCAGCAGAGTGAAGACTGTATTCTTTGCCACCTTTTTAGTTGGGATTTCACTAGGTGGGTTAATTTTCATATTTATAAATATGAAAATAATTATAAATATTTATTTTCATAATATTAATATATAAATATTAAATATCATATTTATAAATATGAAAATAAGTCTGTTCCTTAACTGATATGTAGCTCTTTTATGGACTATTGCGATCTGAGCTCTTCAATGCCTTGCTTTAATGCCAAAACATTTTGCTTCATTTTGTCTTCCATGCATATCCAAGTTTGTTATATTGTCTTATATGACTTTCCCCCTGAAACAAACCTGAAATATTGGTGCTGATGCAAGAATGTAAGTGTTTGAGTTTTAAGTTCGCCTTTGGATCTCCTCCCTTTTTAAAACAATCTCTTTGTGTCTGCTCAGGGCAGATCTGGTTATTCTCCTTACTTTTTAATACTTATATGGTAATTAACGCTTTTGTCATCTCCTACTGCTTCCTCTTTACTCTGTAAATATAAATCAAAACACTAAAATCCACTTGTAGCTCTTCTCCATCCTGTTCACTTTAAATGGGTGACACTCCCTGTTGGAAAAGTACATGTCCAGGTTTATTTCTGTGAGTACTGTTAAATATTTGCTGGTTCTCAATATTTAATCAGTTAGGTTTTTTCAAAGGCGCACAAAAAAAGCTGACAATCCTTTTGTTTATTTATAGGTAGTAGGCTCAGGTAGGGTGATTATATGTTGTGTCAGTAGCAGCACAAAAGGAATGTTTGGGAAGACTCTGAAATGTAAATTTGGTGAACAGCATACCAGGAGAGAACAAAGGCAGGGATTATACGAAAGAATCTGCAAGCAAAGACAGATTAGAGGGACTTTGTTTTTCTCATTAGTTTCTGTTCCTTCAGGAGATCAGCTACAAATCACCCGAAAAACTCAAGAGTCCACTTCCAGGCTCTGTGGCTTGAAACTGTATTGGGCTGCCTCCCCCCAACCCCTCTCCAATACCAGGCTAACTACTAATTGGAAAGTAAAAGTCTATCTGCTGTGTGCATGCTGATGGGAAGTATAGATCTGCTCGCTTCATATAACACTCCAATTTTATTACTTTTCCTCCATGGGGGAGACTTGGCCCAAACCCTCCTCTGGCCTGTGGGAGCTCCGACACTATCTGGGGAAATGTGTTTCTCTGAAATTTGTGTAAGAACTGGCTGGGAAAACACAAACTGAGGTGAATTTCCTGGATGGACTCAGTTTCCTGTGGTAGGGAAAGCCGTGGCAGGAGCAGTGCTTGGGGTGTTTCCCTCCCTTCTGGCTCCCCTCAGGCTGGGGAACACCTTTGCCTTCTGTGCTCTCTGTGAGTATAAAGTCTTACATTGGACAAGCTTTACTCTGAAAATTATTGCTTCTTTCCACACTGAAGCCTTTGGCAAAGATTCCCAACTATTTTCTAGGAAGCAGCTTAGTTAACGGGGTGAGGAAGGCATTTTGCTTCCAACTTCAAGGAGCTGCAGAAATTTTCTCTTCTTGGCACAGAAAACCCACCAGGCCCGAAATCTCCTTTCCGGCTCAGCCTGGTGATCAGGCAAAGCCCTGTGTCGATCACTGAGGAATGCCCAATTACAGCCCAAATTTCCTAATTCCATCAAAAGTAATTTATCCAATGGCCTGGCCAGCAGTGTAATTGCAGCTTGAGACTCACATTAGATAATCTGAGCAGACAGGTAGAACAAATTAAAGAAATAACATGGTGGAGCAGGGTAGGTTGGTAGAGTGTAGCTACTGCTCCCTCCTTTCCCCTCCAAATGTGTTAACACCAGTCAGAACTTCTCCAGTCTGTGAGGAGATGAGCTTCCAGTTTATTTTTATTATTTTTTATTATTTATTATTATTATTTTTTTTATTTATTTATTTATTTTAAATGACTCCTCTTAGCTACTGATGTCCCCTGGTGTGTGACCTCCCACTCAGGTCCTGATTCTGCAGCAAGACCATTATCTTCCATCACCTCAGAAGCAGTGCATTCCCCATTATGAGTCTGCTGTAGGGTCTGCCAAAGTGAGAAGCTTCTTTTTTGAAATTGTGCATTGATAAATTTGTGTTCCACAACAATCCCTATTCTGCTGGTTTTTTGGGTTTTTTAAAATCCTTGTTTCATCTCCAAATGCAGATTGTGCTGGGGATGAAGCTCTGCTGTTCCACAAGAGGCTTTGCAAGTGTATGTACTTGGACATGTGCAAGATATATTCAACTTTTTTCACTAAAAAGTACTTATTTCGAGCAAGCTTTGAAATTTGGGGTTTACTTTCAATTTGTAAGACACAATTAACTTTTTTTTTGGTTCATGTGTTATCAAATTAACACAGCTGAATTAACTATAGCTGCAGATGATGTTTCTGTTGTAAGATATGTAGGAGTTGACCATAGTTTTTCAGTTCTCTGCTGTGCGTTTGGCCATGTAACATAAGGGATAATGAATACAGGATAGAATCAGGCAGCTTGGCATAAGCAGAGGTAACATAACAAATACTTCTGTTTTGCCTTTAATGGGATACCAAGTGTTTCGGTCTTTCCTTGAATGAAGAACACAACCCACCATGATTTCTATCTCTTAAGGGACTAAAGTTTAGCTTACAGTGATCATCAGATGCTACAATTACTTTGCATGATGCATTGTCAGTATGTAGATTACCTTGCTACTTTGTTTGCAGTAAGCAAATTGAGATGGGTAAATATACTATTTTTCTTGTTAGAGAAACATAACTTAATAAAAAGTAAAGATTTTATACAGATTGACAAATAAGTATTGAAAGTAGTTTAACATGACAGTCATGGCATGCTTAACTTGGGATGGTTTAAACCAAAAAATACTGGTTTTTTCCCAGTTTACAGCAAAATTTTTGTCTCTTTCTGCTTGAAATAAAATCCTTCCTTGTTTAAAATACATAAGGTTGGTGCTCAAAAAAAAAAAAAGCTATGAAGGTACTAACTGTTGAGAAAGAGAGGAGGTAAACATATCATTAGGTATTCAAAAACATTACTGTAGTTTGCCTTAAGCATTGTAATTGTCATTCACATTCTTTTCTATTGAAAAGATTTTATTCATCTATTGTATTGACTTTATGCCTGCAAATTATACTTTTTTGCTGATAATATATATGAATTCATGAAATCTGCAAATAAGAGACATATTTGCAGGCAACAGTTTCGTGCAGTGCTACAGTATTCCATTTAAAAACCCAAATAATTGCAGAATATGATAGCACAGCAACATACGTTGAATATAAATTTGGTTAGACAGATTTTTTTTGACCGTTAAGTCCTAATTTTGGATCTAGAGTGTTCATAACGTGATGTTTACAGGCCAGCTGTCATGTGGCATGGAATTTTTTAAGAGAAGCCTCGGATGGGGTCAGGACTTAGATGTAGAGCTCATAAATATGGTGATATTATTTCATTTTTAATTGTGCTGGGACTTACTAGAATTTCCACTAAATCTACACTGCTGTCAGAATGCTACGTGTATGGAACTTGCAGAGACAGTCTTTTACATGATGTCTGAGTTGGAGTGGATCTCTTTGGCTTTAGTGACTCTTGACATTTTTCTCTCTCTGAGTGCATTGTTATGGTTGGATTTGCAAACTCTCCTTGGGATTTCAGTTTATGCTGCGCTTCAGCACAGAGAGGGACTGGCAAACTTTCAAAGAAGCTTTTGCCATTTTGAAGTATGGAGCAACCCTCTTCTCTGCACGTTGGGGTCTTTTGGAGTAAAACAGCATTATAATCAAAGATCATTCTCATCTCTCTAGCTCCAGTGATAGGGTTTTGGGGATCTTAACATCTGTTGTCTAACTCTTCCCAATAATTTTGGCACTGAGCAGGGCTCTGTGCTGAGCAGAAGTGTAGTGAAAGACGTGAATAATCTGTGACTGTGAGCCATCCAGAGGGCCTTGCATCTAACTCATGGCAGTGCTGACATGGACTTGCTATAGTCATTATTTGTTCCACTTATTCACAAAATAAATTCTTAGCTTCAATCCATCTGTGCTGGAAATGTCCACAAAACTTCCTCCAAAATGGACAGAACACCAAGCTCCGTGTTTGCACCAGGGCAGCTGGTCCTCCTCTAAATTTGCCATTCATTGCAGTGCTTTGAGTTTTGAAATGAAAATAAAAAGTCTGCTCCTGACAGCAGGCGGATGTGTTCTCTAGTAATGGCTTAAAGTTCTGGAGTCCACGGACGTGGCTGGACGGGGCGTGTGGTTGTTTTTAAATGATTCTGCTAAAATCAGTGCTGCTGGTGCACAGTGGTTCACTTAAGTACTATAATATAAAACCAGTCAATAATTACCACTCTAAGAAATCTTGCACTGAAGAACTATCATGTTTGGATTATTTTTGTAGTAGGAAATATTTCTTTTCACAAAATACTGGTTGGGTTCTTTCAAAGGGATGGCCAAATGCTAGGGCAGGAAATGAATGGAGGGTGTCTTCAAAGACATGATAGCATAAATACCTGTTTCTGATGAAAGTCAACAGATGTTTAGCTCTTCCCCAATACCAGATGTATTTGCGGATGCCTAGCTGAAGTCAGATAGGGACAAATCCAGCTCAGTTTCCAAGTGGCACATGTTCACAACATGTGAACACGTGAATTCCTGCAGAGAGCCCTCAAAGCCTATGACATCTGGTAAAAATGTTGCCAGAAAGCCAAGGAGTAATTGGTACAGAATTGAGCTGAGACTCCGGTGCTTCAAGTGATCCCAGCTGGGACCTGGGCATGATAATAAAGCCAAAAATCTTCTGTCACTGGTCATTCATTTTTCTGTGATTCAACAAAATGTCTCGGTCGTTTTGCAATCACTGAAGTACATGTTTGTGAATCTTCCTTTAAAAGTAAGGGAAAGAAATTACTCCCCTGTTTGATGGTATTTTTAAATCCTATATGCGTTTACCATACTGGCAACTTTTCCTGTGTTACATGGTCACTCCCTGATGTCTGAACCCTATAATTAAGCATCTGTCAACCCATAACCATGTCATCAGCCCTAGGATGGCATTCTTTTACACGTGCTCAAAATGTTTTATCTTTAAACCTCATTCTTCTAACTGTATAGTTCTGTTTCTCATGGTGAAATTGCCATGTAATTATTTATAATAATAGTACAATATTGTACAATTCTACAGTATTGTTTTGAAGTGAGCATAAATGCACAAGAGTGTTAAAAAAGAGTTTTTATAAACATCCTCAGTATATGTAGTCCAATAAATCAGATGGTGAGTATCAAGTTGTCCTCAGTTCCGTTGAAAACTGAGAGTCTGATTCTTGGTGAGTAGTGGGAATGCTGTAATACTAGTCCGTGGCTGGGAAGAGGAAAACTGTATTGTTCATTACTGGGTTTAATAATGGCACCCCACTGTCTGTCAGAGCTACTGGTCCAGTTCTGTTATGTCCAGCTTCTCTGATTTGCCTTCAGTGTCACACTTTTTTGATGTAAAGCTTGTAAACTATTCAAAAAGATTCAAGAGTGGTTATTAAATTACTAGATACTTTTGAAACCTTTACTCTTGCTTTGCTGCTGTTGAGCTGCTTAAAAGCTTGTACAAAAGTGCTTCTCTCCAGAAACTTGTTTTTATTAATACGTAGTCCACAAAGATGTGGGGTGTGGATTATTTTATTGTTTAATTTGTATAGAACTGATGTCAACATGAAATTCTCTTAAGTTTAAAATCCAGTTCAGTACTGAATGATGTCACTGCCCAATGCTCCTACTTGAATCTGGTTGACTCTAGTAGAATTCAAATGAAAAGACTTAGATGTCTATTTACAGCTGAGCATCTATTTCAGTATGTAGATGCAATACAGGGAGCTGACTGGTTCTTATGTTGCTCACAGTGTCTAATTTTGGTTTTTCTTACGCATAAGAAAAAGGAGAAAGTAAAGGATTTTTTCCCTATCGTTGTTTTGGTATACAGGTGCTCTTTAAACTAGTTGAAATTGGTTTTGGAGTATTAGATCTATGCAAGGAAACAATGTTTTAAAATGCTTAACCCTGCTGGCTCGAAAGCATCAAAGAAAAACAATATTATGCCTGATTCTCTGGTACACTGCCCTGCTTTTACCCTGCTATAGTTAGCTTTATCTTGTCTGCAACAGCTTTTTTGGCTAATGGGGGTAAAAAGCTGGTGAAACGTGGCAGAGCATTGGGCCCAGATCTGAATACGGTGGTGGCTGCCAGAAGGTTGGTCATTCCTGGGGTCACTGCTGAGTCCCAGTGGCCTGGACTGCGCCAGACAGTGAGATGATTTTACTCTTGATGCACCAGCCGGGGAATTATTCTGTGGAGGTTTTAACTCAGGGAAGAGAATTGACCTCCTCCTCTTTAGCAGGAATATCAAGTCACTGGATAATAGTATTATATGCCTCCACTAACAAGGAGCTTGATTTAAGGTCTTATCAGTTGATGTTCCCACGTGGACCTACGCTAAGGAGTTTTCGTTGAGAAAACTAGCAAGCCAAAATGGAAATAATATGTACTAGGGGGAAATAGCAGCTGTATAAAAATATTCCTAACGGTCTGTGTTTAAATAACACACTGCAGCATCTTTGGATGGATGCGTATTGTGGGTAATAAAATAAACGCATTAGGTTAACTGTTGTAGAGAGAGGTTAGTGCCAATGAAACAAACCCTGCTGTCCTTCACGTAACTTATTAACGTGGCAGCGCCTCACGGATGCCATCTCACCGTGTTGCTTCACACAGCACTGTGCAGCCCTCAGGAGCAGACTCCACCTTCGCCGTTAAAAGGGTAGAAAAAAGCTGCTGTGCCTGAGGGTCCCTCTCGCAAGTGACAAGATGGTGGTGGCAGAGCTGTAAGGATGGAAACAGGGCAGTTTGGGTGAGTCTACTCCGCCCTGGTGAGGCCCC